>JAUCBN010000043.1:14365000-14965000 GCA_035048815.1 Abelmoschus esculentus | reverse complement strand
ATCTACTTTAGCCAGACACCCTCACACTTTTAAGTATTGCAAGTTTGCATAACCTTTCCACAATTCGTATGAGGTTGAGTCTAATTTCTTATGAGGTATTCGGTTTAAGATTTAACGATAGAACGACTTCCCCCAATATATTATCAACTAATCCAGAACTTATCAACAATGAATTTTTTAAAGTTCTGTTTTTCCTCTCGAGTATGCCGTTTTGTTGAGGAAAACAAGGGGTAAAAGTTTCATGAACTATGTCATTAGTCTCATATATCTCTTTAAGAAATTTAGATCCAAATTTACCACCTCTATCGGACCTAACATTTTCCATCTTTTCATAAAGAGAATTTTTATGGAGATTTCTATACACTCCTAAGATAGACAAATCTTTTCTTCCTTCTTAATTATCTAAAGAAAAGAGCTCAAAAAGATTTAATAGCTACAAACATGTTTTAGTAGCATTAATGTCTATCATTTTCTCTTTATTTTAGATAAGATTCTTACCTTAAAAGACCACTAGAAATATTCATCTACTATGACTAAAAAAAAGATATCTTAAAGATTATTAAGATTATTATTCTAACTTTTGTACTAAGTATAAAATATTTATTTAGTCATAGTATTTTGTAAATTGAAATAATAAGCATAGTAATGCACCAGGTAGGTTTAAAAAGAGAGGTGATGCATAAAACATACTTAAATACCAAGTCTTTTAAAGAACTTATCCTAGACATGCAATTTTTAAACTATCTCACTACTTTTCAATTAATCTCTTATGAATATTTCTCTCTCATTTAGGTCTTTTAAAAGTTATGCTTAATATATATATTCCCCCCCAAAAAAATATTAAGCATACTCAAAATAAGTTTTCTACTTAAAAAAGGTTATCTAGCCTTCTTTTACAACCTAGTCTAAAAGATAGACATTAAGCTTACAAACTAAGTAAAGGCTTTAATATAAATTCGTGTAATATAAATCATGAATTAAATAATCTAACCTTATAAGTAGAAACTCAATTGTAGACCTTATCTATTTTGATCATGCCTGCAACTTCTATCCTTGCATCATGATCCAAAATTCATCGTGACCGATATTTCATAACCATTTTGAATCTACCAAATTTAAATAAAAATTATATATGGTTAGTCACGAAAATAATTTACTAACAGTAATAATAAATAAATAAAATTTATTGATAATAAAATATCCTTATCTTTAGGATTTTGGTTCTTATCTTCAACTTCAAATCTCTGATATTTATTAAATCTAATCGGTTACACATTTAAAATTCAAAATGAGTGGCTTAGGAATCTTTTAGCAAAGATACCTTTGTGGGGAAAACCGACTCCTCCGATATCTTTATTGTGCGATTCGTAATCTGCGATACATGTGTTCATAAATCAAGCTTACAATGGTAAGAAGAGACACATTCGCATAAGGTACGAATATGTGAAGCACCTAATAAAGAATGGATTACTCGCCTTAGAGTATGTTAAGTCGGAGATGAATTTGGCTGATCCTCCTACCAAAGGATTGAGCAGGAAACAAATTCTGAATTCGTCGAGGGGATGGGTCTTAAGCCCATTGGTTGAGTGATTCATGGTGGATACCCAACTTAGTTCTCTAAGTTCAATGTGGTCAAACGAAACCATGGAACGACTCATAGTGTACATGTCCATCTACCTAATCCCTATGACGTTTCATGTACATGCCCAGGTTGAGCTTAATGCTCTTAATAAATTCATAGTCCAAGTTTGGGTGGTCTTAGTGAGAAAGACTTGATGAATTTACCGATTTTGGTTGAATAACTATTCTTAATAAGTTCTTAGACCTATTGCGAAGGACTAATTGAACTTACCGTTCGGAAGAATGAGTTTATTTTAACTCTTAACAAATTTTATCCAAAGAGGTTGGATTGTTCTATTGAGAAGAACATTGTTGAATTTACCGAACAAGAGGTTGAATTTTTATTCTTAATGATTTCTTAGCCCAGAGTTTGGGTGGTTCATTTAATATGAACTTGCAGAAAATCACCTTATTTTCTTGTAAGGTTGAGCTTTATACAAAGCTCTTAATTATTTCATAGCCCGATTTCGGGTGGTTTATGTTGAGATAAACTTGATGAAATAACCTATGTAAGTGAGAAGAATTAGCCGTCTTCTATGAAAAACGATGGGCTGTTTTTCTAGTACACTTACTAAAATCCTGAGGTAAGATGGCTAAGTATATACTTCATGTATATACATATCTTCACATCGCGGACTGTGGTGGATGAAGAGATTAGTTACGTGTTATGAGTTCACCCCGATCTTAGAAAGTTCAAGACTAGTTTCACTTATCTAAGAGGAGGATTACTTATCATCACTACGTACTAGTTCAAGATTCGTTCACTATGTACTTAAGTAACTAATCTCGCCAGTTCTCGTCTAGTGATAGTCGAACTTTGTGATTTTTTAAGAGGATTCATTCGCATTAGTGGGGATTGTTGGATAATGCTTGAATCCTACACTCCGTATTTATAGAAGACATGGAAGCAGTTCGGTTAAATTAAAATTCATTTTGAATTTTAAATGTGTAACCGATTAGATTTAATAAATATCAGAGATTTGATTTGATATTATCTGTTATTAAATCTAATTTTGAATAGATATTATCCGAGTTTTAAATGGATATTTTCGGTTATCAAATCTACTATTTTTGGATAGATATTAACAGATTTATCCGAGATTTTAAATGGATATTATCTGATATTATTAGAGATTTGATTATGATATAATCTATTATTTAAATCAGATTTTATCTGATTCTCGGACAGATTTGCCCCTGCTTTCAACCTATAAATAAGAGAGTTCTCTCTCAGTTTTAATCATCCCATTCAGATTTACTTTTGTCTTATTTGAGAGAGTTTGAGAGCATTCCTTGAAAAACTTAGAGAAACTTTTGTTCGACTCCGGTTTAGACGATCATTTCCTCTACAGTCCACTCCAAACTTTGGGTGTACATTGTTTGGAGGACCGTGCTAACATTCAGGGGACAACCGCCTAAAGTAGCGAGTACACACATCGGGGCAAATTGTTTCTAAGGCAATGGCCTCCATACCACGACACGGTCTAATTATCTTTCAGTTCGTTCATTTTATTTTTCCTGTCAATGCTAACGCCCTGTCTTACGGTCCATATAACCTATCCCAACGATGTCTTTATTATTGACTGCTAAACATAACTAAGATGTGCGTTGACTTTGTGTTAGACATGTCCAAGTTTGACAATCATCACGTCTTCTGTCGTGGTTGGATAAAATGATTTAGACTTTCAACTCCTACTTCATTATTATTAACTCTTTAACCCTAAAAATATTGACTAAAATAGAATATTTTAATGGTTTGAAGTGAAAACTTATATTATTACATGTACTTCATAATACTAAATTTGCATGAAGCATACATATATCATCATGTTATATAAGATTACAGTGTATACTTGAGTATAGGAGCAATCTTACAGAAGTGATATACTTTGTCAGTACATCACATATAAACATGAAAACATGAAGTTGGATTGTAACAATTTCCACACACAGCTAGAATCTATTTCACTACATCCAAAACATTTAACCTCCTCACGACAAGAAACAAAATCCCACAACACAGGTATAAAAAAGCAAAATATGTCATATCAGACCAAACCAATAACTTAAATTTCTTGGAACCTATAGAGGAAGAGAATAGCCACGTAGATATCTGGAGTCAACACCCGACTCTCTACCCAGTGCTATACGTCCGGTTCGAGCAACCTAATACAGACAAAGGAATGTTGACATAAATATGTGAAGAAGTGTATCATATATGTTCTAAGATGTTTGCTAGGAGATGTTATCTTTCTATGATGTTTTTGCATGTACATGGAAGTGGAATGTTAATGATATATTTTATAAAGATTAAGAAACATTATTGGTAAAATTCTGAAGAGATGGAAGACGAACCTCACAAATACCATAGGGCTCCAACAATCTCTGCAGTGCAACCATCTTGTCTAGATCTCCAGTAAGCTGGAACATGCATCAAAAAACAATGTCATAAGAGGATATCATTACTGGAATGCAAAAATCAACCCGGCCTAACACACAAGCATCAGACTTCACAGTTCACAGTGAACATGCGATAGGTGCCTATATTTACTTGGACTCGGGATGGGTATCAGATATAAATGCTTCACACGAAGTGTACGCACATTCAGAGAATAATAAACCTAGCCCGTGTTGAAATGTCCTAAAATACAGAAGTCTCACAGATATTTTAGGGGAAAATGACACAATGGATCCAAAGAAGCATGGTACATGGAAGATAGTGAACCTGGATGAAAGATTTTTGTAAAACTAGTGTTCTAATTTTGCATTCTATCCTTTCGAGTATTACACATAATAATGTTAGCACAGAAACTGTTAATTGTCCGTCGATAAAATCACTTCTTATAAAATAAAAGAAGTTTATCTTATTCAGTAAAACGAGTACTAGTTCAATAGGGTCAGGCTCATGTCTGAATATATAATGACAGACGTCAGAGATGGAAATTCATACAAAAGATCAACATCTAGGATCTAGGTATCCAAATAATTACCTCGAGAGTGACAGTGTGGTCAGAAACATCAACAGCCTTGGCCCTAAAAATGTTGGCAATGTCAAGGACATCCCTTCTAGCAGCAGCATTCGCAGCAATCTTTATCAACATTAATTCTCGTTCAGCAAAGGGTAAGGGTGTAAGATCCCGTACCTAAGAAGTGAATTTACTTTCAGCCATTATGTTCACTTACGATATCATAAAAAGAAACCTTTAATTATGAGATCGGCAAAGAGAATCATGAAATGGATAATGTTGTCTTCATCAAATATAAACATCAAAAGATCAAAAACTGTGATGTGTTGCATTGTGTCATATGCAGTTCAAAGAAACGATCAATAACCTACACTGTTTTTGGCAATTTCGATGGCATCACCTTAAACGAACCTCCTTTCTACGTATAAGCAGTCAAATATGAGAATTTAGGATGAAGATAATCATGGAGCTACATGCTAACATTATATCAAGTTCGCTGTGGAAGTTACTCAGTAATAAAAAGAAAATATAGACGCATATGTTGCCTGGATTCGGGTGTAAGGAATCCATAGTTTTATAGTTGCTGCTCTAGCAAATTTTGAGAAATGCACCCTTCCAAATAATCTCACCTCATGCATATCTATTAGCTTGTAGAGTTGCTGCACTAATTTGCTAATTGATTCATCAGTACCAGGGACGACAGTTGTAATGCGAGAGAGCCCCTCAACTTCTGCATGTCCAACAGCCAAACTCTGAAGAGAATAAAGATGATTCAGTAGATGAGAAACCCCTAAGAACAGAGCAGGCGAGATACCAGAAACATTGACAACAAACGCACCTGAAGATTATAGCCTCTTCGAGAGAAAACGCCTGTAACAAGATTTAGAACTCCCGGAGAGTCATTAACAAGCATGGATAAAGTATGAGATTGATGTCCACTTGTCTGAGACATTAGCAGAAATGGCGATGGTTTTAGGTTAATAATACAATGAGATACTACAAAGATACATTTTAAATAAGGGAAAGAATGGTAACTCGAGAGCAAAAGCTAGCTCAGCACAAATAATATTGGCTTATATCTGATTCTTTTTTTTAAATAAATTTGGAGCCTTAAAGGTCTTAGACATTCTTTTCTTTAATAACAACACCAATCGTCTTGGTCATTTTCCTATTGGAATAAAGAAACAGAACTAAGCTCTGAGGACGTTTATTCTTTAAAGTTAAGGTTCCCAGAAAACACAAAATTGTAATGACATTAATCAGCAGTGAAATTACATATATCATCATTTAAAGGATTACAATAAGCAATACCATCTACATTAACTTGGGAGATATAAGAAAGTTCCAAGAGATGACTCATCTATTGTATGGAAGACGAGATAGAATACAATTTTCATACTGAGAAAGAAATGAACCATATTTTCTTCATGGATTATATCGAGTCCCAACAATTCTTCGCTAAAATATAATATGATTTTACATTTAGAGAAAGTTAAAAAGCCAAGAAGTTGAAAGAAGGTGACTTATAAGGTCACTTCCTAGTTCCTACTTCACTAGCCAATTTTTTCCATGATAGTACGTTTAGAACATAGAACCAACCGTGTTCTAAAACAAGAAATAAAATTCAAAGCCAAGCTACACAGTTTTTATGAATCATTAAAGTGGTGGTACTCATGTATACTTTAACAGCTAACAGAACTTTAAGAATCACAAGAATGGATGTATGTGAAAAAGAGACTCCACACTCAACAACCAGCAATAAGCTTTCTTACATCTTCATCAATGAGAACACCCCAATGAGCATCAAGAACCTGGTTGATTGTAAAGCCGTCAGGTGACTCCACTGGATAAACATCCCCCTGCATAAGTAGAGAAAAACCCATAACCTATGACCTATTTGGAGCATATCCAATGAAGTGGTATAAGAATAGAAATGCTTACCCCTCCAGAAATATCAGCCTCACTAACTGCTGGTCTACCTCTGGCCCCTGCTAGAGGATTAACAGGTGCTGTTTCTTCAAGATCAGGATATGAAGCAGCTGAAAATCGCCAAAATGGGGCAGATGCACCCATTTTTTCCCTTCTAAGAGCAATCTAATAGGATATAGAGGATGAGTGAATTAAATAACAGCGTTGAACTGATAAATGAAGTGGATTGATGGAAGACTAAAGTACCAACTAGAAAAATTCATCTAGTTTATAGGAAAGCACATCACCTTCCCTGTTCTAGCAATTTCTTTGATCCCAAACTTGCTTAAATTTCTTTGCACAGCTACCATCTTGCCAGGATCTCCTGTTACCTGGGTTTAACACATGATACGTAACTTATGATTTAATATTGCAAGAATATAATTCAATCCATCCCCTACCTTTTCCAATAAAAAATGCCCCATCCTGTAAGTAGCTTTGAGGAGTACTCACTTCAAGTATATAACAAGGACCACCTACTCAGATTGGCTGAAGCTCGAGAGTTTTTTCTTAAAATTTTCAGTTTTCACTATTTAGCATTATTAAACAATTAGCACTTTAATTAATTCACCATATAGGAGATTGTCATATTCTTATAACTCTCAAGCTTCTTTTTCACACCATAGTACAATTTCTGTGTCTCTAACCATCCATATATTTATATCAAAGGATTCCAGACATAATACTGGACAAGAGGAGGGAAAAACAGAGAGGGTTTCTCGCTTCATTTTTAGTTGTGATATTAGGATTTTTTTAATATATTCCAAAATAAAAAACCAAAATGGAATTGAGGGAGGGATATGAAACCCCATAAGAATAACTCAAACACTGAATCCTTATCCAAAATTTGAAAGAAATGCCTCAAGTCTTTTAATCTATTGAACAATTTAACTCATCTTCAAGCAATTAACGGCCAAAATTCTGAAACAATAACAAGATAATCTAGTGATATTCAAGAGTTATATAAGTTCTGCCATTCATTACCTCAATGGTTAGTGTGTTTTCTGAGATATCCACAATCTTAGCCCTGAAGATATCCACTAACCACATAATCTGATAAGCAAGAACATATTAGCCAATCAAAGGGAACAAATTTATCAAGAAATCTTAACGTTCTAAAATACATACAATACAAGGAATTACCTCAGCTCTGAACTTTGCATCCGCATTCACTTTTACTAGCATTAGCTCACGTTCAACCTGAGGCTCATTTGAAAGATCCTCAACCTGTTCAACAGATTAAAAGACATTAAAAATTAAATCTTAGCACTATAATTGGTTGGAAGTTGGAACGAAAGAGGAAGGTAAGGGAAAAAATACTTTCTTCCTACCCATTCCTTCATTTGACCATTGCCTGATAAAGCAAAACGGTGAAATGAAATGCAAACTCAGAGCAAGATTATACCTTCCAAACATTCACAAGCTTCTGTAACTGCTCCATAACTTGCTGAAGCACTCTATCAGTACCAGAGACAACTATGGTGAAAAGTGCCTTGTCTTTGTTTAAACCAACAGCAAGGGACTCAATGTTATACCCTCTCCTCGCGAAAACCCCAGCAATCCTATTAATCATCCCACTTTCGTCCCCAACAAACACCGAAATCGTATGCCGCCTCACCCTTGATTCACCGTACAAGGCAATAAGAAAAAGACCGAAACCAGCAACTATAAGTAAAACCCAAAATGGAAAAACAAAGTGTGGATTAGATAACGTACTTCGAACGAGTGGGAGTTGAAGGTACAGGACCGTTGGAAACGAAATTGTTGTTGGAGATCTTATCGTCGACGCTCCTGGGAGAAAGCACGAGCTTCTTGGGGACATAGCTGGTTGGTTTTGTTATCCTTGGAGGGAAGGAAATGGGTTTCCGAGTTGAGTCTAACTCGTTCTTTGAGCAGTGGATCGGTAGGTTGGGAGTGTAGAGAGCCGCCATGGAAGCAAAAGGCAAAGAGAAAACGCTTGATATGACACTGTTATTACAATATCGAAATAGATATGGTAAGGATTTCTTTTTCTGTCGTCCAAACGGCGCCGTTTGGACTTTTTCACACTTCTTTCGGTTCAGGATATAAACAACCGAGTAGACCACCATCGATTGCCTTGGAATCGGGTCTGTTTGAACTTTGAACTTCGGTTTAAATTCTAATTTTTAATAGGATAAACTACAAAAACAGTCCCTTACATTCAAACATATTTTTATTTTAATCATTAAACTTTTAAAATTTATGTTATAATTATTAGATCTTTAATTTTATTTTTATAAAATCACTCATCGTGGTCAGAAAACGTTGATGTAACTAGAGATGGGCACGGGTCAGGTCGGGTCGGATTTTCGGCCCACCTGCACTCGACCCGAAAACTTATACCCTCCACCCGTCACCCGACCTGGGTTTAGGGTGAAAAAAATCCGACCCGGCCCGAATTATTTAAAAAAATTAAATTTTAGGGGCTTAATTGTAAAAAAAATAAAATTTTAGGGATCTAATTGTAAAAAAATAAAATTTTAGTGACCTAATTATAAAAAAAATAATTTTAGTGATCTAATTGTATAAAATATATATAAAGAGATTATTATGGCAAATATCCCTAAAATATATATGGAAAAATTACGCTATTAGTCCCGGGTCGGGTTGGATTTTTTCCACCCTAAACTCGAACCTGACCCGAAAACACCATTGAAAAAAATCTGACCCGACCCGAACCCGATATTTTTTAAAAAAAATCGATCGATCGGGTCGGGTTGGAACCCTTCGGGTTTCGTGCCCATGTAACATGTTAAAATTATATTTTTCTTAAAAACTTATTTTTTTTAAAATTAACAATCGTCATTTTTATCTGTCGGACATTAACTTTTTGTTATTTAGTTACTTTAAAATAAAGACAATAAAATTTAACCTTAAACTTATTATTTTTAATTTTTTTAAAAATATCCTAATGATTAATCTTTTCCTGTTCTGTTAACCTCTATAAAGAAAAGACGTTAATCACAAATTTTAAAATTATTTTATGCATAAAAATTAAAATAAGTATTAAACCTCGAATACTGATTAAAATTTTTAATAATAAAAAATGTTTATTAGCATTTAGTGTGAATTAATATTATTATTTATTATTTGTTTTTAATTCTTTAATAATATTATACACACATTATAAATAAAAATTTAAAGTCAAATCTTTTAAAAATATCACCATTATATTTTGTATGAAAACCATTCAAGGTTCCCAACAATGTATTTCTTTAATTCCCAATCTACCAACCCTAACCCTAACCCTAGCTATAGATATATTTCATGTCCATTTTCCTATGGTTCCAAAGATTGCAGCTAATAGCCTAATAGGCTAATGAAATGTCTTCATAGCAATAGCATCATCAATGGTAATTAAAGTGCTTTCATGGACTGGAATTGGATGGACTTAATTAGTAAGGACATGGGAGTTAAGGAATTGGTTCAGGGGTAATTTAGCGCATGGTTAACCGTAAAATCAAAAATCAAATCGAACTAAGGTATTATGGTTCATAAATTTATGAACCGTGCTTAACCGCGGTTAATCGAATTAAACCGAATTTAATTTTTTAATTATTTTTATAAGGTAAGAATATATATTTTATACTTAAAATACTATAAATGTATTTTTTTACTTTAAAATAAGTTTTTAATAAATATTTATAAAAATATCTTAAAATATTTATCTTTTAATATTTAAAAGTCATAAAATAAAGTTATTTTGTCAATATAAAATACACATTTTAAAAACTAACGTTAATATGAAAAAACCAAAAACTAAGGTTAACCGAACCGAAAACCGGTGGTTACTAAATTAGTTTATCGAATTAAACCGAACCCGAATACAACCATATAAATAAGGACATAGCTTTTTTAAATTAGAAAATATAATGAATTTTTTTAATTTGAGCTCGGAAAATTTATTGTAATATTGTTTTTAAATTTTTTAATTAAAAAATATTGTTTTCATCATATTATTTCCCAGTATATTATAATTTACTATTGAGTTCAGAAGACTGAGCGCTTTTAACCCGTCTTCGAACAGTAAATAAATTAAATAATATAATTTATCCAAAGACGGGTAAAAGAAATCCGTCTTTAAACAATGTTTTTTTTTTAATTTATTTTATTAGGAAAAAACACTATTAAAACAGTGTTCGAGTGAAAAAACACTAATCAAAGACTTATTGTTTCCCCATCTTTAAACAATGTTTATTATTTTTATTAAAACATTGTTTAAAGACGGGTTGAAAGCAATCCGACTTTTGATTTGAACAGTAAATCACTATATTATTAGAAACAATTTGAGTAATTCAATATTTTTAAGGAAAAAAATTATCCAACAATATTATTGAAAAAAACGCCTTTTTGAAGCTCCAAATTGTAAATTTATTTGAATTTTGTTTTTCACATTTTTATGATTAATGATACTTTTCACAAAGATGTACATTAAAAGTAAGTGCATTCATTTTGGTTTATTTTTAAAATCTTTCAAAAATGTATTTCAAATTTAAAAAAAGAAAGTGTAATATTATTTTATAAGTATATTATTAGTGTGTATTTTTATTTCTAAAAATAAAATTTTTTAAAATAAATATTATTAAGTTTAGTTCTCATTTTCCATAATTCTATTATTATTATTATTATTATTATTATTATTATTATTATTATTATTATTATCCTCTTCGTCTTTAATTTTTAATAATATTTTGTATTGGGTTTGGTTTTTTATTTAAATTTAGATTTAGGTGTGGGCATGGTAAGGTAATATTATTTTTATTTTGGGTTGTGTTTTTATTTTATTCTACTTGGGTTTGAATTTAAGTTTGGGCTTGGTTAGGTAATATTATTAAGTTCTGTAAATAAAAATCGGATTTATCAGTTAAAATTATACTCTCTCCGCCTCACTTTTTTTATTCATTATTGACTTTTTTAGTCAAATTTTATCAATTTTGATCTATTATAACTTTAAATTTATTATTAATAAAAATATAAAAGAATATATTTTAAAAATATTTAATCAAATAGTTAAAAAAATATATTTTATAAAATCTAATAAATTAAAATATTTAAAATAACTATGGTCAAAGTTTTAAAATTTTAACTTTTAAAAAATCAATATTGAACGCCATATATAGGAATTTAAGTTGATAAGTTATTAATCTTTATTCTCTTGTATTTTTTTAGATTATAAATTTTAAATTTATTATCATTCGAAATATTAATTTATATTTTATTTCCCTCTTTGGTGTTGACTTGACTATTAAAGAATTCTACCATTCTAATAGTAACCATCAATAAAGAGTGATGGGCTCAAGGCTTGAAAGGTAAACCACGTGTTATCTTCAATGGATACCTACCCATCCCCATCACATAAATATGCATGGAGGTTCTTCGTACAAATCAATTATTGATGCTACCATTCATGGTCACAACATTTCCACTTGACACATGCATTTATATATTGTCGTATGTCGACTTATTTGTTAGACTCGATAAAGTTAATTCAGTCAAATTAAGTTTTCTAAAGAAAAATAATTGTTACAATGACACATGATTTAAATCAATAGTCAGGGACAGAGTCAGGATTTAGGGTTGAGGGAGGCAAAACATAAATGTTTAGAAGTAGGGGGACAAATTCATAAAAAAATTTAAATAGGAGGACAAAAGTAAAAAAAAACTTCGGAAGTGGGGTGGAGAGATTGCCCGACCCAACTATAACGTGTCTCCATCATTGTCAATAACGATATTAAATTCTGAGTTAATGAGCATTATTATTATTATAAATTTTTTTAATAATAGTAATGTGATTATAAATATATATAATGTTTGAATAAATATATTTAAAACATATCAAATCTTGAATTCAAATCTTTATCCACCTTTTCCTCATTATATAAGTCCAAATAATGACATTGTGTTTGAAGTGACTCTTGAAAGCTATATCCACTTTGAGGTGGGGAAAAAGTAGGGATGGTAATTTTATTTGCACCGTCGGGTTTCGATTCGATATAATTCGATAAGGATGAGTTCTTTATTTAAAAAAATTGAGTTCGATTTTGAGTCGAGTCGGGTTATTATAGAAATAAAGTTTGGTTGAGATGGGACGGGTTATTATAGAAATAAAGTCGAGTTGTGTTTAGGGTAAAAAATTTCGATTCGACTTGATATATTTTTATATATAATATTTAATATTTTATTAATTTTCTCTAAATCGAATTGGGTTTATTCGAAGATTTTTTATTAATATATCGAGATCATATCGAGATTGAGTTATAAGTTTTATTATTTCAAGTTAGGTCAGGTCAAAGAAAATATATATTAAGATCGAATCAGGATCGAGATTGGAATGACCAAAACACTGTTTCAATCCGACTTATTATCGTCCCTAAAAAAATAATACTTTTTATTCCTATAATCTAACTATTTATCGAGTAGTCTTTACAACTACTATTGTATTTTTCTCATAGTTTTATACTTTAGATGAAAACCCATGAAAGCTTGGAAAGAAACGTTACCCACAAGCATACAAAATGTTATACAAAAGTAATGGAGAAAAAAAAAGTGTATATATATAGTATTAATATTGTAGACTTGGACGAGAATCACTAATTGACTTAATAATTAAAAATATTTATATTATTTATATTTTATATGAGTTCGATTTTTTATACGATAATATAATATCTCTATTCAATTAAAAAATAATAGATTTGTATGTAAATAATTAGTTGGTCCAATAAGATAAAATATTAAAATTATACTTGATAAATAAAAGTGAGTTAATATTATAGGTTTGACTGGTCAAATATGCTAATTTAGATGTTTAATGAATAACGAACTGAGGTGAAACTTCTAATTTTAAAAAGGATTAATACAAGCTTTTTAAAATTATAGGGTTTAACATAAGAATTATAAAGATTATTTTACTTTTAATATTTTAAAAATTTCCAAATAATATAAAATTAATTTTTTTAAACTTTTTCACACTCATATATTTATATTGTGATATTTGTAAACTATTTTTTTATTTTAACATATTTAAATTTAACTAAATTATATTTAAAATAATTATATAAACTCTAAATTAGTATTTAGATCCTTTAAATATGCTTAGTAATGTTATTTTAAAAAAAGTATTTTTCATAATTTAATTAATATTAATAGATACTAAATATCAATAACTAATAAACTATCCAAACAAGTATTAAATATAATCATATCCTTGTACGTTATTTTGTTTGTTTAAATAATCAAACAACTATCGATTATCAATTAATTTTATCAAACATTTTTATACAATCAACTAGTCAAATTAATTAATACAATCTGTTATCAACTAACCACTATTCGTAAATTTTCAAACAAGAGCAAGATTAAAATTTTAAATTTTAATACTATTAATAAAATAACTAGATTAAAAGAGTCGCCTCTATAACAAACTTTTATAATAGTTCAATTAATATATTAAATATTGACAATTACATAAAAATATAATAAAATATCAATAAAAATCAAAATTTAGTTTAATTGCCGCAACTAATATTTTCAAGGGTAAACTACATAAATAGTCCCTTGATTATACATTAATAATCTTTTACATTCTCTGACTATCAAATGTTATAAATTGGTCCATTGATTAACTTTTTTATACAAAGTGATCTTGTGCCGTTAAAAATTTGATGAGAAATCGATGTGGACGTTAACATGCTGACTTGAATTATAGAGATCGGGGATACCACATGATTATCCAAGTCAGCATGTTAACGTTTACATCAGTTTCTCGTCAAATTTTTAACGGCACAAGACCACTTTGTATCAAAAAAGTTAGTCAATGGATCAATTTGTAACATTTGATAGTCAGTGGATGTAAAAGATAATTAAGATATAGTCAAAGGACCATTTATGTAATTTACCTTATTTTCAATTAATGACGGATCTAAAATTTTAAAAATAGATTCGAAATAATTTTTTTCTAGATTTTAGGTACAAAGTGAAAAAATAGTATTACTTGGGGACTAACTTGAATATTGTACCTTGTATTATCATGAACGCCATTTTTGGTGGTTTTCAGTTGAAACAGATATGAAAAACTTAGCAAAAGGGAAAGGCAAAGCTTTGTTGTCTAAAGAAACAAATTTCCCTCCTTTTTCTCTTTCTCCATTGTTTCCATGCGATTCATTCGGATCTGAAATCATCTTCTCCCTCTCACCATCTTTTCCTTCACTTGTTCGTCGTCATAATAGCATTTCCCCATCCTCTGTTTCCATTATCGAGAGCCCACGAGCTTAACTTTTTCTTCCACATTTTGGCTCTCGATCTTACTCGGAGCCGAAAGCGAAGAATCTTTTGCGATTTGGGTTTTCTTTGATTATACGTGACACACCATTCCCCTTGTTGTTTTCCCATATTTTTCACTTGATTTTCGGGTTACCCTTTTCTTGTACCGCAAGAGAAAACAGGGATGACGATGGACAACATAGCATCACAGCTGAAACGGGGGATCTCCCGGCAATTCTCGACGGGGTCGTTGAAACGGACTCTGAGCCGTCAATTCACGCGGCAGTCGTCGCTTGACCCGAGGAGGAACAACCGACGGTTCAGCTTCGGCAGGCAATCGTCGTTGGACCCCATTCGGAGGAAAAGCATCGGGGATGAGATGATGGTGCCGGACCACCTCGACTCGACTATGCAGCTACTGTTCATGGCGTGTCAAGGGGATGTTAAAGGAGTGGAGGATTTGTTGAATGAAGGGATTGATGTTAACAGTATCGATCTCGATGGACGTACAGCTTTGCATATCGCAGCTTGTGAAGGTCATGTCGAGGTTGTTAAGCTTCTTCTTAAAAAGAAGGCTAATATTGATGCCCGTGATCGTTGGGGTAGCACGGTATATTTCTTCTTCAATATATATAGATATTCCTTTTGAAGGAAAAGTGGGACCTTTTGTTGATTTTGTTGAATTGAGATAAACCATAGTTCTATAGTATTGATTCTGAGCAAGGAGAACATGAAAAAATTTAGATTTATTTTATTTTATTTTTAAATCTAGTTATTTTTTACATGGCCAGGCAGCTGCTGATGCGAAGTACTATGGCAATGTAGAAGTGTATGAGATTTTGAAGGCTCGAGGAGCCAAAATTCCTGTAAGATAGTAAATTATCTTCCTTTCCGTCCATCTATTTATCATTTTTGTTTGTGACCAATGATTTATGTAATTATTCCTGTATGAAGATTGTTATTTACATATCTGCCTTGATACTAGAAAACCAGGAAGACGCCAATGACTGTCGCTAACCCTCAAGAGGTGCCAGAGTATGAGCTTAACCCATTGGAGCTTCAAATTCGGAAGTCTGACGGTATAGCAAAGGTATGGTACAATATGAAAGACAAGCCCGTTGATTTGCAGATTGTATTCTGCATTTCATTCAATAAGCTGTGATAGAATTTTGCATATTGTCTGAAACGCAATGGATTTATATACTATTATATTCTTCATGTTTGCAAGAGTAGAATACTTATATGATGTTTTCCCTTCATTTTTATTGTATTTTATGCTTTTATAGAGCGGAATGTTGACATTTCATAAATCACTTGCCAGGGATCATTTCAAGTGGCAAAGTGGAATGGCACTAGGGTTTCTGTAAAGATTTTAGATAAGGACAGCTATGCAGACCCTGAGAGCATGTATGAACTCACCTTGTTTTCTTTTAGATATATGTTCGACTCGTGTGAATAACAACATATATATATATATATATATATGTCCTTTCCTTTCTGATGTCAGTTATTTATTCTTACTATGTTGGTTTGTATTCTTTCTCGGAATTCAGAGTGTCCATCATTCTGGTTTAAAAAGAGCTGTTGCATACTATCCACTATGTATTTTTTTGCATACCTCAAAAATAGGGGAAGAAATTTGTTAAGTTTCTTTTAATCAGCATATGTGAGTTCAACTGTCTAAATTCCAAACAAGAAATGATATTATTGAGAGCATAGATGGCTAAATATAACTCTACTCTTGATAAGTTTCTGTAAAAAGGTTATGTAAAGTGACTTTCGAAGTAACACTGTACTGATACGTAGAAGTCTCACTTATTTATACCCGTATTTTCTGTTAGTTTGATTAGGGAATACGTGATATGCCTCGGAGTTCAATAAATTCTTTTCTGGTATGATGGCACCAGATGTATTAATTGTGAATTATGAGATTTCATGGCTAAGTAGATAGTTTATTTTTTCTCTCAAGTGTCTCAGAGTATAGCACAATTTTATTTGGTTAATATATATTTCTTGTTTTATGAGGGATATATGATTTTTACTATTATACTTTAAGGGATGGTATGAGTTATTTTATTTCCAATCTGTTGCAGATCCTAATACAGAACTATTTTCACATCTCTTCTCTTAACAGAAATGCTTTCAAGTATGAACTAACTTTACTTGAAAAAGTTCGACATCCGAATGTTATTCAATTTGTTGGAGCTGTCACGCAAAATGTTCCCATGATGATTGTTATAGAGTATCATCCAAATGTAAGAATGTGTTTTTGTTCCGTTGATTTGTCCATTTTATTTGGCAATATGCATACTTCTATGTTGAATTCTGATAGAAGATAAACACTATTTTTCCATTTAGAGAGAAAGATGAGATGACTAGACAACGAAAATTTCCTTGTGTGCCTAAAAAATTTCTCCCGTATAGTTTAGGTGGTTCCAAAATATAAATGCATGTGCAGTAGAATATATGTGTATTTTGACACCGAGACTGCTATGTTTACATGTGTGGAGAACTAATATATTGAGTAAAGACTTATCCATTGTGGAGTTCTTAATAAATGGACTGAACCTCACTACCATCTTCGGTCAATTATGGATACAGACTTCATTTTCTTTATCCTGCATTTTTGTATTAAAGCTTCTGATATTTCGAATTTATTGTACATAGTCTCATTCAGTTTGGTTTTGCATATTCTGGAGATGGTATGTTATCTTCTACAATCTACACCAACTAATAGTTTTAGCAGCAAAAATCACTTTTTGTAGAGAAAGTCACCACTTAAACATTACTAAGGTGATGTTCCTCATTTCAGGGTGACTTGGGAAGCTACCTACAAAAGAAAGGGCGTCTATCACCATCCAAAGTTTTAAGATTTGCTGTTGACATTGCCAGGTTAGTT
This sequence comes from Abelmoschus esculentus, assembly GCA_035048815.1. Lineage (NCBI taxonomy): Eukaryota > Viridiplantae > Streptophyta > Magnoliopsida > Malvales > Malvaceae > Abelmoschus > Abelmoschus esculentus. The sequence continues at coordinate 14,947,264 of JAUCBN010000043.1, read as the reverse complement.
TTTTTGGACTATGTCGTATTTCAAGAATATATTGGCGTATAATCACTTTTTAATCATCATTAGTCCTATTTTTCACCTATGCAAGGCTCATACGTTAATGTTCCGATTATGCTTGTTCTTCTATCCTATGTTATCATATACTAGTCATTTATTTCTCCTCGTTCTTCACTTTATGACCTTATATTTTCTTGGTTTCAGGGGAATGAATTACCTTCATGAATGTAAACCAGATCCTATCATCCACTGCAATTTACAGCCAAAGTAAGGGAACCACTATAGAAGTTAATATAATGCCTGCAGGATTGCGTGTTGAAATTTTTTTAATGTACTCGTTGTGATGAACTGTCCTTTAATATTTGAAATTTTAAGGTGCCAGAAATGTTTTGCTGGATCGTGGTGGTAAGCTGAAGATAGCCGGATTCGGTTTGCTGAGATTGTCCAAATTATCAGCTGACAAGGCAAAATTATCACGTCCAGACGAACAACTTGATCCATCAAGTATGTGACCAAAAAACTTCCTTCTGGGTTTTCAATGCTTTCAATACAAGTCAATACACGTAGTGTTTCAGATAATGGTTGAACCGCTTACCATTTGGTATTTAAATTGTAGATATATACATGGCACCTGAAATTCGAAAAGATATGATATTTGATCGAAGTGTTGATGCATATTCTTTCGGTGTTATGCTATATGAGGTACATGGCTGCTCAAAAGTTCCCCCATTGTGATTATTAATTCTGTAGTTCTATGACTTCTATTTTGTGTTGAAAGAGAGTTGATGCCGGGATTTTCCGGACTGACTATTTGACCAGTTTTCCTGTTTTGTTCCTGTATGAATTCAGATGATTGAAGGAGGAGTGCCTTTTCATCCTAAGCTTGTCGAAGAGGCGGTGCAATTGATGTGTTTTGAGCAAACGAGACCACCACTCAAGGCAAAATCGAAAAGTTATCCTCCAGAATTAAGAGAGTAAGTCTAGGATTCAAGATTAATAATAGACTTTCCTAGAGAAAAGATTGTCTTTCTTCTTACTAGGAAAAAAATCAGTTATCTTGTATAGGACTATATATATACTTGCAAATATTCTAAAAGCTTGATATCCATTACTGTGCGAACAGTCTTATTGCAGAATGTTGGGATCCAGAACCTCTTGTAAGACCAACTTTTTCTGAAATCATTGTACGATTAGACAAAATAGGTGCGAGTTGCACAAAACAAGGGTGGTGGAAAGACACATTCAAGCTTCCTTGGTATGCTTCTGTCACCGAATTTTTCGTTAACCCGGTAGTTTGTATATATTACGTATGATTGAAATGTTATTGGAGTACCTTGACATATCATGAACTCAAAATTTCCCTAGGCTTTTTTTTTCCTTTCAAGTATTTTTATAATCTATGTTCCTCAGACTTGGGTTTGGGGTGATGGTGGTAAGACTCGGATTAATTTAAGAGACATAAATCCAAATCTGCCGAAGATCTCCACTGCTCTTACTCTTCCGAGTTCTGACCACCAGAGTGAGACAACTGAGAACATTTGTATTTTACCTGTGATTCTTTGCAGGAAATAATTGGAAGGTTTAGTTCATTCGGAGAAGAGGAAACCTGATGAAGATTTCGAGTGAGGTTCCAAGTTTGAGCCTGAGTTTATGAACCTTCATCTTCAAGAATGAATGTTATACTACTTTGAGTTGAACAAAGTACACAACCTTGTTGACACTGAAAGATGAATTCCCCTCCCTGTTTCTTCTCTCCCGGTCCCTTTCTTTGTTATGTTGGATGTGTAAAAGAGCTTACAAATGGGAAAGAACATGAAATAAATCCAATTATATTAATGTATTCTTATTATGAGAATCACCTTCTACCACTTGAATTTACTATATTGTTTCTCAATTTCATCCTTTATTTATAACAAGTTGGAACTTCTAAACCTTTAGATGTTACCCTTAAGGATGACTTGCAAAGTTATGGCGCGAGTTCAGGTTGAGCCTTGGCAGTAAGTTCAACTATAAATTCAGTTATGTTGTCTGAGCTTCCACCTTCATTAACTGCCTCCATCGCCGGTTTCTTTCCTTATACACATCTCTATCTCTTCTCAGCTCTGATCTCCAGCTGCCATACATTGGTTGATCCGACGATTGCGTCACTGCCACCACAGGCATCCCTAAGCTCAATGCTTCCATCGTCGAGTTCCAACCTCAATGACTCATAAAACATCCCCTGCCTCTTTAGCCAACACTTGTAGCTGAGGACTCCATGCAATCGCATGCCCTTTCTCTGAAGTCTCTTCTATAAAATAGACCACAATCATTCTCTGTTTGATTTCTCCGACGATCCATAAGGTTTTTCGCTTCCTCCATTTGATCTTCTCCTACGTTTGCCAAACTTCCAAATGATACGTAAAATAATCGAAGTTGATTCAAATGGTAATAGTTTGGTTTTGCTTAAGCATGTCTTAAGTTCGATATATTATATAAGCAAAAAAATTTTATTGAAAGACTCATCCATCAAAATTAAATATGTGACACAGATCAATCTTAATTGATCAAGACAAAATCCTAAAGATCGGAAGAAAAATCAAAGATAATAAAGCCTTTTATTATAGCAAGTAAATTTGGGCCAAACCCAATGCAAAAGAATCTTGTTTTAGCTTACCCGAGCAAGTTAAATGGATAGTCCAAGTTTAAATTCGATTGTGATTGAATTTGAAGCTCTTTAGGGACAGGGTTCCTTTTAATTTCTCTAATCATCGAATTGATATTCTACATTCGACGGCTTCCATTGGGTATAGTTTCTCCTCTCTCATATTTACAATTCAAATTTTTGTATTGATTCTAGGTTTTACTGCACAGTTATGCAACTTGATATTTGCTAGGGTTACATCCAAATTTCTTCAATCTTATACGGGATTTGATCTATAGAAGAATTACAATAGGTGTAATCGGGGAGTGGGTAATTGGTTTCGCTGATTCGACTTCTCAAATCTGGTAAAAAAAATGGCGTTGAAGTTTCTGAACAAGAAAGGATGGCACACTGGAAGCTTGAGGAACATCGAAAACGTGTGGAAAGCGGAACAAAAGCATGAGGCTGAGCAGAAGAAATTGGAAGAGCTTCGAAAGCAGATTCATGAGGAGAGGGAACGATCCGAGTTTCGTCTTCTCCAGGAACAAGCTGGCCTTGTCCCGTACGTCTATTTCCCTGTTTCCCCTTTTCAAAATTAGGGTTAGGTTTTTAGTTTCATTTCAACTTTTTTATTTAATTCTGCAGGAAGCAGGAGAGGTTGGATTTCCTTTACGATTCCGGGCTTGCTGTTGGGAAAGGTGCCAGTAGCTCCACTGCCTCTGGTAGCGGTGCAGGTTTTAAGGCTCTTGAAGAGGCTCTCCCATCTTCTAAGGCTACGGATTCTTCTGCCAACCAGTCTTCGTCTGCCCCTGGTGCCTTGTTTGAGGACAAACCTCAGTCGGCGAATGATGCCTGGCGCAAGCTCCATTCGGATCCCTTGCTCATGATTCGTCAGCGTGAGCAAGAAGCCCTTGCCCGCATCAAGAACAACCCTGTTCAAATGGCCATGATTCGCAAATCGGTACATTATTAACCTATTCTATTGCTCTTCTTTTTTTTAGGTAATTAGGAAAATATGCATTTTATGATAGATTTCCTTAATATGATTGTATCGATCTTTGCAATAACTCTGTGTGTTGTATAGTTCAATTAGATTAACTATTGCAATTACTAATCAGACATCCATTTTCGAATAATGGTTTAACAGGTAGAAAAGAAACGAAAGGAAAAGTCTCCTGATCACAAGGAACACCGTAAGAAGCACCGTCGAAGTAGTTCCAAACATTATAAGCATTCATCCTCTAAACGGCATTCAGATTCTGAAGATGGCACATCTAAGGAGGATAAAAGAAATAGAATTCACCATCATAGAAGGTCAGATTATGTGGGCGACAATCGCAGAACTGAGTCAGACTTAGAAGATGAATTGAAGGAAGCAGAAAGTCGAGAGAAGGATCGTTGCAGGCGGAAATACGGATATGATGATCAAGATGGTGTTAAAAGGAACAATGACAAGTCTAAGCATGATAAAGAGGGCTGGTATCGCAGATCGGAGTCAGACTTGGAAGATGAATTAAAGGAAACAGAAAGAAGAGAGAAGAATCACCGCAGACAGAAATATGAATATGATGATCAAAATGATGTTAACAGGAACCATGAGAGGAAGCATGATAAATATTCTTCTCAAGCTGCTGATAAAAATCAAGACAAATATAGACCATCTTCTGAACATAGAGACAATGTGCCTCGGGATAACAGGCGCCGGGGTGGCACCTCTAAACTTTCTGAAGATGAAAGAGCAGCCAGGCTGCGGGAGATGCAAGAAGATGCTGAGTTGCATGAAGAGCAAAGATGGAAGCGGTTGAAAAAGGCTGAGGAGAATGATGCTCGGGAGGCTACAATTTCCAGCACATCCTCTGGTAGAAACTTCTTGGATGCTGCACATAAAAGCATTTATGGGGCTGAGAAGGGAGGAAGCTCTACAATAGAAGAGAGTGTCCGTCGCAGAGCACATTATTCACAAGGCCGTTATGAATCAGAAAGAAATGCTTTTAGACGTTAATGTTGTTTCTAATAATTCCAGGTATGCACTCCTGCAACTCTCTCTATTCATAGGCATGCTTGGTTCAGGCTGTTGTTGATAGTGAATAGTAAGCTGAGATAGTGTTTTATGGTCAAAAACTGAATTGTATTTATATGTTCAATTTTCAGTTCTCAGCGGCCTCCAGTTAAGCAACGACCAGTTAAGCAACGAGGTTTCAGTTCTTGTTGCACCATTGATTCGGCATGAAACTAGACAATGGCTATGGTCTCACTCGAGGACTAATCCATGAAACAAACAAATCTTTCAATGGAAGGGTTTTAACTGTTCCCTTATATCCGAAGCTTATGTGAACGACTGGTATGTAATTTGCCCTAATGTTCAGTTATTTAAGCATATGTTTGGCCTAGTTCGAACTTTGATGAGATCTTTATGTCAAATATATTTTTACATATGACGATATGGAAAAGAATTAAAAATCAAATGTACTTATGTTAAATATATATCTATTAGGGTTTAGGACTATACCATATTCACCTCGAGTAAGATAACACAGCTAAGGGACAATAGTTGAGATTGTTGTTTACTTATGTAGAAGATAATGTATATTTGTGACAAAAGGTAACCAGTTTCATAAATTTCTTTGTAATTAATTAATTAGGGTGAAATATTTGGTACCATCTTAACAGATGTTTGCCTCAGTCTCAAAATGCAACGTAGGGCTGCTTCCTTCTGCATCACCGTTTCCGGTCGCCTGGCACGGTAAACTGAGGCCTTGTTTTTCATAGGCTTAAGTTGTTTCTCTAAGCGTTTGATTGTTGATTCCACTTCATGTTCCTCCTCTCTTAGTTCAACTGATATTTCCTTGGCAATCTATGGGCATTACAATTGAGAATAAACAAGTCTGGCATATCAAGAAGCATACATGAAAACATGATTTTAAGAAGGGATTTACTTCGATTTGCTCTTCCATGAAAACAGAGCAGCTTTCAATGTTTCAGTCAAATGTCTAAAATCCTATAAACAGATTGATAACAAAATCAAGGATTCGTAGCTTTAACAATCGATTTCTTGATGCAGTTGCAAATACTAAGCCCCATCGGCTAATGTCCTCTTCGATGTGCTGATGTAAAGTACTGCATTAATAGAATGGAATTCACTATCATTACCAGCAAAGATGTATGAATAGTCAAAAGTTTCTAAGGAAACTATTAAAAACTAAGGTTATCCGAGAATAATTACCATTATTCCCTCGGATAAAAGCGTCACCGTATTTGTTTTTCAGCTGCCCATTGACATATTCTTCGGTTTGCTCCATGGCAATGTTCATATACCCGTCTAGGCAAGCTAGAATGCCTGAAAATGAGGGAGGGATGTTAAGGGCATAAAAATCCAGGAAAGACGGGAAATTTTGTGAATCCGTAAGAGAATAACTATCGACTATTTTGCTTTCGTTTTCCTTGAAAGGCTTACATTAGACGCATATCAAAATTCGATGATCTATCAAATACATGAAAAAAACTTATAAAATGATATTGAAAACACACACACGTTGAACACATAACCATATCCGACGCACACATTCAACACATAACCAGACACACTCAAGTCTTGAGTAACAAGGCCATCAACACGAACCATCTAACTTCATCGGTTAAAGAAAAGGTTGTTGTTTCTAGAGGTCACGGGTTCGAGCATCCAATATGATCCGTTTTATGTATTGGGTTAAACCCCCTATTTTCTGTTAGGTATTCTTATCGACATATTGAATGAAAAATCAGTTTTCTTCTTTCTTTTAAGTCTTCTCTGAAATCTCATTTCTTCTGCTTCTACAATCTTTTCTGTTCTCATTCTATTCCTATTGCTAAATCTTTTTTTTAACCTATAATTTCTATCTTGGTACATGACATAACTCAAACAAAATTTCTTATTAACAGGCATTCTCTTTTGTAATAGGACGGCAAAAAACAAAAAATGCTTTTAAATCAACAAAAGTTCATTAAATTAACAAAGTTTGGGTAAGAAAACAAAACAAAAAAAGCCTAAAGCAAGAACAAGCAAGAACTCATTCAAACAAAAGTTCATTTTAATAGATAATTAAAATTATATACATTACCCTATAAATATAAGGTAAGAAAACAAACAAAAAAAGCCTTTAAATCAACAAAAGTTCATTGTAATGACAACTAATTACCAATTTTTCGCAAGAATAAGAAAAACCCTAAAGCAAGTTTCACTTAACTAGGAAACTGGAAACAACTACAACCATTAAATTTAAATAACAATCTGCAATCAAAGGGTACCCAAATATCAAAACATTGTTGAATGACACAACTAAATGAACAAATTTTGAGATAAAACTCATTTCCATTCAACTTCAACGTGAGATTACAAGAGGCAAGAGCCTTTATTTATACATGAATGCAGAAATCCTAGAGCCTTCCACAGATAGTTACAACCGTATATCAGCCTTAACAGAAAAGCAGTTACATAATGCAACTTCAATGCAGCTGCAACCACAGATAAGGTTCAACATTCATTATGCTTTCTTAGTTCTGGAAAAACGTCAAGCAAACTGAACATAGAAAGCTTGCAACGAAGCAACTCAAATCGTATGGCAGGAAGAGGCTTGGTTAAAGTGTCTGCAATTTGACAATCTGCAGGGATATGATTGATTTGAACGTCACTCGTTGCCACTTTATCACGAACAAAATGCAGATCAAGCTCAAAATGTTTAGTTTTGGCATGCAACACAGGATTTGCTGCCATGGCAACAACACTTGTGTTGTCACACCAAATACGAGGGCACTCGAGCATTCCAACTCCCATCTCACGTAGCAAGGCAGAGATCCAAGTAACTTCTGCAGTCGTGTCGGCTAGGCTCCGATATTCAGCTTCCGCAGTAGACCTGGAGACCGCTCGTTGCTTCTTTGTACTCCAGGTCAACAAATGTAACCCATTAAAGACACAATAACCTGAAACAGATTTTCTATCATCTGTATCACCTCCCCAATCGGCATCTGAGAAAGCTTGCAAACTTGCTATATTTTGAGCATGTGACTGTGCTGGAAACCACAACCCATGGTCAATGGTACCCTTGAGATATCTCAGGATACGCTTAACAGCCAACCAATGAGCATCAGTTGGACTTTGAACAAACTGAGCTACCTTGTTGACAGCGAAAGAAACGTCCGGTCGAGTATGTGTTACATACAAAAGCGCTCCAACTGTGCTCCTGTAAACTTGAGTATCTTGTAAAGGAACTCCTTCATGTCTACTGACTTTGAGAGATGTAGGCATAGGAGTGGTTGCAGCGTTAATGTTTGTCATTTGCAGCTTGGATAGAAGTTCATTAATAAACTTTTTTTGACTGAGAAAGAGTCCAGCTCTTGTTCGAATGACCTCCAACCCCAAAAAATATTTTAAGTCACCAAGATCTTTTAGAGAAAATTGATGATGTAGCTTATTGATAACCTGAGAAATTGTTGTCTGATTGTTACCAGTAACCAGTATGTCATCCACATAAACTGTGACAAACACCACATCCTCACCTTTGTGATGAATAAACAATGAAGGATCAGCCTTGGAGGCTATAAATTCAAGAGAACAAAGAAACTCTTTAAGCTTCAAGAACCAATTCCTTGGTGCTTGTCGTAGCCCATACAAAGCTTTTCTGAGCTTGCAAACCAACTTTTTGCCATCACATGATACTTCCTCAAAACCAGGTACTTGTTGCATGTATATATCCTCTTGAAGGTCTCCTTTTAGAAAAGCGTTGTTAACATCTACCTGCCTTATGATCCACTGATTTGAGACAGCAATGGACAAAAAAATATTGACAGTAGCATACCTTACCACTGGGCTGAAAGTGTCCATAAAGTCATAGCCAGGAACCTGAGAGAAACTCTTCGCCACTAGTCGAGCTTTGTACCGATCTACAGTCCCATCCGCTTTTAGTTTGACTTTAAAAAGCCATTTGCACCCTACTACCCTTTGTTCTTTTGGTAGCTCGGTTATTTCCCAAGTGTCGTTGCTTAAAAGGGCAGTGTATTCAACCATCACAGCAGCCTTCCAGTCAGGATCTTCCAAAGCACTGTAAATGTCCGTTGGTGGTGGTTTAACCTGGACTGTGTACACCTTTGGTTTGACTATACCATTCTTCCTTCTGGTCACTATAGGATGTGTATTCGCAGTGGGTTGTCCTTGTGGGAAAGTAGGCAAAATAGGTATGCTTACGTTGTCTGGTACAACTCCCTCATTTTGCAAGTTAAGAGAAATATCTGGAAAAGGAGTGTTGGTGTCACGTGCAGCATGATCACTAGGCACAGAAAAAGCTTCTGATGCTAGTGTGTCCTCACCAATCGCAACAGTATCGTTGATGTTGAGGTCACCAGAATAAGTTGCAGGACTATTGACCTCGAAAGATTGCTCACTGGATCGTCGAGGTTGCTGTGAAGTGTGATCATCAGGACGAGAGGGAGACTCAGGACTACTAGTCTCAAAAGGTTGCTCAGTAGGTCCTGGAGTCGGCTGGGATTGTTGAGATTGTTGAGCCTGTTGGGCAGGAGACCCTTGTTGTGGAGTTGTGGTTGATAGTATAGGTACCTGAGCTGACTGAAAAACGACATTGTCGTTAGTAATTGCTACATCCTGTTGAGCAAATGAAAAGCAGTGCTCATCAAAAACTACACTCCTAGAAGTGTATATTTTGCCGGATGAAGCCAAACAAATATATCCATGATGAGTAGACGAATATCCCAAAAAGACACATGGAGTTCTTCTGAAGTCCATCTTGTGCTTGTTGTATGGCCTGATATGAGGGTAACACCTACAACCAAACACTTTGAAAAAATTATAATCAGGTATTACTCCAAATAACTTCTGATGAGGAGACAAACCATCGAGAGATTTAGAGGGCATCCTATTAACAAGGTAAACTGCACTGAGGACAACATATGTCCAGAATTTAAGTGGCATGGATGCCTGAGCTAAGAGTGTAAGTGTTGTTTCAACAACATGACGATGCTTTCGTTCCACTACCCCGTTCTGTTGTGACGTGTACGGACATGTCTTTCGAAGAACAATGCCATGTTTATGTGCAAGGGATTCTAGAAATCTAAATTCACCTCCCACATCAGTTTGTATAGCAAGAATCGAGCTTTTGAACTGAGTTTTAACAAGAGCCAAAAAATTGTCAAAAGCAACTGACACATCATTCTTATATTTCAACAAAAATAGCCAAGAATTTCGACTAAACATGTCTACAAACTGTACAAAATATCGATAACCATTGGAGGAAATTGGGGTTGGTCCCCACACATCTATTTCTACAAGCTCAAACGGAGTGAAATACACTGTATTAGAAGAAGAAAAAGGTAGTACATGACTTTTCCCCAATTGACAAGCCATGCAGATATTATTTTTTGTGTTTGTTGGTGCTTTATTGGTAATGATCTTGACAACCTCCATGGAAGGATGACCAAGCCTTCTGTGCCAATCCTAATATTCAGAATCATCGCGAACTGCAGTGTGAAAGATGGAGACATCTCGAGACTCAAAGCTATACAAACCTTCATCTAGCTTTCCTCTAAGTAAGATTTCATGAGTGCAGGCATCCTTAACAAGACAAAAAAAGTCATGAAATTCAAAGTATACATTGTTATCTCGAGCAAACTTAGCAACTGACATCAAATTTTTAGTTATTTGTGGCACAAGAAGGGTGTTATCCAAACATAAAGACCGAGTACCACCATACAAATATGCACGACCAACACGAGTGATTGGGATAGAAGTACCATCTCCTAAGTGAACCTTACCATTGCCTGAGTAAAGGGCTCATATCGTGATTCAGGAGTGTGTGAACAACAAGTACAAGTGTTAATTTGTACTGATGACCTTGGTTGAGAAGCAGCAACACCTTTTGAAGTTTTGATCAAACTGGTGCCAGCAACGATCTACCAAGTGCCCAAGTTTGCCACAAAGCTGGCATTGATGTCGAGGTCTGCCTTTGTATTTTATGTTAGCAACGGGTTTAGGAGGATTGGGTGTATGTGTGTGATTGAGCTCATGCCCAGATTCATTATCATTTCGTGGAGTGTATTTGGTGTAATTAACTCCTATGGCATATCGGGAAGCATCTTCCAGGCGTGTCTCAGCATCGATAAGAATGGACACCACATTATCAACAGTGTAGACTTCCTTACTCGCAGTGATGGTGGAGATCGATGGTTCATATTCAACCGGCAGTCCATTTAAGATGGTAGCGATATGCTCAATATCAGTTACTGTGCTTCCACAAGAGGATAGAAGATCACAAGTTTCTTTAACAGCTGTGGTGTAATCTCTCATAGATTGAGTGCCTTCCTTCAGGGAACGAAGTCTACAGTGAAGGTTCATTATCTTTGTGGTGGAGAGTTTGGAGTAAAGACTTGTAGTCGCATACCAAATCGCCGCCGTGGTTTCCGCTCCGACAAGTTGGGGGAGAATACTTGGAGAAATTGTCGACAACAGCCAAGATGCAAGTGAGCTGTCTTGCTTGAAGTATTGAATGTACGCAGGATTAAGAGCAAGTTCACCTGCTCTATTTCGGATAGTTTTGGAAGGAATAACCATGGAACCATCAAGAAAAGCATCTAGACCAAGACCTCGAACAGTCAAAATAACCTGCTGCCTCCATAGAAGGTAGTTGGAATCGGTGAGGTAGACATTGATTCTCTTGTTTGAGAACACCTGTGTATCAAGCCCAGTCTCCGCTAAAGATTGCTCAAGAAGAGCTTCTGGAACAGCCATGGATGAGAGAAGAAGAGAAGAGAAAGCTAACGAGTTGCAGAAGAAATAACAAATAAACTGGAAAAAAAAAGAAGAGGATCAGCACCTAGAACCTGATACCATGTTGAATGACACAACTAAATGAACAAATTTTGAGATAAAACTCATTTCCATTCAACTTCAACGTGAGATTACAAGAGACAAGAGCCTTTATTTATACATGAATGCAGAAATCCTAGAGCCTTTCACAGATAGTTACAACCGTATATCAGCCTTAACAGAAAAGCAGTTACATAATGCAACTTCAATGCAGCTGCAACCACAGATAAGGTTCAACAAACATCAACCCTAAAAGTCCATTTTCTTCTATAAAAAATACCCAGTATAATCCATAAAAGCTTGAACCTGAATGGAAAAGAAGAACAATTTACAGCAAAATAGAGCATACTTTTTGAGTGTGTTGATCAGTTGGATAGAAATTCGTTCCAAATTCCAATGGAAATTGGTGTCAAGTATAATTTGGTTTTCAATTGTGGGATCTGGGAATTGTTGCGCGAGCGGGTCTAGTTTAAATTACGAAACCTAGTGTATTGGCTAAATTACATTTATACCCTTCAAATTTTCAATTATCACTTCCGAGTTTTATACATAGACTTGTTTGCAGGTCAGGTTGGTGACTTGGTGTAGTTGCTCTTTTTTTCTTCTTCTTCTTTTATTAAAAATAGAATTTAATAGTATAATAAATTTAATAATGAATTAATTATGATAAAAGTATAAAAATAATTAAAAGATTTAAGAAAGATTTTATATTTTCTAATAATCGAATTTATAAATAATAATAAAAAGTACGATTAAAAAGTGATTTTAAAAGTATAATAGAAAAAGTGATTTTGAAAAGTTAGATAGTGTCCAACAAGTGATTTTGAGAAGATAAAATATCTATTTTAGACACGATGTTGTAAGATATAAATGAATTTAGAGGATGTTTAAATTCGTTAATATTATAATTTATTAAATAAATCAATTTAAATTATAATAAAATTTTTAATTTTTTAGAATTTAATTTAAAAATATAAACTATATTTTAAATTATATACGAACATACAATTACAAATTAATAATAAATTTAAAATAAATTATAAATAAAATAATTAATATTATAAAAATATATATTATTTTATAATTATATATGCATAAATATTATTTTAATAATATATTATAAGAATAAAAAATAATTTTACTTTGTAAATTAGCTTTTCCAACGCAAAAATAAAATATTCTAGCTTTTAAGTTTAGGTGAAAAAACTAGTTTGAAAAGCATTAAAAAAACAATAAAAATTTAATAAAAACACTTTTTAAGTGCTTTTAGGTCGTTAAATACGGGTGCAAATCGTCTACCTATTTCTTATGTCTTCACTTTAAATTAAAGCTTTTAGGTTTCTAGGTTAGGGGTTTTGGTTAGAGTTTAGGAAATTAGGGGTAGGGTGTATTTTTTAAGACGTAAGGTTTAGGATTTAGGATATAGAAAATAAAGGGTTAAGGTTTAAAATTCAACTTTTTATAAAATTTTCAAAAGAACCATGAAAGGAGGCATAAGGAAGAGGCAAAAGATTTTTACTCCGTTAAACATAACCAAAAATACTCATAAAAAATAATATTGATAGACTTTTTTTATTAATCAATTTTATCTAAAATTATGAACATTAACCAAATTGAATTGCTTCCTTAATCCCATGAAATTGTACCATATTGAATTTTTTTTATTAATTTTTTATTTTTTTTATAATTATTTAAAATTTATTATCGATAAAAATATTAAAAAATATATATGTTTTGTACATCATTGCTCATATCGTTGAAAATGTAAGATTCTAGACATGGACTATGGGGCCTTAAAAAACACACATTCAACTTTGAATATCAACCGAAAGCCACTAGTTTATTTACATGATACATCCAACAGAGTTAAGTACAGAATATATTATAGCATAATGTTGACATTTTTAATAACAAACCACATATTGAGAGATCGAGGAGTTACGACGAGGACGATGAGGTTTCATCGTCCGAGGAACTGTCGTGCTGTGTAACGTTGAGTCCGGGAAAAACCGGTAGCAGGGTGGGTTTTGGTAATGGTCGTGCCGAGCTGTATATTGTTCTCTCAGTCACCTTTGCGACCTCCTTGCATACTTGATCGAGGATGGAAAGGAAATCTCTTACGACCATGAAGATACGGAAGGGATGAGCTTCTTCCTTGGTTGAGTTGCCGTGGAAATACTCAGTTAGCTCCTTCACCATTGAGAGGGCAACTCTATGTAGTGCTTGAATCCTGACAATCTCTTCCTCGGCCTTCTTCGAGAACTCGTTCATCGATTCGGAGAACTTGTGGCTACTGTCTTTCAGAGCAATATCTTCGTTTAGTTTTATAACTTCTCGGATTTTAGTGATACCAGTAGCAAGTTTTGCAACATCGATGCTTAGAGCATCCGAGTCCATAGCAGCAGCCTTCTTCACGTTGGTTAGTTCCCCGCTTAGACCAGAAACAACTTGCAGGCCAAGCTTCCTAAACTCGACATCATCCTGAAAATCAGACTGCCGTGTTTTCTCAGCTTTTGAATTCTGATTAGCACTGGAAAGGCGAGAACCTTCAGCTCGGATGATTTCCTGAACAACAAAATGCAGAAGCGTGGTTTTTCCATCGGTGCCCTTTACATCAACGAGCTTCAAGAGTGTGTCGAGCTTGAATGCTTGGGCATCACCTCGGTTGGTGCCGACATTCATTCGGTTCCCGGTTTTGAGCACTGCCTCCAAAAGCTTCAGAAACATTTTGCTGTTTTGTAGCTCTCCGCAAGCGGCCTGTAGATTCAGAACTGATAAAGATCAGAATATCAAGATTAACAGTTAAAAAAGGACGGCCTACATGTGCGTGTGTGTGTGTTTGCATGCGGCAAACAGCATGCTTCGGCCATGAATACCATATGCATACAGACTGGAAATTGAGATTTACCTCTAAAGTTTCAAAAGACCTTTTCAGGTACTCAATTTCGGAGTCAAAATTAGCAACGTAAAGCATTGCATCGACCCTTTTGAAGGCAAAAGGTATGTCGAGCACCGCCTTGAGGAATTTCTCGGCAGGACCTAGCTTAAAAGGGGACTCATCAATGAAGTCCTTCAGCTTACACTCTTCATTGTCGGTTGGAGCCATCTTTAATAAGCTTTCCAGTAGCTCTGTCCCAAGAGTGTCTGAATTACCTGTTCACAGAGAAGAAAGTCGAAGCAGTTTATAGATAGAATTAAAGGCAAGGATGGAAAACCCCTAAAACAATTACAAGCAGCATCGAATACGCAGTGTCTTCTGCACCGGATTTCCATTGACTTTAACCTCATCAAAATAAGTAGAGACAAAACAGACAATAGGCAGCAAGTGAGATATTAGAGACCTGTCTCAACTCCGAGGATAGAAAACTATTTCTTATACCAATGCTACACAAGAGAACAGTCTCAATGAGTTAAGAGTTTGTCTTAGTTTCTTCATGACTATTTTGTTCGAATATCGAACTTGATATCTTCAGGTAGTGGCACAAGTAAACCATTACAAGCCAGGAGATCTGGTGCATTGGAATGCAATCCTAGACTCTAAGGAGATATGTTACCATCATTTTATCGCATTCTTCGTATTTGCCATGCATATGAACTGATTACCTTCCATAAGAGCTTCACAAACTTCCTCGATGGTCACATTTTGTGCCCTCAACAAAATCGCAATGTTCTGAGACTTCTTGGGATCAAGCACCCGATTTTCCTGATTAGCAGACGACAAACTCTGCCGGCGACCATTATCTTTGGAGTGAAAGTTCGAAATATTCACCGTAAACAGCGTCTCAATCATTTCCTCATTCAGTCTGCAATCACCATTGTAGCATTCTACCACTTAGGCAACACTTTAAACAAAATAAACACATACAAAAGCAATTCAATGGCAACATTTAAAAAGCAATGAACAGATGCTAATAGGGATGTGAGTATCTCACTGAAAAGAGCTTGATTTTATCTGATCCCACACCATGGCTCGATCCGAACTCGCTCGAACTTTATCCCAATGCAAAGCCTTCAACTTCGGTTTCGGAGTCTCAGCAGCATTACTCTCTAAGCCGTCATTTTTCTGCAACACCACTGGCCTGGAGGGTGGAACAAGAACCGGCGGTCCACCGGTATTCATCTCGAGTACGGAGTTCACTGCAGTAGGAACCTCCCAAAAACGTGGCGGAGGGAGCGGTGGAGGTGGAGGTGGAAGCTTCTTAAGCACAAACCTTGATGGAGATTCGTTGTTCTGAGCTGAAAAACTCGAACCTCTATCGGGTGAATACCTTTCCGAAGACGACGAAGATAATCTCGAAGATGAAGGCGAAGTTGAAGATGGGTTCTTCACTTTCACTGTATAGATGGGAACAACAGTATCTGGAGACCTTTGGCTCAAAGGACTCGAATTCAAGAATGAATTCGAAGGTGAGCATGAGTTGGAATAAGGGTAAGAAGCAGTCCTCGAGTTGAAGCTTCGACTGCCATAGATTTCGCCATTAAAGTCCCTTCTCGAGCTCGACTCGATTCTTACTTGTGGTGGACTCTCTTTTCCGTGTGAAGATCCTCTCGGTGAAAAGAACTCTTCTTCGACTTCAACATTGGTTTGAAAGCTACTCATTGCCGGAACTTGGATGAACTGTTCACCACTTTGAAAAGTTTGGACCTTTGGTAATGGCGGCAATGGATTCAGATCAGGAGAGCCGAGCTTCTTATACGGAGAAGACGAGACTCCTAGCTTGATACCCACATTGCTAGAAAGAGTTGGCGTTGTTTTAGCAGCGTCTACTCTAGTGTTAACAAGGGTACCCAAGTAGAGAAACTCCGAGCTACGATTCGTCGAGACGTAGAGAGGCGGTTGCTGTGGCGGAGGCGGTGGGGGAGGTGGTGGTGTTTTCTGGGAGGCATCGGAAGGGGGAATGTTGGGAGGGAATAACCGGATGGAATCTGAACGGGAAGCTTTGTCGTCGGAGGAAGTATTTTGGTGGCTGCGGTGGCGGAGGAAGAGTGTGAGAGCAGCGAGAGAGAGGATGATGGCAGCGGCAAGGAGTGAAGCAGAGAGGGAGATGAGGAGGATGTGACGGCGGTGGGAGGAGGGGGAAGGAGAGTGTGGTATGAGCAGGGATGAAATGTTGGCGGGAAAAGTAGGAAGAGTCGACGGCAGCAATGGCGGCGGCGGAGCAGGGAAAGATAGAAAAAATGGATTTTGATGGGTGGAAGCCGGAGTAGTGGAGAAAGGATACTTGGGACGAGTCTTGGGTTTCGGCGAGGGAAATGGTGTTGAAGCATAAGGAAGATAAGTTGGTGGTAGTGAAGTGTGTGGGAAGAAAGGCTGGTGAAGTATCCGGCGGTGGTGGAAGTCATGTTCCAAAGATCCGCTAGTTGACACGGCTGAGAGAAATAGAAAAATCAGTCGAAGAATCTGAGTCAGTGTGTCTGGTAGCATCCCCATTTTTTACCGTTCCCCACGCTTTGTTTCTCCAACAATGGATATTTCAGTTTCTTACATAGAAATACACCTGAAGAAGAAGAAAGACCAGACCAGAGACACCATCTTAGACTGAATGTTCCACAAGAAGAAGACTGGTAGTTTAGTGGAGAGGCTTTCAACCTATCAACACACACTGTTTTCCCCCCCTTCCTTCACAGACTAGTCTGAAACCGGAAAAGATGAAACTCTGTAACTGCTAAACCCAATCTTTGAAATGTATAAATTTTCTAAAAATTACTTTTTTTAACTTTAATCTGTTTTAAGAGTAGAAAATGATGGAAAAGAGGTTAAAAATGTGAGACAGACAGACAAACATTTTTCATTATTGGGATTTGCATTTTAAAAAAATGAGAAATATAAACGACTGTGCCGAGATTCTTTCCATGGTATATAAAAAGACTTTTTATTTCTCGGTGAGGTTAAAAAAAATGAGAAATATAAACGACTGTTTTGCTTGTGACAAGAGAGAGGGACTAAGGGAGGGGTGGAAATATTCGCCTCTTTTTTATGTTTTCATTCGTATATTTGTTTTAAATCAAAAAATTTAAGGTTAAAGTTGTGATTACGGTTTATAAAATTAAAGATATAATATATTTTTTAAGGTTTAGATTTAGGGTTTAGGATATAGAAAATAAGGGTTACGATATAAAATTTAATTTTTTCAAAAATCTTCTCTTCTTTATCATGATTTCATCTATATCTCCTACTGAAATTTTTTAAAAAATACTCTAACCCTAATTTTTTTATATCCTAAATCTTAAACTTTACACCCTAAAAATACATCATATCCTTAATTCTCTAAACCCTAACCATAACTTATTCGTGTTGTTTTGTTCAGCATGACAAATTTCTGGTGCACCCAGGTGGTCTTTCCTTCTAGAGTGCTACATGAGATAGAAACTTTGTGTTGTAAATTTCTATGGAAAGGTAAGAACAAATCAGTTAATGGGGCACGTGTTAAATGGAAGCACATTTGCTTGCCTAGGAATGAAGGTGGTTTGGGTTTAAAGAGCCTACAGGATTGAAATCGTGCTTGCATGGTGCATTTGATCCAGAAGCTTTTGTCTAGCAGTGATTTTTTGTGGATTGCTTGGATTAAGGAGTATGTCATTAAAAGGGGTGACTTCTGGCACATGGATACTAAACAACATTTTAGTTGGCTGGTTCGGAAGCTTCTGAAATTAAGAGGGTTGACTGCTTCAATCTTGGTTGGAGGAAGGAAGCTGCCTGCAAGTGAGATTTGACAAGTGGTTCGTGAAAGGAGCGATAGGGTACCATGGCATAAAATAACGTGGTTCCCTTTGTATATTCCTAAACACGCGGTGTTTTCATGGATGACAGTGCTTGATCGATTGCTAACCAGGGTAAGGTTGGCAAGAATAGGATTGATTGCAGATGTGAGTTGTATTTTATGTGGGAGTGGGGTAGAATCCAGGGACCATTTCTTTTTTGAGTGTGCTTTGGCCAGGTCTATTTGGGGTCGAACACTTAAGTGTTGTGGAATAGAAAGGGAGGTTAAGAGCTGGAATGAGGAGTTATCTTGGGCCATGGCAGGGATGCGAGGAAAATCAAAAGGGAAACTTATTCTTCGATTAGCATGGCAAGCATCGATCTATATGCTGAGCTTTTTGATTGTATCAAATCAATTCTTTGTATTCGTTTGCGGCATAAAAGCGTAAGGTTGCATGTTGTGCACGAGAACATTGTGGTTGCGTGGGGGTTAAGCCCCTAGAATTCTTTGTAGCAGACTTTCTGCTTTAAAATTGATTAATGGAAGAAAACTTATCCAAAAATAAACTCTAATCACAACTTTTAACCTTAAACCCTAAACCCTCTAATTTAAAGCGGAGACACGGATAGATACATAAAAAAGATAGACGATTTTCACCCGTGAAAAAAAATCACATAATAAATGTTTTGAGAATTTAAGAGAATAATTGTATTTAAGGTTAATTTTAAGAAATGGATGAATTTGAAATTATTTTAAAGAAATAAATTAAAATTTATAATAAATGATTGACTTTATCATTATTGACTTGGATAAGTTAACTTGTTGCAAGCCAAAAAAGATTAAGGAGGACTACGCTACCTCTAGTGGTAAGGTCCAGTCTGGATAACACCAACAATACTTGACGATGTGTAATGAGTATAGACCACATCAAAAAAAGGTGACGAGGCATACAAAAACATGCAGCCTTGCATGCAGAGTACGCGAAAATCGGTGCATAATACCTTGGCAGGTACTGTTGGCGTTGTCCAAACTATACCTCGTCATGTGCTATTGGTGTGATCCAACTCAACGATAATAAAAAGGGACCTCATCACCTATAAGTGACAAAGTCGGTCATTTACTGTAAATTTTGGTTTATTTTTTCAAAATTACATTAAACTCATTTATTTCTCTAAAATTAACCTTAAACACTATTATTTTTCTAAACTCACCAAATGTTTTACTTTTTCTTCTTTGATTTTTTAAAAATTTATTCTACTTAATTTGAATTGGTTTTATATTATATTCTTAAAATCAATAAAATTAATTAATTTGTAACGATCCGGTTTTTTCAGGTTAATATCGGGCGTTGACTCGAGTCATGGATCGTCAAGTTGGCTCTCATGTGGAGCTCGTGTTGGATCGTGATGGGCCTCGGTTTTACTTTTGGGGGCCTTTCGGGTTGTTGTGGGCTTTTGGATGGATAAAAGAGTTTTGTAAAGGGTAAAAGGGTAATTGTTGGATAAGGGTTCTTTAATTTTTCTACACCTTGGAAAAAGAAAAAAAGGGTCATCCTTGTCTCTTTCTTTTCCCATCACCATCTTCATTAAAACACTCTCAACCCAAAACAAAAGATGGAAACTTTGGCTTTGTTTTAAAGAATCCCAGATTCTTCATCAAGGAGAAGTTAATCAACAACTCAAGATCTTCGTATCAAGGTGATCATCTCTTGGTTTAGTGGGAGAGAGGTTTGAAGCTCAAAAACAAAGTTTGGAAAGGGAGAAAAGCTTGAGGGAAACTCAATCCAGGTTTGTTGCATAAGATTAGTACATTTTTGACTCTTATACTTCATGTGCTTCATAAATTCGTGTTTAGCTTGATTGTTGGTTATTGAATGCTTGAGATGGGAGTTTGAGATAGTTTAAAACCCTAGAAATGGTAGGATTCATATTAAATATTTAATGGATGTAAAATTGTTAGGAAATCACCTTAAGCTTTATTAAACTTGTAGAAATAATTTGGAGATCAATCATATAGATGGGGAGAGAAATCTTGGTGATTTATAGCCTTAGAAGGGCAAGTTCGTGCAGGCGTATCGATACACGGTGGAGGTGTATCGATACCCTGTAGGCAAAACGTAGGCGTAATTAGCAAGTGTATCGAAACGGTCATCCTGTGTTTCGATACGGATCTTTACAGTGGCATCCCCAATTCGATACCCGTATCGAATCGGATTGACCTTAGAGTTGGTCAAGGTATATCGATACCTGTATCGGTACAGTGTGTATCGATACCCCCTTGGAGAAGGTATCGGTACAGGGTGTTTCGATACCCCAGGTAGGAGTATTGATACCCCTGAGTAAATTGCAGGAGTTTTTAAGGGAAAAGTTGGAAATTCTCTTAATGTTACCCTAAGGGTCCTATGGGTCGTATAAACTATAATATGAACTACGAAACAAATGGAACGAGTTTAATGTCCGACACGAGAAATTATAACGAATAACTCAATAAAAGATAGATGACTCAATTATTATTAAGTTTCCCTAAGAATCTCAGGTAGATTGAAAAATAACGCGTGATGGTTAGGGTCCTTGTTGAGTGCTGGTAGGACACCAATATAATTTAGGGGACTATGATTAATGAAATAATCTAAAGAGAATCTTATAAATGACCTAGTGGTGTGGATATCTAATCTTAATTATGAGAGACGACTTGGAACATTAGAAATATGCGTTGGACTTTGTAAATGTTTTGACCTATGTTGTTATATGGTATATTTGTATGTGAGGGAGGGTGCTCGAGAAACATGTTTTACTTATGTATTGGTAAAAGGGAATTCAGATATCCTAGAGTCAGTGCATGGGCACTTAATTAAGGGAACATGTACTTTGGGTTGTGTGAGCGAGTACGTCCGACGTGTCCACGGGCTATGTGATCTGGATGCGATTCGAACCTATCTATGGCTATGTTGACCCGGATAAGGAATATAACTTGATGGTTTGTGTGAGCATCAAGCAACTCGATGGGCTATGTGAACTCGAGTAACCTGATGGGTTGTGTGACCTCAGGATTGGACTACTTGTGGCTATGTTGATCCAAGTATGTCCCGGACGTATCTGTTGCTATATTGATCCAGATATGGTCCAACCTGATGGCTATGTGATTACGGGGACACCCGACGGCTATGTGAGCACGTGTATAGTAGGGTTACGCTTGGCCATTAGTTATGGATGTTGCATGCATGTGTGTATATCTTGTTATTAGTAGTTAATGACCTTAATACCCTAAAACTGTGTGAGTGGGGTAAGGTACATATAATCGATGGGCTGTGTGATCTCGATATAACTTGATAGAGCTGTGTGATCTCGATATAACTCGATGGGCTGTGTGAGACCGAGTAGATAAGCCTGATATGGCATGTGATCTTTCTATACGTGTTGATATCTTGAGATAGTAGCTTGAGAACTCTAGCTAAGATAGAATAGGAGATGAACCTCAGTGTAGAAGTCTTTCTATGCACTCTTGACTATACTATCTTGCTTGCTCATTTTATGATACTTATGAATTGTTAGAGTTGAGATGTACCACTGAGCTTGTTAGCTTAGCGTGCGGAATTGTGGTTTTTCCATGCGTAGGTGACAGGTAGCTTTGGAGGGGCACATTGAAGAAGAACTTTTCAGCATCGGAGTCGTTTTAAGAGTACAATATTTGATCTTTAGTATGACTTATTGTATTCATAAGACCTTACCATATATAATATTCAACGTTAGTAATATTCAACGATTTTCGACATCCGTCGTAAATACATCTTTTTAAAAAAAAATCATCCCACCAAAATGGATTAAAACCTGAACAATTCGAATAAAATTCCCGACCCTAAAGGCAGCCGTAGCAGGAGCAAGGATGTTAGAAATAGAATATTCATAGCGTTCCATTGTTGATCTACAAGATTCTTAAGAGAACAAAAAGTGTTTTTCCCTCTTTTATTTCATTCTGTTTTTGTTTCAGGTCACCTTTTATGACAAAATTAAGGAATTCAAGGTCAGCATGCACTAGTGGTGGGACTCCCACTGGGGTATTTAAAAACAACAACTTTCAATGAAACATATAAAAGAAAATTATTATCGGGATTCCTTAAAACCAAATAATATACACTCTTATCTATTAAAAAAATAATATTTATTTTATAATTAAACATATTAATATCTACAGATATTTAGGATAGATTAATTGTATTATTTAACTTAAACGGTTGATTAATCGTTATAACAACTATTAAATTTTACTAATCATAACCTAACTATTAAGAAACAATTAACTAAAGAAGATTAATCATTAAGATACAATTAACTGACGGTTCAGTTATAGGTTAATCTATAACCTATTATAATTTGTTCTCACATATCCGCTATTTTTAGAAAATAATATAATTATATATCTGATAGATATTATATTAAAATATTTATAATAAATAATTAAATAAAGATATTCTAATCACTTAGGCCATAATTAAAAAAATGCTTACATATTATAAAGTTTCAACAAAAATAAAATACACAAACTTTATAATATTTTAAAGTTTAAAAATTTTACAGCATGTAACTTTGTAACAATACATCATTAAAGTTCAAAACATAAAAACTATAATATCAATTATAATAATTAATCTTTAACTAATATATAATAATTAAAGTTCAAGATATAAAATTTCGTAATCAAAATTTTAAAAATTATTTTATATTTTAAATATATAAATAAATAACTTAACAATAATTAACCATTAATTAAAATTTATAACTATAATATCAATTATCATTTTTAATAATTTAATTAATTAAAATTATTTAATTTTAATGATTTAATTAAATAACTTATAAAATATTATAATTATATCAATTAACGATTAATGTAGTTATCTACCATTAAGGGAAATATATCTCTTCTATTTTTGCGAAGCTTAGGACCTTGTCGCCACTAATGTCTTGTGGATCGGACATTAACGGATGCAAACATTCTTTACTATAAGCTGCAACTTGTCATCAATAATTAATGTTTTTTTACTTCTGTCAAGTTAAATTTATAAATAAATGTTTTATTGTTAATATAGATTAATTTTAATTATTTGACACATATTATTTTTTTAATCTTTGAAATTAAATTAAATAAATAAATAATTAACTCCTATCTTAACCATCACTCGCCATCAACCTCCTCTTTCTTCTCTTCTTGGACCATCCTCAAATATAATTTTCGAGATTATTTTATTTATTTTTAAATATAATTTTAAAAATTTAAGAAAAATGACACATGTAAGATAATGATAAAAGTTAATCTATGTTGTGATAAAATATTTATTTAATTAATGAAAAAACATTAAATATTTATTTCACTCAAAATATAATTTAAGTATTTATCTAAAAATATATAATTAAGCATTTATTCTAATGTTAAACCTCTCTTTAAAAAAGGAAATTATGATACAAATCTTCGATTAGAAAGTTAATTTCTTTGACTATAGATATTTTTAAATTTTAGTCTTAATCTAAACGATAACCGTTAAATTTATTAAGTAAAATTATATTATTAGTTTTTATATTCGAGGATGATCATTTAATTATAATTCGATATATATTAATCTGATCCGTCATTACAATATTTTTTTTAAGATTTGGGTTCAATTTGGTTGTTTTTTCAGATAAAATTAGATAAAATTTTATGTTTAAGGTAAAAAAATATTTTAGCTGAGATAATAACTTATTTTATTTTAAATATTTAAGAATATTTATTATAACACCCCTTTATATTTTTTATAATTATTATTATTATTTTATTTTATTGAATGAGTCAAATATAATTTTTATCCTAAATTTTTAGTTAAATTTAAGCAAGTGAAACGTCATCAAACCTTAGGTCGAGAGATTATTAGGTAAACCCTGTTCACCACATTATTTATGGTTTAAGCAATTAAGATTGTTCATCTTTAAATAATTACCTAATAACCGCTCACCACTAATTACATGTAAGAAAGAAGTAATGATTCACCTTAGAAAAAGTTAAGATGAACGATCTTGATTAATTGAGACCACAAATGATACGGTGAACATGATTCACCTAATAAATTTTCCTTTAGGTCCTTTAATCACGGTGCATGAAAACTATTAAATCACAGAGTACAAATCCTCTCCCTTTTTATCATGCCTTCATCCATTCCTCCTATTAAAAATTCTAAAAAATTGAATTTTAAACTCTAACACTTATTTTCTATATCCTAAATCCTAAAACTCTAACACCCTACCCCTAATCATCTAAACTCTACCCTAAACCCTCTAATTTAAAGCGGAGACATTAATGAAAGCATGAGAAATAGTTAGACGATTTACCCACTAAATCATGAAGTAATATACGATCTGAGGAATTGAGTTTAAAATTAATAGTGGAATTTAATTTTATAATAAAAAATGAACACATTTTCAACAAATTAAACCCCAAAGCAAACCAACAATTTGATTCCTAATTGGAAATCAAAAGCAGAGAGGTTTACAGTACTTTTATAATTAAACTTCAACTTTCCCGTTCCTCTGATACTGACGGTTGTCCGCCATTAACGACCCCTTGATGACCTTCGACGAAAGCATAGTACCTCAACACGAAGCCAAGTCCAAGAACAAGCCATTTAAAGAGAAAAACCGTACCAACTTCAGTATCAAAATCCCGTCGTCTTCCTTCACGTAGGATTTCAAGTACCCAAGGAAGGGCGGTTTAAAGATTTTAGAGGCCCTGTACAATTTACTAAAATATAGTTTGTAAAATTAATTGTTCATGACTTCTACTAGTTATAAAATTATAGCCCTTAGAAGCAAATGTTCTTTCTAGGGACTTTTATGCGATCGTTTTTATTGTGTCTGTTCAAAACCTTATTAGTTCTACCAAAACAATAGTAATAATAATAATCAATAAGATTTTATAATCAATTGTCATATTTATAAAATAATTATAATGTTTTAACAATTATAACTATCTTTTTTAATAGCGTTTTTAAAATTTTTTAATGAATTTCGAGATTATCATCGTTTAATAAATGTATATTAAAATTTGGGGTCCTCTTTTTCGGGGGCCTATGCGGTCGCTCCTATTGCTCCTGTTAGAACCCCTATTCAATGTCGGTCCTGGGCATGGGCAGGAAGGGCGCCCGTCCATGGCCTCATTTTTTTAATATTCGATATTATGATCTTATTTTTTAATATTTATTTTTAAATTTTAACTTTATTAGCTTGTATTAAAAATTAAATTATTTTCCATTTTTAAAAAAATATTTTTAGGGCCTAAAATTTTGTAACACTCGTTATTAAAGACTTATAATTTTTTTCAATAAATATTATAAAAACACTTTTAAAATTTATTTTTTAATATTTATTATTAGGGGTCTAATTTTTTCTCAATACATGTTATTAGAGAGTCAATTTTCTAATACTTGTGATTAGGGGCCTAATATTTTCTCCAATATTTATTATTAGAGATCTAATATTATGAGTTTAATTTTTTTCGATATTTATTATTAGCAATGTGATTTTTTTTTCTAATATTTGTTATTGGAGACATAATCTTAAAATTTTTTATTCTTATTATTAGAGATTTTTTCCTCTTCTAATACTTGTTATTATGTACATACTTTTAAATTTATTTTTTGATATTTATTAGTAGGGGCCTAATTTTTAAGTTTGAGTTTGAACTACTAAAATCTCAGAAACCGCTATACCCCTATTGACCCCAAGAAATCAGAGGCTCGGATCAAGATGAGAACCGAAACGGAGCCTTAGAATATCGACGTCAGCACCATGACCACCATGTGAGCGGCGTAACACCTTTTGGACCCGGATACGATGACGAAGCAGCCGGTGATGGTTCCAGCGATGGTGATGGCCTGGAGGAGGATGAGGAAGAAGCCGCATAAGGAAGGGAAGAAGCGCGGTTTTGTTTTCGACCGATAAACCCATTGATGAGAGCTTGGATTTTAACTCGTTCGAATCGGAATCGGAATCGGAGCTCGGAATTTTGTTTTCTGAAAGAGTGGTTTTGTTGTGGAAGAAAGGAAGGAGATGAAGAGTATTTAAAGGGTTTGGGTTCAACGTTCGAATTTGCGTTGTGTGTTTTGGATCGAAGAAAAATTTAAAGTTAAAAGCTTAGATTTTGCACAATGCCAGCTTAGAAAGTACTATGAACAATTATAGTATAAAACAGACCACCTAGGATCCTGTCTTTTTTAAGGACAAAATTATTACAACATTAAGAATGTATACGTCATCATCAAGTTCGCTTTGATTCAATCATCATGTACTCTTTGATTCCACTCAATATCGGAAAATTCTAAAAAATAAAAATTAAAAAACGGTTGTATCGTTTTTTTAAAAGTCGTAAAAATTTTGATACATATTGAAATTTTTATAAGAAAAACGATATATATAACAAAATCTTTATATGTTTTCTAAAAAATTGATATATATATATATCAAAATATTTACATTTTTTTCCCGATAAATTCGATATATATCATTTTTTTATAAAAGTTTTGAGAATTTTAGTATATACCGAAATTCTTATAACTTTTATAAGAAAAATAATATAGCCGTTTTTTTAAAACGCGGTTCCTAAAACTACTCTAAACCATGGTTTTAAGGTTGACTATGGTAAATAAACAACAAACTTGTTCAAATTCAAATAGATTGTTGTAATAGTTCTAGAAGCAACCACAAGCTTCTCGAGAATAAGATGCACCGGGAAGTTGTGTCCACCATCCTGTCCGAACTGCAGGCTGTGTGACATTGCTTCCATCAGATGACCAGCCACATTTAAATCCAGACGGATTAATGAAAAATTCAAGCAAATGACTCGTCTACAATCGTAGAAAATTCAAATAGTAAACGAGAATTTCTGTTTACATAACCAAGTCATTGACTAGCAGGTACGGTACATTCAAGAATTATGTTGCATTTCCCTATAAAGCTGATCTTATTTTATGATTATTGAAGAAATACAAGAAAGTAACAGAGAGAAGAAAGATGATGAAAGTTTATTGTGTAGACTTTAGCATGAAATCATGCTTTAAGCCATCCCTCTAAGGTTTATTATATAGTTGAATTTGGTGCCTAATTGACATTGTTAGTTCAGTTAGGAAAGTATAACAAACTCGTCATTTTAGAAACTTACCTGCTGATATAATAACAGCACTAACAGCAGACCTTCAGTGATGACAGTGAGCTTGAGAGAAGCTCAGATGCTTGAGAGATAAACTCCATACAGGCTAGTCTTCAATATTCACCTTGCTTGTTTCTTTTCCTTTGTCTTTTTCAGAGACAACATGTAGAAGCTGGCGAAGCTCTTGAAACCTCACTATGGACAGAGGCTTTATGAAGACATCTGCTATCTGGTGTTGAGCTGGCACATAATTGACCTATAGCTGTTGTTGCAAGACTTTTTTCCTGATAAAATGTAGATCGAGATTTACATGTTTAGTCTTGACATGTAAAATAGGATTAGCTGTCATTGCCACAACACTGGTGTTATCACATCAAACCTTAGGGATATCTTCTAGAGCCATTCCCATGTCATTTAGAACTGATCTTACCCACAATACTTCTACTGAAACATTTTTCAAGCTCCTGTATTCAGCTTTTACTGTCGATCTTGACACTGACTTTTGTTTCCTTGAGCTCCAGGCTATGAAGTGATTGCCCAAATAGACACAATATCCAGAGATTGACCTTCTATCATTTGGGTCACTGCCCCAATCTGTATTTGAAAAAGTTTTGATCTCACAGGTTGTATTGTTAGTTGAGAATCATAATCCATAATCCGTTATACCCTTCAAGTATCTGAGTATACGTTTAACAATTACCCAATGACCATTGGTTGGTTGTTGCATGTATTGTAACACCTTATTTACAGAATAAATTATGTCGGGTCTGGTATGACATATGTAGCGTAGGACACCAACTGTACTCCTATAAACTTGAATATTTGTTGTTGTTGTCCTTGAATCATTAGACAACTTAGGAGTTACTTGCATATGGGACTCAACTCTCTTGCCATCACTCATGCTTGTCTTGCTGAGCAACTCACTCACATATTTCTTTTGACTAAGAAACAACCCTTCCTTTGATCTAATAGACTCTAGTCCCAGAAAATAATGATCTAATCCAAGATCCTTTAAGATTTTTTTTTCATTTAATTCATGTTTGACAAGTTGAATCATCTCTTCTGATAAACCAGTGAGCAATATATCATCAACATAGACTGCAATGTATAATATGTGAGATTCCTTGCTTCTTATAAAGAGTGATGTATCAGCATATGAAGATTTGAAACCAAGCAACTGTAGGAACTCTTTAAGCTTGGTAAACCAGTTCCTAGGAGCTTGTCGAAGACCATAAATTGCTTTCTTGAGCTTACACACATTACTGCCTCCCTCATGCAATTGGTTCTCGAATCCAGGAGATTGGATCATATACACATCTTCAGTTAATTCCCTTTTTAAGAAAGCATTATTCACATCAACCTGATGCACCTGCCAACACTTGGTAACAACTATGGACAACAAAATGTTTACAGTAAAAACTTTACAACTGGGCTAAAGGTTTCTACAAAGTCTGCACCTGGTATTTAAGCATACCCTTTTGCAACAAGCCTGGCCTTGCACCTGTTTATCGAACCATTAGAATTGTATTTGATTCTGAACAACCATTTGCATCCAATTGCTCTTCTATTGTTGGGAAATGTAACCAATTCCCATGTTCTATTTTTTATCAAGGCATTGTATTCAGCTTTGACAGCATCTTTCCATTGTGGAGACTTGAGAGCATCCTTGATTGTTTCAGGTACACTGACCACCTCTACTTGATAGACTTTAGTTTTGAAAATACCTACCTTGCTTCTAGTAATCGTTACATGCCTATTGCTCGATGGAATTTGAATTGTTTTCGATTGCTTGTAGGTGCATCACAAGCAGCTTCATTTGTACCTAACCGATGGAGGTCTCTTCACCCCGATGAGCATTAGTGCCATGAACTTCTTCCTTTGAAAATTCTTGTTGAGGAGAGCTTTCATGAGACTCTTCAAGACCAAGTTCTTCAGAAATAGGGTTCTTACATGGAGAGCCAGCACGGGAACCTTCATGAGCAATGTCTGCAGGAATAGGACTTTCATGTGGAGAACCGGTATGGGAACCTTCATGAGCAAAGTTTTCGGGAGAGGCATTTGTACAAGAGTCCTCATTATTAAAATTTGAAGGAGAGAAAGAAGTAACATGAGAGGAGTCTTCATGATCTGCAGGAGTCGATACATCATAGTTTTCTGGTTGAGCTAAAGTTTCATTGTCGTTTTGACTTACATTTCTTCGAGAGGTTTCACCTATAACTAACTCAGTTGGTTTTGAAGCAGAAGCATTGCCTGAGTGTGGTATGGGAAGAGGTAAGGATATGAATTCTTGAACTTGCTTTATGTTATCCTTGATAGCAAGAGGAAAGTATGTCTCATCGAACGTGACATGCTTGGAGATGTAAATCCTGCCACTTGCATCCATACACTTGTAACCTTGATGTTGTGGTGAATAATCTAAGAATGTGCATATCTTGGTACGAAAGTTGAACTTGTGAGAATTGTAGGCTCGTAAACATAGAAAACAATTGCATCCAAAGACTCGTAACAAACTGAAATTAGGTTTCTTCCCATATAGTTTCTCATGAGGTGACACATTTCCTAGAACAGGAGCTGGTAGCCTATTTATGATGTACACAACACTTAAAACTGCATGAGACCATAAATGTAGAGGCCTTATGCTTGAGCTAAGAGAGTTAGCATAGTTTCAGTTATATGTTTATGTTTACGCTCGACCACTCCATTTTGCTGAGAAGCCTTGGGACAAGTAACTCTATATTGTATTCCTTTCTTAATAAGAGTAGATTCGAGAGCCTTGAACTCACCCCCTCCATCTGTTTGTAAGGCAACTATATTTTTATCAAGTTGATTTTTAACCAAAGAACAAAACACATCAAATGCCATGAAAACCTCAGCTTTATTTGTCAATAAGTACAACCAACAATTTTTAATATAAATATCTATGAATGTAATATAGTATTGATAACCAGAAGATTTAATAGGTGTAGGACCCCAAACATCAGTTTCTACTAACTCAAAAGGCATATCATAAGTTGTAATAGATGATGAGAAGGGTAAATTGTGAGACTTCCCTAACTGACATGCTTTACATATGGTAGCTAAATTCCTATTAAACTTTTTTTCAAGAGCTGAGTTAAAAACACCAAGTGATGGATGACCAAGCCTTTAATGCCACAACCAAAACTCAACATCTCGAGCAACTTGTTGTTTATCTTCTACAAAAGCAGCAAAACACTTTGAAACTGAAGAACTCTCATTAAAGCTGTAAAGTTTATTCTCTTGTCTACCTTGCAATAGTACCTTGCTAGTAACCTTCCTTCACAATACACTTATCACTATGAAACTCAACAACCACATCATTATCTTTTGTAAATTTTGAGACTGATAATAAATTTTTAGTAATGCTAAGTACATGCAAGAGATAAGTAAGATTCAACTTCTTAACTGATGTGGGAATGCAACCTTGTCCAATTTTAGAAATTAACTGGAGTTATTTTAGCACGAGAACTTGCTTAACTGGCCAAAAAGCTTACCTTTTTTTTTTCTTCCTTTTCTCTTTTTGATCCTATGATTCGGCTGCTGACTTCTTACTGCTTTAGCTTACCATAAAGATGATTTATTTGTAAACTCTTTACTGCCTGATTTAGTGTTTGGTATGAAGTTATGTATCTCAAATGTGTGATAGGTTTTTATCTGCTGTTCTCCTATATTGTTTCTTGTTTTGTTGTGAATGTAGGGTTCATTGCTCAATCAACTTGCCAATAGCTAATGAGAGTTTGGGTGGAGGGACGGTTGTAGTAATGTCTGAACAGGACAAGGAGGAGATGGAGTGGAGCTCGATATTGATAAGATGGAGTTTGATTTCATATGTGATTTGCAGAAGAGGAAGCCTTTTAAACTTGCCATTAATTGTTATGCTAACATGCCAATTCTTTCAGGTTTCTGTTTCCATGGCCTGTGCAATCATTGTCCTTGCTCACCAGGTCTCTGCAAATGTGTTCATCTGATGCATCTATAACGTTGTTGGTTGGATGATGGTTGCTGACTCTTGTTCATGGGGTAATGCAGAGCCGACCGAACCAAAGGACATGTAGTGAAGGGTGTGGTTGTAGTAATATATTTTGGCACTTCAAGAGTTCATCCATGGCAAAGAAAGATTCGGTTGAAGCCATCGAAAAATCAAACTTCTTACACCTCGAAAACTCATAGAGAAGGAATTATGACAGGGAATTAAGGTTGTTTGCGAAAATATAACTCTATGATCATTTGTCAATAGGAAAAGGAAAAATCGAAACCATTTTGGGGTTTGTTCCATGGTTGCTTTGAGACCAAGTTTCCCAACCAACAGGATTTTTCCTTGCATCCAAACAGCGACAAGAAATGTCATCAACAACCTCAGAAAATCACAACACTCCAGATCTTTCTAGACGATATCCACGTGTCAGCACGTAACACTCACACTACTCCATTTGTTTTTTGCTAATAAAACCCTTCTCTCCCGTTTTCTCCTTATCTTCTTCCTAACCCCAATCCCAGCTCAGCCTACAACACTTTCAGTTTTCTCAGTTTTCTCAATCCCAATCGATTCTCAATGGCTTCTTCCACTGCTCAAATACACGTGCTCGGTGGTATCGGATTTGCCTCTTCGAGAAAACCCAACCACCAGTCACCTAGGACCGTTTTCTTCGGTCAACGGCTGGGTAAATCTTCGCCGTTAAACGCAGCCTTCTTACGGATGGCGAAATCCAACGGCAACGGTGGACGGTACAGTGTTGGTCCGGTTAGAGTTGTGAATGAAAAAGTGGTCGGAATCGATCTCGGGACTACGAACTCGGCCGTGGCCGCCATGGAAGGAGGGAAACCCACGATCGTTACGAATGCGGAAGGGCAGAGAACGACGCCGTCTGTGGTGGCATATACCAAGAGCGGGGATAGGTTGGTTGGGCAGATTGCGAAGCGACAGGCCGTCGTTAACCCTGAGAATACCTTCTTCTCGGTGAAGAGATTTATTGGAAGGAAGATGTCGGAGGTGGATGAAGAATCGAAACAGGTTTCTTACAGGGTTGTAAGAGATGATAATGGCAATGTTAAGCTCGAGTGTCCCGCCATTGGTAAGCAATTTGCTGCCGAGGAAATTTCAGCTCAGGTACATTATAGCTATGTTTATTGAGTTAGTTTGACTTGAAAATTCCATAATTTGGAACAAAAATTAGAATCTTTACATGGCAAATGGGTTATAATTCGTTTTGGATTATAGGTTTTGAGAAAGCTTGTTGACGATGCTTCAAAGTTTTTGAATGATAAAGTGACCAAAGCTGTTGTTACTGTCCCTGCTTACTTCAACGATTCCCAACGGACAGCAACAAAGGATGCCGGTCGAATTGCTGGATTAGAAGTTCTTCGGATTATCAATGAGCCTACTGCTGCCTCTTTGGCATATGGGTTTGAGAAGAAGAGTAATGAAACCATCCTTGTCTTTGATCTTGGAGGTGGTACATTCGACGTTTCAGGTACAGTAGCCAGTCAGAAACTATTCAACTGTATGCATAGTGTCAAATATGCATGTGTCTAATGTGTATAGTTGATCTCTGGTGGTCATATCTTTGCTCATATTTGAGTCAGAACTCGGGGCAGCATAGATGAATATTCCAACCAATGTTTGATTGTTCATTTGTTAATATGTTTACAGTGCTTGAGGTCGGTGATGGTGTGTTTGAGGTGCTCTCTACATCCGGGGACACACATTTGGGCGGTGACGATTTTGATAAGGTAATCTTGCTGGGACCAAGGTGCATTCTTCTTTCATATTAGTTGTATTTTTCAGTGCCGATTGCTGAAGTATGTCTTATATTTTGTGTGCAGAGAATTGTTGACTGGCTTGCCGACAGCTTCAAGAGAGATGAAGGCATTGATCTTTTGAAAGACAAACAAGCACTTCAGCGGTTAACCGAGACGGCTGAGAAGGCTAAAATGGAGTTATCATCTTTGACTCAAGCTAACATTAGGCAATTCTCTCCCCATATTTTCTTCGTCTACATTTTTGTTTGTGTTTTGTGGGTTTTGTTCATTAATGCGACCTTTTTGTTGTTCCAGTTTACCATTCATAACTGCAACTGCAGATGGGCCTAAACACATTGAGACTACCCTTACGAGGGTTAAGTTTGAGGAATTGTGCTCAGACCTTCTTGACAGGTATCTTTTATCATTTTTATCTCTTTATCTAGAAGAGAGAGGGAGGGAGGGAGGGAGGGAGGGAGACATGTTTGTAATTGTTCCTAAATTTTGTGCTTAAATCTGATGATCTTGAGTTTCATCTAATGTATTTTATAGGCTCAAGACACCGGTGGAGAATTCCCTGAGGGATGCAAAACTTTCATTTAAGGACATAGATGAGGTGATTCTTGTTGGTGGATCAACACGTATCCCAGCTGTTCAGGAACTTGTGAGGAAGTTGACCGGCAAGGAACCTAATGTGACTGTTAATCCAGATGAAGTTGTTGCCCTGGGGGCTGCAGTTCAGGTTGGTTTATTCTTGCTTAAGTTGTAGTGAAATCTCTATCGTACTTGTAGTTGTGCCTTTGAAGTGGAACACAACATCAACTTTGTTTAATGATTTCTGTTGTGTGTCTATCGGTTGTAGGCCGGTGTTCTATCTGGAGATGTCAGTGATATTGTGCTTTTGGATGTGTGCCCGTTGTCACTTGGTCTAGAAACTCTTGGTGGTGTTATGACCAAAATCATCCCGAGAAACACCACACTGCCAACCTCAAAATCAGAGGTGTTTTCCACAGCTGCCGATGGCCAGACAAGTGTTGAGATCAATGTACTCCAAGGTGAAAGAGAGTTTGTTCGGGATAACAAATCTCTTGGTAGTTTCCGGCTTGATGGTATCCCACCCGCACCGCGTGGTGTTCCACAGATTGAAGTCAAATTCGACATTGATGCCAATGGCATCCTCTCAGTCACTGCTATTGATAAAGGAACCGGGAAGAAGCAGGACATCACTATTACCGGTGCTAGTACTTTGCCTAATGATGAGGTATGCACATTTTCATTCGGATGTATTTCTATTGTTTCTCCTATGAATTGCTTTGAAGCCCTTTTCATCTGAATTGGATACACGTAATGATATTAAATTATTGCTCGAATTCGATTCATTTGTTGAAATATGCAGGTTGATAGAATGGTAAAGGAAGCTGAGAAGTTTGCAAAGGAGGACAAGGAGAGAAGGGATGCTATTGACACAAAGAACCAAGCCGATTCTGTCGTCTACCAGACTGAGAAGCAACTGAAAGAGCTTGGAGACAAGGTCCCTGGTCCGGTCAAGGAGAAAGTCGAGGCAAAGTTGCAAGAATTGAGGGATGCCATCTCACAGGACTCAACACAAGGTATGAAGGATGCCATGGCTGCACTCAACCAAGAAGTTATGCAACTTGGTCAGTCACTTTACAACCAACCCGGTGCTGGAGGTGCCGGACCTGGACCTGCACCTGGTGCTGAAAGTGGACCTTCAGATTCATCAAACAACAAGGGGCCTGATGGGGATGTAATTGATGCAGATTTCACTGACAGCAAGTGAAAAGGATAGCTTGTGTAATTTTCTTACCAGTAAACAACAACAAAACATTTAGCTGCCTGCTGGAATTGGAAATATATTTTTTTTATAAATGATTTTTATTCATCCAAATAAACCTCCAAACATAAACCTGATACCCCATGCTTATCCATAAAAAGAAACGAACATATAACACAAATTAAACCAAGTCCCAACCAATGAGTATACTAGATGAAGAAAGGAATTTTTTGGCATCCAAGCTATCGAGATTGAACATCATTCCGAATCATCAAGAAAATATCACAGACCAACTTCTTTGAGCTGAATCATCTAGACAATATGTCAGACCAACTATTGGCTCTCTATAGGGGCTTATCAAAGTGAAACCCCTTTCAAAAGATATACCTCAAACCAGACCACCCACCCCAACAGAACCTGTTTTAGAAAGAATAAGTCATAAGCATTTTAACATGCATGATTTACTTCATACAAAGATGTCTTTAATCCTAAGGCCTCCCCCACACTTCAAATAACATACTTTATCTCAGATTGCCTTGGCCCCTCTAGCTAAACTATTAGAACCTTTTTTTAAAGAAAAGCATTGCATAATCGTGTAACATGTTGTAAGATCTATGAAGGGATAAGGAAGATCTTGCATCAGAAGTTTTGGATGCTAAAAATAACAACCTGAATCAGCTGCAAACGGCCTGCAAAAGAAAGACAACGAGACCTCTAGTTAGGGCCGTAAATGAGACGAGTTTGAGTTTTTTGAGCTTTTCGAGTTTGAGCTTAGTCGAGTCGAGCTCGCCACTACTCGAACTTGACTCAACTTGTTTACACCCATTCGTCCAGCTTTTAATTCTCTTAGTAATCTTTTAAATAGGAGAGATTTTTTGTGACTAAAGGGATTCCCAAATATCGCACAGGTAAGGGATCAATCTTATTGTTACCATGTCCAATGAGTCTTTTCATTTCGAAATGAAAATCATCCGACGTAAAATTTCACTCTAGGAGGCATTAATTTGTAATCCAGACATTCATGATAAGACTAAAAATATAAGGGGACAAGGGGTCCTTTATCTAACACCTTTTGCCCCCCACAAGACCTCCATTAAGATTGATAGAGAAGTTTGAGTTTGTAATGCAAATTTTAATCCACTGAATAGGGAAGCTCAACACTCGAAAAAGTTGATAATAAAATTTCACTTTAAAGAATCACAAAACTTAGGAAGATGAATCTTTAAAGTACATCTTAAAAAATATTCTTCCTTCCATACCTATAAATCAATTCTTGAACCTAGGGGTGATAACGAGTCGAGCCGAGTCCGAGTCAGGTCAGGCTCGATTCGACTCGAGGCTCGTCGAGCTCGAAATTTTAGGTTCGGTTCAGGCTCAAAGCTCGTCAGACTCAGCTCGGCTCGGTTTGACTCGAAACTGATAATTTTCTATATTATTGTGTTTTATTATTTATTTATTTATTTTTAGTTTATTTTTTATTTTTTATTTGTAGTTTTGTAAATTTGTTTTAGTTGATAATATTTAATTTATTTTTAGTGGATTTATTCTCAATTATTTTATTAATTTTCTTTGTTAAACAAATTATTTTAAATGTAAATATATATATATATATATATGTATGTTTATATATAATTATTTCGAGCCTGTTCACGAGTTTTTCGAGTTGAGCTTGGGTAAGCTCGACTCGGCTCGTTTAGATCCCGAGCCCGAGTCGAGCTCACTCGAGCCGAGCTTTGACCGAGCTTTAACTGAGTCGAGCCCGAGTAACTCGCGAGCCGGACAGGCTCATTATCACCCCTACTTGGGCCACTAGACATTCTTTACTAGAGCTCTACCAGCACTCTGATTCTGCAAAATCAGGTCAGAGAGCCACTTTTACCTTCAAACTTTTTCTCAGCACTGCATAAATTTTTCAGTTCAACAACCACTATCCTTTCTCAAGCAACAGCTTTATCTGTTGAAGTCTCTCAAGCTCCTTTCTAAGGGTCAGAGAGACCACTAAAATGTTCCCAATGGAGCTTTTTAATTATAAATAATACTTGTAAGGGGAGCTGGTACCTTCCAAGAATCCTCTATAGTCTTCATAAAATATGGATGATCATCGACACATAAAAAAAAAAAAACCCAGTGATATGTTCAGCAGACTGACCAATAACATGGAAGTACCAAGCACCTACCCTAGCCCTTCACCTTAGGCTCGAGTTGATTAGGGTTCAAATGGTCGGTTCAGTTAACTGACCTAACAAAAGTTTCAAATTTTTATTAACCGGAATTTATTTCGTATTAACCGTTAATCGAACCAAAATTTTTCAAAAAGTTTTAACCGAGCCAAAAAAAAGTTAGGTTAATCCAATCGATTAATTCGGTTAACCGAACTTTTAAAAAATAAATTGAGTAAATTACATAAATGATCACTAAACTATGTTAAAATATTTTTTAACTACTGAACTTTCAAAAATTAAAAAAATATTAAACTTATCGAATATGAAAAATTACACGTTATAAATTACATTGATTATTTTTTAATGGCTATTGATAAATATTAAAAATTTTAATGGTTATTTTTATAATTTAATAAATTTAATTACTATTTTGTGCTAATTTTATAAAGTTTAATGACGATTTTATAAAAATTATTAACCGTTAATTATCTTAATTAATTTAACCGACCGATTAACCGAAAAAACTTCGATTTGATCGGTTAATTCAGTTGACCAAAGTTTTGAACCCCTGATTCATCAGGTCAACAACCCCAACGACAATTATTCTATCCTTTTAAGGAAGAGCACAAATTTCTTCCAAGGACATCAACTACAGTGATTACAGTAGTATTCGTTCTACGTTATACTCTCAACCATTAAATATTGATCGCTCAAACACTATGCTGATATTATTGGTGTTCGAACCTATGACCTCCAAGAATAACAACCATTCTTTTAGTCATCGAAACTAAATGGTTTGTGGTAATCTGAATAATTTTTTCTTCAAAGTCTAAACATGTTTAATATTGATAAATTTTTAGGTTTTGTTAGCCTCCTAACTTAATTTAAGGTTTGTTAATATCAAATCGATGTTAATTCTTGTTAGTTTGTGTTGTTTAAATTAATAATAAAGTATCCAATCAAATATTATATGTATAAAACGAGAGATTATATCATAGGCCTGACTCATCACGTGAGCCGTAGTCCCTGATCAATGTAAACCATTCATTCTACCACTAATCAATCATGTCATTAATATAATTTCCGAAAATTATATTTTTAAAATGACATAAAAAAGTTGAGTGAAGATTCATTGGTTGAAAAAAAATAAGTTGGAAGATAATGGTGAAATGATTGATTATAATTGGATGAGACCATGACTGACGTGATGATCCGGACCTATGATAACTTGTGTAGCTTCAAATTATAATTGGATGAGAACTTGTGTCTGTTGCTATAAATGAAAGAAATTTTTGTTTTAAATTGAAATAGTGTAGCTTCAAATTCTTATACCGGTATAATTGATGTAAATAATTTGTGGCACAAAAGATTAGGACATGTGAATTATAATACACTTTGTCTGAAATTGAGACCGGGTAATCGAGTTTTTTGTCCACCCTTTACTTATGCTCAATATTCGTGTTTAATTTTTTTTAATATTTTATATTAATCGTTGTTATCGATACTTTTATAGGTTTACAAATATTCTAGACTAGTATCAATACTATATATTCATTCAATATCATATTTTAAACCTTGTATTGATAATGATGTAAAGCACTCACTTGGAAATCTGATATTGACTTAATCCAAAATCAATCGATTCAAAATAATTAAACTGACAATAATCGAATCAAAACTCAATTGAATCGAAAATCAATCGACTCAACCCGATACCTAAATCGAAATCAACGTATACCCAAACTAAAATAAAAAATTTGATCCACAACTGAACCGATCCAAATCAAATTTAAACCAATTGTAGTTAAAATCGAAATGACCCAAACCAAAATAAACCGAACAAAATCATCATTTGCCACCTCTAATATATTCTTCATAATAAATAAAAATTAATGAAACCACCTAATTAAAAAACAATGAAAATAACTACAACTGTGTGACCAGTAACCTACGAATTCTAAAAACATAAATTAAACCTTTACGTCTCTTTCAAGGGTGGTTGTGGACCAAGTTTTATCCCGGACCCCATAGTTTGTCCAAAAAGGATGATTCTTCCAAACGATATTCTTTTCTTCCATGGGGTCTCCCTTTGTTTCTGGAAATAATTTGCAAACGAAAATGCTCATACCCACAACACACCATGAAAAGAAGATGAAGAACACCAACTTCATGTGGCAAAGCATTGACGAATAAACATTTGAAGGTCGCCTGTTGGATTTCTAGCTCTCAAAGTGTAAACTTGAGATTAAACAAGATAGAAAATAAAAGAGAAAACAACACTCTTAGTTGTTGGAAAAAGTTCTATACATTACAATAAAAAAATTACATTATATCAAATTAGTATTTTTATCAAATACAACTACTACAAGTGTTTTTCTTTCAACTTGCAACATGAGTGATTTGTAAAAAAAATATTCAACCAAATCAGCCAACTAACACTTCCATATCAATGTATAAAATAAACATAACTGACTTAAACAAAATAAAGCTAAGAGATATACAACAGAATGGTCACTTAACTCAAGACTCTTCATTGGCTACTTTGATGTGAACACCAATTTACATCTTTAAATCTTCAAATTTAATCTTTTCAAAAGGCTTAGTTAGAATGTCTGCCAGGTGATTTCAGAACAGAAATTAAACAATATAACTTCATTGTTTTGTTTCAATTCTTGCATATAAAATAAAACTTTATCTTGAAATGCTTTGTTTTTTCATGAAAAATAGGATTCTTTATAATTACAACAGTAGATTGATTATCACAATATATCTTTGTTCTTTTCTTTTTGACCAGATTCAGATCAGACAACAACTTAGCCAAATGACTTGGTTAACAACAACAACAACAATATATTCTGCTTTTGTTGTTGATTGAACAATTGTTTTTTGTTTTTCGGAGCTCCATGAAAAAACACCAGAACCAAGTGTAAAAAAGTACCAAGAAGTGCTTTTCATATCCAATAAAATTCATTTTTTCAACCTTCTTGAACCAGACACCATAATTTAAAGTGCCTTTTATATACCTCAACACTCTCTTAATTGCCTTGAAGTGAGAAATATTACAACAATACATAAATCTTCTTAGTAAACTTACAGGAAATATGGTGCGTAAGATGTCTTACACCTATTCTGGTGCAAGTGCACACCTTGCCAAGTTATAATATATAAGATATTATCTCCCACAGGTTTAGTTAATTCTCATCTCTTGATATCTTGGAGTCCCTTTTGTGACTCGTAATTTAACTAGAGTTGATTGTGAAAGCTTGGTGAGTAAGATTACAAAGAAAATCTCTAGTTGGGGCTCTCAATCTCTCTCATTTACTGGAAGGCTACAACTTATTCAAGCTGTTATTTTCAACATACAAAATTTTAGGGGGCGAATCTTTCTTCTTCTTTCATCTAGAGTGATACAAAAGATTGAATCTCTTTGTGATTCTTTTTTATAAAAAGAAAAGTCTACATCAGCCCGTGGTTTGAGGGTTAGTTGGATATAGTTGTGTCACCCAAAGAGCGAAGAAGGCTTGAGACTTAAGGACTTGTATATGTGAAACAAAGCATGTTTCATGAGATGTTTGTGGTTGATTCTTGCTTGTTCTGATTCATTGTGGATTGCTTGGATTAATGTTTATATGTTCAAAGGTTCTTTATTATGGGATGTGCAAAAAAAAAAAAATCACTATAGTTGGACTTGAAAAAAAATCTTGAAACTAAAACTATTTTGGTTGTAAATGTCTATGTCTGTGGCTGTGCAACCTTAGA
This sequence comes from Abelmoschus esculentus, assembly GCA_035048815.1. NCBI lineage: Eukaryota > Viridiplantae > Streptophyta > Magnoliopsida > Malvales > Malvaceae > Abelmoschus > Abelmoschus esculentus. The sequence continues at coordinate 14,906,454 of JAUCBN010000043.1, read as the reverse complement.
GTGGTTTCAAGGTGAGAAAGCTTTGAGTAGAATTTCAACACAAACTGAAGAAGGTACAACGGGCCAAGATTTTGTGGGGGTACCCCTCTATTCCTTGGTATTCTTTTATTACTTGGTTATTAATCTTGGATAGGTTGCCTACTAAGACTCACATGCTTTTTTAGGGTTGAAAGATTTATCCCCTATGTTTACTTTGTGGAGAGGCCATAGAAACTAGGGATCACATATTTGTTGAGCCTAACTTTATTAGGAAGCTATTGGTGTTGAGTTTTGGACACTGTGGCATGTAGGTTGTGCATAAAGGGTGGACTGATCTCTGTGTTTAGCTGCAATCAAGGGTAAAATGGAAGAGTTGCTTGTTGGTATTTTGAGGCTATTTTAGAATTGTGTCAATTATTTTGTTTGGTAAAAAAGAAATTTACGTTTACATGGACATAACCTCATGGTTGATGTTGTACTTTTGCATATTAAAAAGGATATTAATGTTATATTTAGAGGCTTTCTTTTTGATAATTGTATTGACTATTTTTTAAATGATTTTTTGATGAATAAATTACATTTATCCAAAAATACACGTAACGATGCATTGTATTATAGAATCAGTAACATCACCAATGCTTCCATAATAGCAACTCAGTCATTGATCAGATTATTTAATGTTAAAGAAAATTCGATAATAGATATTAATTTTTAGAACAATAATATAGATGTCAAACTGTACAAAATACATAACGGTATACGATTGTGCCTGTAGTTTAGAACACTCAATTTTAATTATTAGATATATACTTTCCCACATTATACACAATTATTTCAGGACAATAACATTTCAGACATACATCTTAAACTAAACAACAGTTTAGACTTACAGTTATTCAAAAATACAATAAACTCTGTACCACATACTTAGAGATGATTTAAAATCGATCGTAATATTATACATTGTCTTTACATCTTTCTGACGTTATATTAGAACCGAAATGATTTAATCATTAAATAATAAATATAATCGTAAAATCACTACTTAAATATTATACAAATAATTAAGCATAATAATAATAATTTAGGGTTATTGTAATTCAATGAATACCCTCTTTGATCTTCTCCAAATCACATGGGTTCCTTGTTGAATCATCATAGCATGATAATGGCTTAGAGGACCCTACGAATTCAAGTTTGTATGAAGTTTAATGAACGAATCAAGGTTTTAACATGTTTGGAGCTCTCGATTAAATGAAATAAAATGGGTGTCGGTTCGTAGCCAGGAAAAAAATGAAATTTTGGAGAGATTATATCATAGTTCCTGCTCACTACGTCAGCCGTGGTCCCTAACCAACGAAAACCACCCATTCCACCACTAATCAGCCATGTCATTGATATAATTTCTAGAAATTATATTTTTAAAATTATATGAAAAAAGATGAGTGAAGATTCATTGGTTGGAAAAAAATGAGTTAGAAGATAATAGTGAAATGGGTGGTATAATCGGATAGGACCATGGCTGATGTGGTAAACCAGACCCATTGGTGATAGTTTAGAAGTCCTATGTAATTCCACCTTTTGCCAAATTGTAGTATTTAAGATGTCGAACCCACAAAGATTGGATAAACTTCACTATGTCTTAATCCTGCACTAAAAAAAATTAAAAACACAAATAAATTGATGGTTTGGATTAACTAAATTATGTAAGGAAAGAGTAAATAAAAGAGTAAAATAAGAATGATGGAAGTGAGGCCAGGTTGAGTGCTTTGTAGAGGGGAATTCAGTTGTCTTATTTATCCAATTTTTAATGTAATGGGTTGAACTGCCGCCTCGGCGGGTCGCACTAAGGGTCGCCGCAGCTGCCTAGGCGGGGTTATGCCTTGTCGACGATTCAACTCGACAGAGCATCCTTGTATGTCTTCTTCCTTATCCCTAAGCGAAGAGAACTGTTGAAACCCACGTCTTGATAATACCTCCGATGTGAACCAAGGGTCAATAACAACCAAACACATGCGTCTTGTTAGTCGCTGAAATCCTGGGCGATTTATCTCTAAACCGGATTAGTCAATGCCGTTAAGCAAAGACCGTATTCTCTCGTTTCGTGAGCCTAACTCTCCCGATATTAGACAAATAAATTTTTCTTCACATACTATCATCTCGAGCTCATATGCAAAGAAGAGTAAATGCCAAGAGAGAATAAACTATGAAATAAGTTTTGCATTAATAACTATCAAAGATAAAACAACCTTCTTCCCCAACTACTCCACAAATAACCTAAACCTCGAAAGGGTTTTAGAACATGGTGTAGTCGGCGGCTAAGGGTTTATGCTCTGGTATCTTCCCGACTCTCTAAACCTAACCTAATATGTGCCTTATATAGGCCAAGCCCTAGGTTAAAGTTTTCCATGCAAGGAAAAAGTTTTAAAGGGTAAAATATAATTCCTAATTAAACTATAACACTTTATCTTATTTCCTAAAATATCTTTTCTTTCCTGCATTTGACTTTGACCAGGACTTGGCTGATGAATTTGGCTCTGTCTTTCTCTCACTCTTTGTCCGTTAAAATCGATATCTTTTTTCTCTATTTGTCGAGCACTAGTTGTCATCTTCAGTCTGCTGCCGTGACATCCAAAGTGCTGTCGTGGCGGGTGCTTTATCTGCAATTCAGCTTTTCTAGCATTCGTCTTCTTATTTGACCCTTCTTATGATGTGGTTTCATGCCTAGGAAAGAAAACCATTATATGCATCTGTTTTATATCAAATAATAGATAAATTCACATTTTAAGTATTCGGATGCTGAAATGTGAAAAATAAGCAGAACTATCCAATATTACCCTTAAATTTGTCCTTTATTAGTAGTAATCGAGTAGGAAACTGATATGAAAAATATGACTTTTATGCATTCATCACACCCCCAAACTCGAACTATTGTTTGTCCTCAAGCAATGCAAAAGATAGATTTAAGTAAGAAATTTTAAAGTAATAAACCGTCCTACCTGCCGCGACAGAATTCCTTTCTTGACTCAGCCTCTTCTAGGCTCTAGGAAATCCTCGGAACTGGACTATGAGTCTTAGTGGGTGTGTGCATAGCTATGTTGAAGCTGATTTTCTAAGTTCTAATCCTTTTTCTAGCTCAAGACTTCCGACTAAGATTTTTCTTTAATTCTTTTTCTTTCTTTCTCCCTAATTTGGTATATAAATATATATTGCTATATACTTATACTGCTTGAGCTGATTTCGGGCACCTTAAGTGTTTATTTATTTCTCACTAGAGTTAATTTCGGGCACCTCTAGTAAGTGGGAGAAAGACTAAGTCTTAGAGCCAATGGTGGGCACCTCTATGGATTAAACTAGAGCCGGTGATAGGCACCTCTAGTTAAAATCTAAGCCTAAGTCCTTATTGCTTTTCAAAGAAAAGAACTTATAAAATCAACTAAGATTAGCAATGTTTAATTATTTTCAGGCTCATAGTCTAATCCTAAGTACTAATCCTAAGAGACCTGTCTGATTTCAAGTCTTGTGAATGGTGCATACTGCTACGACGACTGAATAATATATTGCTGCCTAGGCAGTTTCAATAAAATTCAATAGACTTAAATTTTTTTTGCAGTAATATAAAATTGTTAGGACAAAAATAAGGCAGTAATAGGATAATATAAATACTTTCCATACATGACAAATATTTACATATTACAAGAAAGATCAATACTCCCCCAAACTCGAGGGATGCACTGTCCTCAATGCATGAAAAGTAAATAAAGAAAAGAAAGCAGAATATAAAGAATACAAAAGAGAGAAAATGAAAGACTACCGCCCTTTTCAAAATGCTGAAGAGGAAAAGGAGTCCTCAGAATCTCTGTCGATGAGGAGCTTGCGGCGGCTCTTTGGTCGTTGTTGTACTGCCACCTGTAGTGGGCTGATAGATTGCTTCTTGGCGGATCGGGGCGGTTGGACTCAGATGAGAGTTGGATTGTTGCTTACCTCCTCCTCTGTATCGATGTTGATTGGGGAGGTAGTTGTGACTGAGCCGAATGCCTTCCTCTTTTTATTGGTAGGGATGGAGGCGATGTAGTCCTTGACTGCCTGCATATCATTAGAAGAGCTGCTACATTCCAAAGGGCTGGAGTCTTCTGCAGTAGCTTGGTGTGTGGAGTCTATTCTTCTGACTGCTGCTGAATCAGCAAAAAATGGCTCGGTAGCAGCCGCTGTAGTTGTGGCAGCAAGAGAGAGTGGTACGGTTACAGAAACAGTGGCTATTGCAGCAGGCGTAGGTGGTGGCTGCTGAGGCACCGAGAGGTTGATTGTGAACTCCATGAACACCATCGGGCATACTAGGAATTTTTCGTTGATAGTGGCTATGATCACCTTGTTGAAGTCCCGAACGTACGTCATGAAGGCCAACTGTCTATGCTCCATGCGATGCAAAATTTCCAGAACACCTGCTAGTGTTAGGTTCGCTTCTTCTGCGGCATCAGTTGTGTCGAATGGTTGTGTGGCCTCAACTGATGTTGTGGCAGTGATAGGAGGGATATATGCTTGTGTGATAGCGTCCTCTACTTGTATTCGTTTGATGTATACATCCCTGGTCCAACCTGTAGAACTAATGTTTTGATATAATAATTGAAAAATAGTTTTAGACTAATTTGAAAAGATTTCAAAAATGGTTCTTATGTCCAAACTACTTGAAATTATATTTAAGATGTTTTTGAGAAAGTTTGAAAGTGTTTTAAATGATTTAAAGAAACCAAAGAAGTGATTTTTACCCAGGTGTTTCGATACACCTTCAAGGTGTTTCGATACACGTTCATCAATGCCATGTTTTTAAAGGCAAAATCACAGCGGTATCGATACCCTTTCACCACTGTGATGTTTGGTTTCGAACCATGTTTCTAAACACCCCCAACGGTCAAAACGATTTATAAAAAACCCCAACAGCTAGGAGCGGTATCGATACTGGTATCGATACCTGTTCATAAATGCAGGTCAACGGCTATTTCCCAACAAGGGTGTTTCGATATCGGTTTTAGGGGTATCGATACCGTTTGCACCAGAAGAAGAAATATGCCTTGAAATCAGCTCCAAACGGCTCCAAAACATCTCCAACGGCTATAAATGGCTAGATCATGATTTGGGATGATAAAAGCAAGCCTCAAGCATCAAGAGAAGACTAATGCTTCACTTGTAACAATATTATGATCAAAGAATTGTCTTAGTGCTTAATTTCTCATCTTTGGGTAGAAAAAACACTTGTGAGCTTAATTGTCAATGTATGCTCAAGTTTATTAGGAATTGGGTGAGTGCTTAGATTGCAAACATTAGCCTTGTTAGAAGGAATAAACAAGTTTGCTAAGTTTTCTTTGTTTGAGTGAATTCCCAAAGTTCGGGTTGTGAACTTTGGATGCTTGGTTCGGTTTTGGATCAAGGTTTGTAAGGTTATCCTTTGTTCCTTAAAAGGTTGAAATTCTTAGTGAATTTGGGAAATCCTTAGTGGGAAGCTAAGGTAGTGGATGTAGGTGCTTGTTCGAAGGCCGAACCACTCTAAAATCATCGTGTTATTTTTGCTTCCACAACAAATCACCCAAAGTGTTCTTTCTCCATCAAATTGGCAAGTTAATCGGTTATCAATCGAGCCACATCAAGCCCAACACAACCTTTTCTCTCTGGTGTATATGTGTCAATCGGTAGTGTAGGTACACCTTCGAGTCTTGCCAAGGCAATTATTAAACAAGGAAAAATAAGTATTCCTCTATATTTGGTGGCACACTAAAAAATCTACTCACTGATGATGCGTCTGACATCAATCCTTCGGTTGTGGATGATGGAGTAGATGAGTGCCAATCGTGGTCTATCTACTGTTTGATTATGCGATGTTGGCAGTAGATTCCTTTTTATAAAGGTATTCCACAATATTGCTTTCGGTCTTAGATCGCGGTGGCTGACTGAACCTTGGCGTATCCCCGTGTTCCATTCGACTCCTAGCATGCAGAGTTCTGCCTTCATCATCTCATAGTCGTCGGTTGTCAAGGAAGCTACGAACGTAGCGTGTTCTTCATTTTCGATGTGAAGGCCAAATTGTGCATTGATGATGACGTCAGCGATGGGGATTACCTTTCCTCCGAGGTAAGAGTAGGGATTGTTCGCCACTGGCTTGTGTGCATAAAATTCCCTTACCCATTCGATGTTTGCCATTGACGGTTGCTTGGAAAACAGTTGCCACCGTTGAAAAGTGATTTTGGACAAGATGAAATTATCCAGCCCAAGATCCTCATCGTCTGTGTAGTGGAACCCTTGTTCCTCCCAAATCTGCAGATTCTGAAAAACTCAATGATACTCATGCTCGACAGCCTTTGTGGAGAACCGTTTGAATGTTATCGCTTTGACAGGGTTTTGTTGTTGGTTGGTCATTGGAAGTTTTTTTGTTGAGAAGAAGATGAAAGAAGTTTGAAAAGCTATCAAAGAAGAAGAGTAAGAAATGGTTATCTTTGCCCGTGTATTTAAAGAGCTGTAACGACGCGGCGTTTAAGGGAGTGGGCATGATTAATGCTTGTTTTCGTGCACGCAACGCAACTATAGTTGGTGCCCATTGGTAGTGGAAACGACGCGTCCTTTGAATTCAGGCGGCATAATTTCCGCCGAGAATTTATTTTCCTCTTTGGGTTGGGTCGCTAATGAATTGGGCTGATTACCTCCCTTTATTCTTCTTTCTTAATCCTAAATAGCATAAAATCAAATTAATAGATACTTTGAAAAATATAAAATTCTGGAAACTAAATTGTGAAAAATTGAAATTTAATTCCTAAAACATAAAAAAATAGTAAGATAGAAATTAGGTTACTGGTGGAGTGCAATAGAATGCATCTCCAACAACAACCATCTTCCCCTTTTTTAATGGAGGATGATTTGATGATCCATTCATAGTCTTTTCATTAGGTTGTTTCTTTCGTGTATGCTTCTGGTCAAGGGGTGTGTTGCCTCGGTAGCGGTTGCCTCGGTAGGTCTTGTTCAGGCAATCCGTTTCTGCATCGAAGTTGAATTTAGATTTTACCTCAATTTGCTGACATTCATCTGGTTCATCTGGATGCCTTAGAGCTTTGAAGACATTGATCTTTACTTGTTGGTCATTGACCCTTATGACCAATTCGCCTTTTTTGCAATCGATCAATGTTCTGCCTGTGGCTAGGAACGACCTTCCCAAGATGATTGGGGCATTTTCATCTGCTTCAAAATCTAAAATCAAGAAGTCAGTAGGAAATATAAATTTATTCACTCTTACCAGAATATCTTCTATCTTTCCTTCCGGTTGCACATAAGAGCGGTCTGCCAATTGCAGCATTACCGTGGTTGGTTTTTCCTGCCCGATACCTAGCTTTTGGAAAATTGATTTAGGCATTAGATTAATGCTGGCACCTAAGTCACATAATGCCTTGCCCATGTATTGATTTTCGATGGAACAAGGTATGATAAAGCTGCCAGGATCTTTTCTTTTGGTCGTAGCCTTATTGTGCAGCATTGCCACACACCCTTCTGTTGCAACATCAAATTCCCCAATTTTGGTCCTCTTGAATATGATGTCCTTTAGGAATTTGACATAGTCGGGAATTTGTTTAATTGCCTCTACCAAAGGTATATTGATATGTACCTGTTTAAGGATGTCTAAGAATTTCTTAAACTGGTATTCTTGCTTTTGTTGTTTCAGCCTTTGAGGGAATGGTGGTGGTAATCGCAGATCCTCAATCCTTTTAGAGCATTGAAATCATATCTATGGTGCGGCTATGACATCATCTGCTGCGGCATCATTATCGACAGTGTCTGTTGGTTCCTGTGCCTCATGTTTTTCTTCAGTAGCTTCTTTTGGGGCTACCGTCTCAGGTTGCTTGCCTACTGTCTGGGCAGGTATCTCAAGGTCCTTTAGTTGTAATCCACTCCTGGTGGATATCGCCTTACATTATTCTTGTGGACCTGTTCTAGCGACTTCAGTATCACTAGGTAGACCTCCTATAGGTCGACTTCAGTATCTCAGGGTCCTTTAGTTGTAATCCACTCCTATAGGTGGACCTGTTCTCGAAATTTTGGGTTCTTTAAACTGATTTGGCAACAACAGAAAAGATGGTAATTTTTTATCAGTTTATAAATAAAAATGGTATTGTTAGGAACTTAGTCCTTGGATCCTTCAAGGTTTCGAAAATACGATTGATATAACACCCTCAATCCGAATATTATATTTGGACCTCAAGCCTCAAGTCATTATCATAAAAATTTTATTTTTAAAGCCCCAAAACATAACTAGTTAATGAAACAAAAATACATTCAATTTAGAAATAGATAAAAAAATTTCTAAGTATTTCAAAATAGTATAAGAAAAGCTCTTAAAATACAATATTTAAAAGCACTTGACTTCAACATTTAAGACAAAATGAGAGTTACAATTTACTTACAGGGTCTTTTGAAATACATAACCTAATACATCTAGCAATTGTAATTAACCATTAAAGTTGATGTCGAAAATTCAAGCCTTGATGGTGAATTCTCCAAACCACACAACAACCTAAAAACCTGTGAACAAGAACTATGATTCTGAACACTGAACTAAAAAAACTCAATTGATACATCACCACTTGACCATACTTCATTCAAATCATAAATAAAGCAATATAACATGAATGACATCATGACAAGATAACGATAATGCTACCACATCTGCCTAAACACATGACATCATAAATGTATAACACGTACACAACATGTACATATGAATCATAATGTCACACAACATCACATAGATAACACTAGTAACATCAAGTGAGACCTACATCTATAAAGCATTGAGATCCTACACTATAAGTAAGGCTCGATTCTATAAAGCATCGAGATCTTATACTAGTGGGGATAATGTTTGTGTCCATAAAGCATCAAGATTCTCATTCTATGTTTGAAATATCCCATCAAACATCTTCGAATGAGATTTGTGTCCACAAAGCATAAGGATCCCTATTTGAAATTCCTTAAGGTATTGCAATACTTATCTATGGATATCCGAATCTCTACATTAAATATGACTCAAACATCTAAGCAACCTATCAACACACAAAAAGGTCCATAGTTATCACACAACATCAACGATCCACCAAGGATCCTTATGGGTTTCTATCTCATATAATTCACTCAACATTTACCAAGCCATTAGTCATTTATTTCTCGTATGGAGTTTAAATCTCGATTTCTCAGTTTTAATATTTATTTTATATCTTAAGAGATCCCTTGGGACTTTTACCTTAAATTATAGAACCTTCAAAAGTAAACTCAATTTTTTTGGGTAGATCTCCTATTGAGTACTGATACTCCTATATAGGTATTGGTATGCTCATCTAAGTATCGATACTCTTTTTTGAGTATCCATACGCCAGTAGATTAGAAAGAAATGAGTCTTCTACTTGTATTGATACGTTCACCACTATATCAGTACTCTATATCGATACATGAACCACCCCGTACCGATACCCATTAGTACCAATACTCTTACCTTTACGTACCAATATGCAAAATCCTTCGCCATGAAATGAAATAGTGGTACCAATACTCTTCTTTAGCATACTAATATGAGAAAAAACTATTAGAATTTCCATTTAACAAGGGGTACCGACACACGATCATTAGTACCGATATGCCTTTTATAAACTGACTTCTTTATTGCACAGACATATCAATACACGATAAGCAGTACCGATACGAACTTAAAATTTTAAACTCTAGGTTCGGATTCACCAAGAAAATTCACTTGACCTGTATGGTTAAGCCTCAAATCTTTCTTACAAGTTATGATAAAGTTAATAGGTGAGTTACTATTGACTTTAAGCCTCTACAATGCCAATTTCGTAAATTACCATTAGAGATCAATCGAACTCATACAAACCATAAGCATCAAATAATAAATCAAAACCTATTTTATGTGTTGTAAGAATTCATAAGAGTTAGTAGTGTATTAACCTCAAAATTAATATGTTGAAATAAAGATCTTAATCCACCTTCAATTTTTTTTTCAATGGCTTTAGATAATTCTCTCACCTTTTTCACTATAATAAAGATTTACACAAAAAGATTAAACAACACTAGAAGCTATTTACGAAGTAAAATCACCAATAAAACTAAAAATAAAGTCTCAACACCTCATTCTTGTTCTTCGTCCAACACCCCACTAAAACTCTTCCACCGTCATTTTAACTCACCTTTATCTTATTTTGTAAATCCTTTGATGCTAAACAAGATTTTGTCAATACTCAAATTGTGATTCTCTCAACATAACTCAAAGACTCATGTTTTAGATGCAATTCCTTAGGTGTAAGATAAGAAGAGTTAGGAGAGAAAAGTGGAAACAAAATACTTTCACATCATCCTTTTTTTGTCCAAAACCAATTAATCCACCCCCTGCCTTCAAATTATAAAATTAAACAATTATCCTTCTTGAAATCATCTTAACCCAACAACAACCCAAAACATAAGCTTATAGTAATAAGACAAGCCTAACAAGGCTCTCAGTCCCATACATCAAACCTAATATTTCAGGATAATTTGACACTTAGATTTAAAATTTGGGTCATTACAATTAAGCTTTCTAAAATATTGTTTTTATACCCAAATTTTAAATTCTGCACTATTAGTCTTTCAGCGATTTAATATTTATCTCTAAAGTCTCCCACGTACACAATCTAGTCCGAAAGTACTCAGAAACTCTAAGCATTGTTCCTTCAACTTGAATAAATTATAATTTTTTCTCCATATTTTTGAAAGTTTACAAAATGATCCTAAACATTGTTACTTACCTTGTATACTTGTATACCACAACTATTATCATTGAAAGTTTCAGAAATTTTATTCTCTCCTCAAAGCATTAATCTAAAATGTTCCATACATTTTTAAGAATATTTAGTAACATATAAGTATAATAATGAAAATACTTTCCAATTGTTTAAACAACACCACACATAATTTTATTTTTTTTTAAATTTATTCTCATTTGACAAGTACATGAGATTATTCATACATAACAGAGAACAACATAATTTATTTAATTTAGTACATGGTAGATGCAGTCTAATTATGTTGTTTAATTATGTTGTGTCTTAAGAGACATTATTTTATCCGATTCAAGCGTCGATAGCTTCCGATGAGGTCTCAAATCTAAAATCGTAGTAGTTAGAAACAGTGTAAGTGTTGCCTGCGACTTCAGTCGACGTGTATGTTTTCCCGTTATAAAGAGTGTCGGTCTGCGTGAACGTGAAGGGAATATCACACCTACCCCATGTTGCAATCAACTTCACCGCCAACTTAGTTTTGGGAGGCACCTCAACCTTGTGTACATCTTCCACTAAAAAGGTCGTCGTTATGGTCTCATCCAACTCGTTTTTCCGTCTTGCTTTATCGGAATATCCGACCTTCCCGTTGTCAACGATGACAGGAAAGGTGGTGGTCTCGAAGGTGGCTTTGACGGCTCCCATCTTGAGTGGAAGTTTAGTCTTCCATATAGTAGTCTGTGAGTTTTCATAGGGAAACTTTAGGTTTACTATGGTGCTGGCATCTGCGATAGTGTTGGTTGCAGAATTCCATGATAGAGCGACGTATATTTTGCTGCTGAAAGTCGCTTTGTCGAGGTCGTATACAATATTAGAAATCTCCCTTTTCTTGACAGCTTCTTCCACCTTTAGCTGAGCCCAAAAGTTTGTAAAATTGGCATTTGCATTAAGGGCGTTGGGGTATCTCTGATCAAGTGAATATCTGGTACAAAACAGATTGTTATCCGAGCTTAGTAAAGCTATGGATTGGCTGTTAACCTCGAAGGGGAGAAAGATGGTGTCGTTGTTGACAGTGTTGTTGGCGTCGGCGTAGATAAAATTATCGTCCCCCAGCCTCCAGAATTTACCGGAAGCGGTATGCTTGAAGCGGACACTTCCGTCGTCTGCAACGAGAATCTCCATCGTGGCAGTGGGATCACTGATTTCCTCAGCTACAAAGCGCAGATGGGGTCTGCCCTCAAGTGGGCTAAGACACAAATACCGACCATTGTCTCCTTTAAGTGTCACAAACCTGGGCAATGCCAATATATTCATTCCAGATGACATTCTCACTAGCTCTCTCTTTCTCTCTTCTTCTTCTTGTAAGAATTTGTGTTTAGGGTTTATCAAATCCAAGGCTAGCTCTGCTATTTATAGCTGAAACATGATACTCTATTTTGCCTCACGTGAAAGATGTGGTTTGTCCAGTCGGATGCAAAACCAAGCACGCAAACGCGGGTAGTGGTATCTTCTTTTATACCTTTACTTTAATTAATACTTTAGGACAAGTTTCAGGATTCAAGGTTTAAGGTTTGTGGTTTGTGGTTAGGGTTAAAAAATTAAAGATATAGTGTATTTTTAAGTTGTAGGGTTTAAGATATAAAAAATTAAATTTTTAAGAATTTTTAGTAGGAGTCACGAAAAGAGACATGATTAAGGGCAAATGATTTCTACTCATGTTTAGGGGATAGAAATCCTCCATTTATGTCTCCTATTAAAAATTTCTAAAAAATTAAATTTTAAACCTTAATTCTTATTTTCTATATCTTAAACCGCAAACCTTACACACTAAACTTTACACCCTACCCCTAATTCCCTAAATCATAACCAAAATCCCTAACCTTGAACCCTAAACCCTCTAATTTAAAGCGGAGGTACGAATGGAGGCATAAGAAAAAGGTAGACGATTTACGCCCTCTTTAATATGAGTGCAACTAAAATTCGATAAGTTTTAAATTTTGTTTACGAGCTAAAAATATTAGATATTTAGATAATATTTTTGTTTAGTTTTTTAGCAAGTATCAAAGTTTATTTTGCATGTATCGATAATTTATCCCAAACTGAAAATTTATAAAAAAAAAATTAAGAATTGATTGCAAAATAATTTTTGATACTTACAAAAAGAAAACTTAAAAAAACAATAGAAAATATTACTCTTTTCATCCCAATTCTGCAATACGTTGATATTTTTGGTATTTTTCTTCAAATTTGATATAATTTATTTAAATATTTTAATTAATTAAAATTTAATATATATATATATAACTACTTGATTCAATGTTTTTAATATATTTTTCATATTTTTATCAATAATAAATTTTAAATTATAAAAGGTCAAAGCTAAAAAAAAATAACCCAAAAAATCAATATGTGATAGTTTTAGTGAGACAAAAAATGTATCAAGAAGTCTAATATTTTTAATTTGTAGACAAATTTTAAAATTTGTCGTATTTTTGCCACATTTTAAATATTTCATACCTTAGACCTACGGTACAGATATAATTGATGGAGAGATTTTTAAAGAATACATATTATATAATAGTGATTTTTTGAGCTCATAAGGTTTTATATTAACCAAAAAAATCTATTGTCCAAGTGGGAGATTATTGGATTAAAATATGCAATTGTAGCACGGTATACCAATTTAATATAATCAATTTAATGGTTATAGTTCAAGTCCGTAGATTTTTTTGAAATAAAGATTAAAAATATCAAATAAAATTAATGTATTGAATATAAAATAAATTGATGTATTTATATTTTAAATTGTTTAAAACTGATTAAAATTCAAAATTTTGTATACAGTTAAATTAAAATTAATGTTTCATATATTTAATTGTATCAAATCAAATTTTGTTTACTAAGTTACTAATTTGACCGGAATTGATCTTTAGTTTTGATATTTATCTGAAAAAAATATTATTTTTATTTCCAAATAATATTTTATATAAAAATATTTATTTCAATTTATGTGGTTTGTGTTGTACGAAGCGCAAAGGCATATCTTAGAGCCAATTTATTGCCTCAACGTCCATTACAATAAATCCACTCAAAGGACAGCTCAGTGAAATGAAGACAAGGATTTTAGATTTGGCACTTGCATCAAGGATTTTAGATTTATATGATGTTTTTGGAAGTTCATATATTGAATATTAAATACAATTATTTTTATTATTTTAATTTAGGCACTTTAAATTAATTTATTATATTTTCAATACCTTTATTTCTTTTTTTATGCACTTTACTCCAATATTTATTATATTATGTTATATATATTACCAAATTACAGTTATACTTCAATATCTTCAATATCATCTAAGTAGAGGTGTAAACGAACAGAGCGTTCAACGAGCTATTCGTGAACCGTTCGTATAATGTTCGTTTATTAAGTTAAATAAATAAGTATGAACAAATATTTTATGTTCGATTAATAAACAAACGAACACGAATATAAGTGCGTTCGGTTCGTTTATGTTCACGAATAAACTCGTTTATTGGCTCGTTTATAAGTTTGTTTATTTTCGTTTATATACTCGTTTATGTTCGTTTATAAGTTCGTTTATTAGCTCGTTTATGTTCTTTAATAACCCTAAATTCAAAGTATATAAACCATATTGAAATCCCAATCACCTTTTTCCCCTAATTTTCTGAAACCATACTCCTCTTTTAAATCTCCCTAAAAATAAACATTGTTTATGTTTTTATTTTGTCGTTGTGATACGTTATATATTTATGTTTTTAAACGAATATTTATGTTGATTAATTTTATTTTATTTAATTTATGTATGTTTATTTAATTAAAATTGTAGAAATCATAAACGAGTATGTTCACGAACGTTAAACGGATATGTTCGTGAACGCTAAACAAACATGTTCGTGAACACTAAACGAACATGTTCGTGAACGATAAATTGACAAGTTGATGAATAAATACAAACGAACTCGTTTGCAAACGCTTAACGAACAAATTATCGAGCATATAAACGAATATGTTCGTGAACGTTAAACAAACTGAGCCCGAACACGACAAAAAATAAACGAATCGAACTCGTACATACCATTAAAAATTTAAATAAACACGAACAGAGTTTGAACACCTTCAAAAATAAATAAACGAACACGAATATACCATTGTCCGTTCAAGTTCGGTTCGTTTACACCCTTACGAAGTGACAAAGGCAAACGCAACGATTACATTGAACGATTTAAAATTTTCCATAAATAGATCATACTTTAATACCCTTTAGAGGAGAAATTATTATATGAACTCGTTTCACCACCTAGGATATGGTCCCCAACCAATTAAATTAAGATATATTATATATTTTTTCATATCATATTTACACATAAGCATTGTCCAAATCATTCAATTTAATGTCTTTGATTTAAAAAAGGAAAAAATATTATCAAAAGATTTCTTGTGTCATCTTTCTCTTTCTTCTTTAAAATTTTTCAATTCTTTTATAGATTTAGGGTTTAGGGTTTAGAGTTTAAAGTTAGGGTTTAGGGTTTAAAGTTTAGGTTTTATGGTTAAAATAGGTTATGTTTAGGGTTTAGGTTAGGTTTAGGGTTTATGATTAGAGTTAAGGTTTAGGGTTATGGGTCATGGTTTAGGTTTAGGGTTAGGGGGTCATGGTTAATATTAGGGTTTAGGGTTTAAGGTTAGGGTTAAGGGTTAGGGTTAAGGGTTTAGAAAAAATAATTAAAAAATTGAACAATAATGTGGAAGACAACATAAAAAATCTTTGATAATATTTTTTTTCTTTTTTTAAATCGAAGGTATTAATATGGATAATTTGGATGATGCTTATGTGTGAATATGATATGAAAAAAAAATATGATGTGTTTTAATTTAATTGGTTGGAACCATATCTTAAGTGGTTGAACGGGTTCACGTAATAATTTCTCCCTTTAGAGAAAGTGACAAAGGAAAAGACAACACGTTGATTGCATTGAATATTTAAAAAAATCTAAATAAATTTCTTTAAACTCTATTTTAAAAGAATCAATATAAATTTATTAATATTTCGTATAATTTTTTAATAAAATATTTCGTATAAAAAGGAAATAATAATATAGTTGTCATCCACATAAAATTTAATATTATTTCTTTTAAATAATGACGAATCATATTCATAATAAAAACAGGTCAATAAAACTGTAATTAAAGTGTAAATATCATAAATATATTTTTATTACGACCCTATTTAAAATTGTGGGTTTAGAATATATAATTTAAGGTTATTGGTTGTGACTAGGGTTTAAAGAATTACTTGTATGGTGTATTTTTAAGGTATATGATTTAGGATGTAAAAATTAAGATTAAAAAGATCAAACTTCCCAAGCACCGAAAAACGCGAAGCGTTCTAAACGAAAACGGATCAAAAGAGATGAGCAAGGAAGAACGCTCAAGAACAAAGAAAGAACGAAACAAGAACACTTAGAGAAAATGACTTTATTCCTTGGAAAGTTGGAATAACTTAGTACATCTCTGATACATCAAATGAGGTAGGGGAAGGCTTCTATTTATACTTGAACTCCCCCTGATCCTACGGTCTATACAGATTTACATCGACAACTATGATACAACCCTATCCGTTTACAAAGCATAACTCTGGGTATATTTCCACCTAACTATGGAAAGAATCTTCTTTGTTCACACACCTTGGATGGAGAAGGCTTTTAGAACACTCCCTGGATCGGGACAACGTTGGTGGTCTTCGCAAGCCCAGCATCGCTCTTGGAATTACTTGGGCAGGGCAAAGCTCACCATGTGATGCCAATGTCTCGGACCTCAACCTGCGGCCCGTGACATTCTCCCCCACCAAACTTGGCGATGCCCTCGTCGCACCACTCGGACAAGTTTGAGTTCGATCTTGGAGCTTCTCGCGCACCTTGGCTTGCTTCTGTCTCGGAGTCTGGCTTGAATGTCCACCCATAAGAATCGCTCTCCTCATAAAGAGCACCGGACTCTGATTCAGTTGTCCCCTTATAAGGACTACTCGCTTCGGCTTGCACCGTCTAGTAAAATCAACTATACCAAGCACATCTTAATCATTATTCTTGTGTTCAAGAGGTACTTCACTCATTGACCCAACATTTTCTCTACCCATCAATCCTTCGTCACTGAAGCTTGACGCCCCATTACTCCTCGGCAATGCAACACCCATCGATATTTCGGTTCCCTTGAAGTTCGATGCATCGACCACCTTGTCCACGGATGGTTCCTCAACGACTTCCATTCCAACAGGCTCAGGCAACACATGCCTCACCAAGGAAATGTCCCCAACAGTCGCCTCTTTCACGATGACTCCTTGGCTTGAAGCATCATCGACATGCTAAATAGTTGTCAACTTCTTGGTCCTTTGCCCGATGTCTCGAGTACGGGTACAACACATCGTTGTCTCGGATCCAAGATGCACACGAAGTTGGCACATTGAATGATGATCGCTTTAATATGGTCAAGGAAGTTTAGTCCCAAAATAAAATCAAAGTCATCAATATCGATTACCTTAAAGTCTTCCTTGGACTTTCAATCACCAATATGCAAATCAACTTTCCGCACAGTCCCTATAACAGGAGCTTCCTTGGCATTCACAATCTTGATCTTGTCTGTTAAATCCACAACTTTAAGACCAAGCTTCACTGCAGCCTTCTTGGACATGAACAGATCGCTTGCCCCGGTATCCACCAAAGCAATCTTCGATCTTTTCGCCACGTTGATGTTGACAAACATCAACCCATTTTGCTTCTTGTCTTTACTCTTGGCAGAACTCAGAATCATCGAGCCAAGCTTCGCAGCCTCATCACTCTTGGGCTCGTCCACCTTGGACTGCTTCACTCGATCAGGGCACTCTCGCGTTAAGTGCGGCCCCTCACATTGGTAACACTTTTGATTCGTTACCCTCGACTTTCCACCTTTAACGCTGACGATTGCACCAAGTCTACCCGCTGGTTCACCATCCGAGTCGTCTTCCTAATGGACAATGGCATCTAGGCGGCTCTTCTTGTTAGGACAATCCTTCACTACGTGAGGACCCTCACAATGGTAGCACCTTACGGTTCATCGATCCTTCCGCTCATATGGTTTGTCATACCGACTGGACTTGAGGGATGACTTTCGCTCGACGCTCTTTCTTCGGGAACTCCCTCGTCTCCCCTACCATTACCTTTGTCTCGGGGCTTGGAAGACTCCTTTTTTATCTCAAATTCTGCAATGGATTCAGCAGCGGCCTACGCTCTTGAAAGGTCTTGCACACCCATTCTCTTCAGCTTCATTCTTGCCCATCTTTGAAGACTAGATTTGAAGAGATACAAACCTTCCGATTTGCTTAAATCTTTAATTTGCAGCTTGAGTTCAGTAAACTTTTTAACATACTCCCGAATTGAGTCATCGTGCTTCAACTGGTGAAGCTTGTCTCGAGCTTCCTCGTTGGCATTCTTTGGATAAAAATGCTCCTTAAGCTCAGATTGGAAATTCTTCCATGTCTCGATTAGAATGTCATCGTCATCCGACTTAGAACATCTGTTTCGCCACCACAACAAGGCAACATCAGTCAAATAAACTACCGTAGTGTTTACCTTTTCGGCATCATCAGTGATGCTCATTCCCCGGAAGTATTGCTCCATGCACCAAATGAAGTTATCGACATCTTTCGCCGACCTGGTTCCATTGAACTCTTTGGGTTTTGGGATGTCCTTCACTGGTTTGGGTGTGGTTGAATTTAACACACCGTTCCGCATAGCAACCTAATAAACCAGAACTTCTGTCTTGAGTCCCAATATTTCCCCCCTTAATGCCTCAAATTTGGCTTCGAGAGCATCTCTCTTTTCCTCCAGTTTATCACCTTGGTCATCCAATTCCTCGAGGCATGTGTCCACCACGTCAAGTCGCTCCGTGGCATCCTTCACGGATACTTCAATCCTGATGACCTTGTCCTCAAGTGAAGACAATTTGTCCCTTGAGTTAGCTAGGCTTTCTTTGTCAGCCTGGGATTCCACACCCTTCTAGCTAGTAGCAACAATAGTCTCCCTCCTTGGTGCCATCTCAAACTCGATGCTTCGTATGTCGAACGGCTAAAATGTTACTCGAAAAAGGCTCTGATACCACTTGTCATGTGGCTAGACTTTTAATCCAGCCCAACGTGCGGCCTTAGGTGAAGTAACTGAAGACAAACGCCTAAGTAAGTCTTCTCAACACTTCCGGAAGATCAAACTTCCCAAGCATCGACAAACGCGAAGCGTTCTAAGCGGTAACAGATCAAAAGAGATGAACGAGGAAGAACTCTTCAAGAACGCTCAAAAACTCTCAAGAACAAAGAAAGAACGAAACAAGAACACTCAGAGGATTTAGAGAAAATGCCTTTATTCCTTGGAAAGTTGGAATAACTCAGTACATCTCTGATACATCAAATGAGGTGGGAGAAGGCTTCTATTTATACTTGAACTCCCCTGATCCTATGGTCTATACAGATTTACATCGACGGCTATGATACAACCCTATCCATTTACAAAGCATAATTCTGGGTATATTCTCACCTATGGAAATAATCTTTTGTGTTCACACAATGTGTTCACACACCTTGGATGGATAAGGCTTCTAGAACACTCCCTGGATCGGGCCAACGTTGGTGGTCTTCGCAAGCCTAGCATCGCTCTTGAAGTTACTTGGGCAGGTCAAATCTCACCATATGATGCTAATGTCTCAGACCTCAACCTGCGGCCTGATAAGTGCTCAACACACTATCACTTTTTACTCCTTTTATGGGCATTAATCACCAAATTTACACCCACTCGGACCAATGCATGTACTTAATGTGATATATTTAGAAGTTATGCTTATAAAGTTAGTATTTACAGAAAAGGCACGTTTTACTGCATTTTCATATCTGTGCAGGAGAACCAGTGCCGCGGCAGCGACAAGGCCGAGGCAGGACCTGATGCCGAGGCAGTAGCAAAAAGACAGGAAGCAAGACTATAGGCGATGGAAAGATAAAAATCCAAGGGACGTGTCTGGACTTAAAGCCCATGGATCAGAGCTGGCTAGCATGAGGAAAAGCCCAAGAAAAGACTACGCGGGAAAGCCCCCTTAGCCGAATCAAACTTGGAAATATTTTAATTATGTACTTGACTTGTTCCCTACTCCAAGTTGTATTCTACTTAGGAAAGGTTTGCCCTAGGTCTAGCCTATATAAAGACCTAGCCACCCAATGTAACATAGAGAGAATACCTAGGGAGAGAGAGCCGAATTCTATACTTGTCTTCTTTCTCTCCATTATGTTCTAAACCTTCTTAGGGATTAGGTGAAGGTTGCCGAGTATATGTGAGAAGAGATTATACTCTGTCTTTGTTTCAATGCAATAAAATTATCAAGGTTTGCTTATCCTTTGTTATTCTTTGTTCTTGCATTCAAGCCCGGGAGGGAAGTTTGTGAGTAATCCATTTATCTTAGCTCGGGAGAGTTAGATTCACGAAAGGGTAAGTATGGTGTTTCAATCGCGAAATACTAACTCGGCCTAGGGATGGTTTAAGAGTTTCAGCGGCTAAAAGAAGTGTGAGATTGGTTGATGAGTATAATTGGTTCACGCCGGGAGGTATCATCAAGGACTAGTCATCAACATCACTCTGACTTAGGGATAAGCGAAGTCATTCAAGGACACTTTGCCGAACTTTGGTAAAGTCCAACCACGAGCAAGGGATTGACGCGGAGGACAAGTATTGTCGCTGCCAAGGCAGTGAACTGCAGTGCTGCCGAGGCAGTGATATACGATTGCATTGAGCAGAGACAAGTCAATTAAATCCACAATACAACGCAACTGGATCCTAACCCATCTCTCTCTATTATTCATTCTCTTTACTTTGCTTAGTTATTTTAGTTTAGATAAACCAACTCAATTCGCTTGTGTTTTTACTTTTCTAGAGAACAAGAAGGTGAAGCAGGCATATTAAGTCTACCAGTCCCTGTGGAGACGATAATCCGATAATTACTTATCACTTATTACTTTCGATGTGTCCACTTGCACTAAACGCGCACTTTTGACACGCGACACGACCCGTGACACTAACAAAAATATTATAATGTTTAACATTTAGGTTCTATTCTTAATATAATCAAATTGCATTATCTTTAAATATTATCACCTAATTTTTAAAATCAGTGTAAGATTTGCATTTCATCAATCTTAAGCCTTGGACAAATAATATTTTGGATGAGTTTATAACGGGTGTTGAACACCGCTGAACATCGTTAATGTTGAACATGCTGAATATTATTAAATTAATTTATAAAGAATAAAAATTTAAAGGATTAATCATACCATTATTAATTATATGTTGAGTTTATCACTATTTTATTAATTACATACTAAGTCCTTAAGATTTTAAATTTTTATTAATTAATTTAATAATGTTTAACAATATTCAACATTAATAGTTTTCATTAGTTTCAACGTGTAACACCCGACCCGGATGTCACATTGGCCTCCGGCCCAAAACCTGTATTTTAAAATTTCATTCCAAAACACATTAAATAATTCAAACTCAAGTCCAAATGTAATTCATAAAATCCATTCGAGTTAAAAAAATAATCCCAAAATAAGTTAAAGAAATTGGAGCTCCAAAATATTACAAACCATTTAAAACATTCGACCCAAATTAAAATAAACAGTTACATTACATAGGGTTCGACATAGTACTAGCCCACTAAATCTAATAAATGTACTCTGACAACACGATCGATGCTGAAATTCAAACCTTGATGGTGCTCCACGAACCGGCTTCACCTAACCTACGCACGAAAACACATTTCGAACGCTGAGCTACGAAAGCTCAATGGGTACGCCAAACTCGGCCAACATCATGAATATCATAAGCAGTAAAACATAACATATAAAATATCGTGCATGATATGATGATCTAGCATGCTTGCCTACCACATGGCATAAACAATGTATAATAACGCACACAACATATACATGTCAATCAGTCAACAACACAAGGTAGTGAGGTCCGCGTCCACACAACATCGGGATCTTACACTATGAGTAGGGCTCGCGTCCACACAGCATCGGGATCTCATACTCAAGGATGAGGCCCGCGTCCACACAACATCGGGATCCTACATCCGGGATTTGAGGCCCACGTTCACACAGCATCGGGATCCTCCAAATCCCATACTCGGAATGTCACTCGAGTATCATCGAATGAGGCTTGCGTCCACACAGCATCGGGATCCTACATTCGGAATGATCTTCAAAAATCATCACCCGAAATGTTACATCGGATGGCCTTCAACGTGTTGCAACACTTTTGGATATCCAGATTTCCATCAAACAAGGACTCAATACACACAAATGATCCACCTAGGATCTTCTCAACAAAACACGTCAAGACTCATCAAGACATAGTCTTTTTTTGGGTTAAAAACACCAATCGTGGTTTAACAATTCCTTTCATTGATTAAGATTTATTAGGACCCTTAATTAAAATCACCGAACCTCGATCTTTACTTAACTTGGTAAAATTACGCAGGGGTATCGATACGCTTAAGTGGGGTATCGAAACACCCTATATCGATACCCACCCAAAGAGGGTATCAAAACACTGGTATCGATACTGGTACCGATACCCTTTGACCACTTTCAAAGTCAACGAAAATGGGAATATCGGCTTCGATACTGGTATCGAATCGAATATGCCACTGGATGGTTTGGTATCGATACCTGTATCGATACCCCCTCTTCACTAACCTATTTTCCCTCAGGGGTATCGATACACGGGCCACCGGTATCGATACCCCCTGCACGAACTTGCAGGTTTCACTTAGAAAATTTTAAGGATTCTTCTCAACATTAATCTATTCGGTTTTAAAGTGTTCTTATTAGTTCCTAGAGATTTTTAGGACGTTTTAACATCAATTTCATGTCACCAAACACCTTAGTCTGAATTTCACCATTAATGACCTCTTTCAAGCAAACCAAGCAAACCAAGCATACATATATGGATTCTATATGCTATGCATTCTACCATGAAATGCATAATGATTAGAAGAGTTGGGAGTACCAACCTTAGCAAGCAACAACAAAAACTCGAGCTCCTCTTTCACACAAAGCCTTCACTTTCCCAAGCTCGATGATGACCCTCCAACTTCTTTCTCTACAAGAGGAAGATGAACAACTATCAAGAACGGTTTGGGGAAGGTTCCTAAAGCTTAGAAACACTAAAAGACTCAGATCCTAAGCTTCCAAAACCCTAAACACGAACTCAACTCATAACCCCCACTAAAATCTTACCTCCACCAAAACTATTCATTCTTACCTTGTTTTGTAGATCCTTTGGTGTACAACAACTTACCCTCAAGCTTCTAAACGAGAAACACCACCCACAACAACAAGATTACTCCTTTAACTCCTTGTTGGGATGAAAGAAGAGATGGGGAAAAAGGTTAGCAATGGTGACTTCACCATTTCATTTTCTGCAGAGAAAATAACTACACCCCCTCTTTGTCTCAACATGCACCAAGATCAAACTACCCTTTACTAAAACCTCTCTAATCCAACAACACTCAAGCCCAATCAAACTAGCAGCCCAACAAGGACCAAAACCCCTCAACTTGGACCCAAAACCGAAGCCCAACCCTCGGGTTAACCCGACGCACGAATCCGAAAATTCGGGTCGTTACACAACGTCCTTTGTAGAATTTTTTTAATATTTTATAATTTTTTTTAGTTCAATTTATGTGGTTTGTGTTGTACGAAGCGCAAAGGCATATCTTAGAGCCAATTTATTGCCTCAACGTCCATTACAATAAATCCACTCAAAGGACAGCTCAAAATGAAGACAAGGATTTTAGATTTGGCACTTGCATCAAGGATTTGGCACTTGCATGGATTTGGCACTTATCTACGAGTCTATAATATAATTTCCTTCATCTAGTTCTTCCATTTTATCTGATTGATGTTAATTAAATTTTTCACCGGTTAAAGATGATTTGTATTAGAAAAATTCTATGATATGCGTTAAACATCACTGAATATTATTAACGTTAAATATAATTGAGCACATTAAATTAATTAATAAAGATTAAAAATATCAAGAACTCAATTATAATTATAAATTATTTAATATAAATTTTCAATCAAATTATTTTCCATATATATTTTAATTTTTTTTAAATAATTAGATCAAATATAACCTTAATCAATTAGATGAAATACCCTAAATACTAAACCTTCCACCTTTTACATTATTTTATTTTATATTTCAATCTATTCATTTATTTTATTATTCTCTAAGTTCAATTCCGATCAACTTGTCCACTTCTTTCAATTCCAATTCCATTTTCTCTCATCTTTGAATCTTTCATACTTTGAAAGCTTTTTGTTTGATCAAATGGCACTCCTAGAAAGGTCTTAACATTGAAAACATGAAAGAAAAATGCATAATATCGTCAATGTTGAAAATGAAATGTAAAATATAGGAATTCTATGGTATTCTATAGGAAACAAAATTATGCAACACGGTTCAAATCGAACCGGAGTAGTAAAAATAAAGAGTACCCAATAGAAATATGCATATTTCACAGGACCATTACCCTTTTCCTAAAAGACATGTTTGATAAGATGTGTAGTGTCACTATTTATATATCCCAAGACCTTCCTTTTTCTTTCTGATGTGGGATTAATACTTCTTGCCTTTTTTCCGTGACATTCTCCCACTCAACCTCGTGACGTCTTCGTCACGAGTTTCCGTTCTCATGATTGACCTCTTGTCACGATTGTTCATTCTGCCTACTCCTCTCATGGACACTTGATGTGAAATCGGACAATTAAAGAGTCGCTTTTATACCACTTGTCACAGGATCATTACCTCGTCACACATAGGCCATGACCCTTTCTCACTTGATGAATGCTTCCACCTTTTCTTACTTCTATTTCCTATGTCAATAGCACGGTTTCATTCCAGGAGCGAGTATTTGCTCCTTGACTCATACTGATCCGATATTCAACATAAGTTGCTCGTTTTCAAAGCAATTATATATGAAACAATCCGAATACACGATCTCAAAGTTTCTCCAAGTTCCTTAAGGCCTTATGATCCAGAGTTTTCATAAAGAGAGGCATCTCTGGGTGTAATTAGGGGTGAGTATTCGATCAAGTCAAAAAATTTTGAGTTATTCTAGTTGACGAGTCATATTTTACAACTCAAATTTTATTTGAAATTTTTTCGGTTCGAGTCTAATCGAGTCGAGTTTTCGAGTTCTTATAAATATTTAATTGTAATTATTTATCATGTTATAGTATGATTTGACTCAAATTTAAATGACTTTCTCTAATCATATAAGATATGTATATATATATATATATATATATATATATATATATATATATATATATATATTTCATATGTAGCAATATTTCTTTATATTTTTATATATCAATGTATATATATCATAAAAAATTAAGAGATTCGTCTCAAACTTAAAAATTAATCATTTAATTACTAAAAATTTCGAGTTATTCGAATTTCTATTTTACAACTCAAACTTTATTTGAAATTTTTCGAGTCGAGTCGAGTTTACGAAATTCCGAATCGAGTCAAAATGAGTCGAATATTTTTTTGAGTCGAGTTTTACTAACCCCTAGGTGTAACAAGCATTAGCTACTCTTCCAAATAACACTAAATTAGTGCAATGTTCTAGAATTTCGGGAAACCTGTTCATTTTCTCTCCTTATATTGAAAGCCGGTTTTGAATCCAACCTTAGTGCAAGATTAGTCTTCCATATGGTAGAACTCACATCTTTATAGATGAGCGTCAATTCTCTGGAAGCGCTGAAATTCGAACGGTTGATTGAAAAATCTCAATCAAAACACCTGGTTCATGTCATTTCTGGTACGACTATATTCAGTATAATAATGGCCAAAGCAACTATTGGCAGATGTTCAAGCATATTCATGTTCTGATTTGTCACATGTAGGTAAGCTGTAAGAATAATACATCTTATTAGACCACCACATTCAGAAGCAATAAAACTCCTAGAATTTATATAAGCTTACCTACATGTTTTCCATCCAACTAAGCTCTAATCGAGAAGTATTTAAGACATAATTATAAGCTTGTAATTGACAAAGAATTCAAGGGAGACTAAAATCCCCTAAATACGAGCTTATGTTATGTCTCGGATTTATCGATTAATCGGTTAGTTCGAATTTTCCTAGATTTAGATGTCTCCACCGAATCATAACGTTCAAAACACAATTTCAAATCATATGAACATATCTAAAAGATATATATATATATCCATGCATAAAACCCTATTCAAAGTTCCAAACTTTAGGAGTTTAAGACTAGACCTTACCCAACACTTCTCTCAAAGAAACTGATTCCAAACCGAAGAGTAAGGTTTGATCTTTCAGGATTATTGGATTCGAAAAAATTTCAGATTCGATTTTAGGATGTTACAAGAACATAGTTTGTACATTTTAGACTGAAACTGCGCTAATATCGAAACTAAATGTGTGCTGATTGTCGTTTCCATGTTAAAAAGAATGTACATGTTTGATATTTACTAAATGTTTTATAAGTAGTATGAATATGAGTACATACATAAGGTTAAATCTGTTTGGTTACATGTAGTTAGACAAGATAAGTTACTGATTTTTTTTAATCTAAATTTCTTTGATTGGTTTACTTGAAATATTCTGCAACCAAAGGCTTCTACTTATGGTGGCGGAGATCAAATTTGTTATTATATGTTGGATTCTTTAGTCGCGACGAAATCGATTATTGTTCGATAATAATTACACTGAATCAAGGTCAATTTTGAAAGAATGCTCAACATTGTTGGATGCTATGGATTCAAATGTTGTGTCACTGGAAAGTAAATTCGTACCTAAGTGGACTACTCCACAACAAGGTTGGGTGAAGGTTAATGTTGATAGTATTGTTTGTTTGAGGGACTCCTCTGCAGCATGTGGCAAGATGATACGGGATGCATCTGGACAATGGTTAATTGGGTTTTCTAGAAGTCTGAGTTCTTATCCTGTTATATTTGCAGAATTATGGAGTGTTCATGATGCTTTAAAACATGCTTGGAGTATGGGTTGTCGACGGATCATCATTGAAACAGATAGTGTTGATGTTGCAAGTATGTTTAGCAGAGAACATGAAGCTCTTTGTGGTAATACACTTGTTTCAGAGGTTTGTCGAATGATCAATTTGGATTAGGATGTTAGATTTTGCAAAATTAGTCGTGATCAAAATAGAGTTGCAGATGTATTGTCTAGATCCAGTCGTGAAAGACCTGTGGGAGAAATAATTTATATCGTTGTACCATCTATTGTATATGATCTAATTAAGGAGAGATTTGAATCTCTTCTCTACACAATCGGAAAAAAATATATGAGTATATGCAAGTGAGTGTTTTATATCATTACCGGTACGAAACTTAAACAACGCCACACATAATTTTATTTTTTAAAATTTATTCTCATTTTATAAGTACATGAGATTATTAACACGTATTAGAGAACAACATAATTTATTTAATTTAGTACATGGTAGATGCACATAAATGTGCAGTCTAATCATATTATGTCTTAAGAGGTATTATTTTATTCGATTCAAGCCTCGATAGCTTTCGATGAGTTCTCAAATCTAAAGTCGTAGTAGTTAGAAACAGTGTAAGTGTTGCCTGCGACTTCGGTCGTGTAAGTTTTTCCATTATAAAGAGTGTCGGTCTGTGTGAACGTAAAGGGAATATCACACATACCCCTTGTTGCAATCAAACTCACCCCCACCTTTGTTTTGGGAGGCACCACAACCTGGTGTACATCTTCAACTAAAGAGGCCGTTTTTATGGTATCATCCAACACGTTTTACCGTTTTGCTTCATCGGAAAATCCGACCTTCCCGTTGTCAAGGATGACAGGAAAGGTGGTGGTCTCGAAGGTGGCTTTGACGGCTCCCGGCTTGAGTGGAATTTTAGTCTTCCATATAGTAGACTTTGAGTGTTCGTAGGGAAACGTTAGGCTTACTGTGGTGCTGGCATCTCCGCTAGTATTGATTGCAGAGTTCCATGCGAGAACGACGTATTTTTGCTGCTGACAGTCGCTTTGTCGAGGTCGTATACAATATTAGAAACCTCCCTTTTCTTGACAGCTTCTTCCACCTTTATCTGAGCCCAAAAGTTTGTAAAATTGGCGTTTGCTTGAAGGATGTTGATGTATCGCTGATCAATTCCTGAATATCTGGTAAAAAACAGAATCTTGTCCATGCTTAGTAAAGCTATGGATTGGCTGTTAACCTTGATGGGGAGAAACAAGGTGTTTTCGTTGCCAGTATCGTCGGCGGCAGCGTAGAAAAAATTAATCTTTATAGCGGAAGGTGTAAATCATTTATCTTTTAATTTTCGTATTCCCACTTTGACCGAATTAATCTTTAGTTTTGATATTTATCTGAAAAAATATTCATTTTTAAAAAATAATATTTTTATATCTCTCGGAGATTTCGTTCAATAAATATCTAGACATGTTATTTAAATATTATTTTAATTTTAGTTGTCGTCTACTGCGAACAAACATTTTTCCCGTGAAACACGTGGTTTGTGTTGTTAGAAGCAAAGGCATATCTTAGAGTTAATTTATCGGCTCAACGTCCATTCCAATAAATCCACACAAGGACAGCTCAGTGAAATGAAGACAAGGATTTTAGATTCGGCACTTGCATCAAGGATGTTTTTGGAAGTTCATATATTGAATATTAAATACAATTCTTTAATTTAATAGTTTAAAAGGGACTATTATCTAATTTTATATATATTTTTTAATTATTTTTATATTATTTTAATTTAGGTACTTTAAATTTATTTATTATATTTTCAATACCTTTATTTCTTGGTTTATGCACTTTACTCCAATATTCATTATATTATGTTATATATATTACCATATTACAGCTATACTTCAATATCTTCGATCATTCGAGTAAAAGTGACAAAGACAAACGCAATGATTACATTGAACAATTTAAAAATGCTAAATAAATTTTCTTGAAATTATATTTAAAAGAAATCAATATATATTTATTAATATTTCGTATGAAATTTTTTAATAGAATATTATCTTTGATATTATCAACTAATTGCAATGAAAATATAACGTATATATTAATTGTTTTAATATCAGGTAATCATAAATACAATTTTAATTCATATAAGTATCTTGGTTACGGTTTTGAAGTCTTTAATTTAAGACTTCATCTTTTGTCGAGTTATAATATTTAAGAGTGTCGATCCCACAAGGACTAGATTACCTACGCAACACAAAATTCCTGCACTTGAAAAATAAAAGACACAAATAATATTTTGGTGATTGATTTACTAAAGAAAACTAAATAACTAATAAGAATCACGATGAAATAAGTAAGGCCATGTCAATTGCTTTGTAGAGGAGAATTCAGTTGTAATTATTATCCACTCATTAATGCGTGGGGATTGAACTGCCGTCGCAACGGGTCGCTCGAAGGGTCGCCTTAACTACCTCAACGGGGTTATGCCTTGTCGACAACTCAACTTTTCATAGTTCGAAAGAGCATCCTTAATTGTCTTCTCCTTATCCCTAATTCGAAGAACTATTGAAATCCACTTCTTGATAATACCTCACCACGTGAATCAAGGATGAAAAACAACCGATTGTATGCTTCCTTTTAGTCGCTGAAACCCTTGCGGATTAGTCGATGCCCATGAGCAAAGACTGTATTCTCTCGTTTTATGAGCCTAGTTATCCCTAGTCGTAGAAAAATAGGTTTTTCCTTGCAAACTTATCTCTTGAGCTCATATGCAAAGAAGAGTAAGAATCAAGAGAGAATAAACCATAAAAATCGAAATTGCATTAATAAATCTCAAATAAGTTACAACTTTCTTCCCCAACTACTCCATATATAACCTAAGCTTCGATGGGAGTTTAGAACATGATAATCTTGTCGACGGCTAAAGGTTTTGTCAATGAGAACGACTTGTCTTCTATGACCTAAGGGCTTTGCTTTATATAGGCCAAACCTAGATTAAAGTCTCCATAAACAATAAGAGTTCTAAAAGGAATAAAATATTTTTTCATGTTAAATTACAACTTTTTACTTTATTTTCTAATTTTACTCCTTTTAGAATTCTTTGACTTTCGTTAACTTTGACCATGACTTGACTATTTCTTTTCTCGTTTTTGTCTCTTTTTATGGAATCAACACTTTATTCTCTATCTATCGAGCACCAATTATCATCTTTATTCTACTGCCGCGGCAGTCAATGTGTTGTCAGGGCGGGTGCTTATCTACAATTCAACATTCATCGATATCATCTAGTATTATTTGTAGGTTTATTTTCTGTCTAAGAAAGAAAAATAATTAACAATATTTTTTTATGAAGGCGTAATTTTAGTACATGGATGTTAAAATATGGAAATTATGTAGAATTATCCTTTATTGTTATTAAATCTATTTATTACTAACAATAATCGAGAGAGAAAATGATATAAAAGTTAAGACTTTTATGCACTTATCGTATCTAAAAATTTTAATTTTATAAATTAAAAATTTTAATTTTATAAATTATAACCATAATTGCATTAGGTGAAGACATGACGTCGTAAAATTTTAAAACTAAATTATTTTAAATGTATTTTACAGAACATTTGTGAAATTATGTTTGTCTTTTTTTTTAACAAACATTTGTTTTTTCTTGTTAGTAAACGTTAATGGATAAGGACATAAGATTTTAGATTGGAAGTAGAAAATTTAGAAAGGTATATTAAAATTATAAATAAAAAATTAAAAATTTTAGAATATGTAAAAAAATCAATAATAGAAAAATAAAAAGATATTTAAATTATATTTAAATTTAAAATTTTCCATAAATAGAATCATGCTTTAATACCCTCGATCATTTTAGATGAAAGTGACAAAGGCAAACACCTTGATTGCATTGAATATTTTAAAAATATAAATAAAATTTCTTGAAACTTTATTTTAAAAGAAATCAATATAAATTTATTAATATTTCGTTTAATTTTTTAATAAAATATTTCATATGAAAAAGGAAAGAAGAATATAGTTGTTACCGACATAAAATTTAATGTTATATTTTTAAAATAATGATGAGTCATATTCATAATAAAAATAAGTTAATAAGATTATAACTAAAGGGTAAAAATCATATATATTTTTTTATTATTTCTCTATTAATGTTTTCGTTTTAAAATAATAGGTTTAGAATATATGATTTAAGGTTAAAGGTTGTGATTAGGGTTTAGAGAATTACGGGTATAATATATTTTTAAGGTATATGATTTAGGATGTAAAAATTAAGATTAAAGTTTAAATTTTAATGTTTTAAATAATTTTAGTGTGCAGCATAAAAAGATGTATGATTAAGGACAAATGATCTTTATTATAGCTAAAAATCGATATTCTAATACGTTTAAAAGTTACTTAAGTTTTAACCTCAATTAGTAGTATAAGTAGAATATATATATACGATTAAGTTATATCACGTAAAATTTTTTAAGTTTTACATCAATCCACGGTCTTTAGATGAGTGAAATGGATGAATGAAATTAACAGTAAAAATTATAAAGATTATCACTTAAAAAAAATCTTAATCATTTATTACTATCATTTGACGGTCTAAAATTAGTATAATTTTTTTTTTTAAAATTTGACTGTTGGTAAACCACGTTAAGTGTGGTTCGTGGTTATTCCCACTTTCAGCAAAATGTGGATAACCAATTGAAATTGGCAATTAACGATTTTGCATGATGCCATGATTTTCACTTTGGTAATTGTGGTGGACGTGGATTATGGTTCAAGGTAATCGATGTTGGTTTTTGATGGGAAATCATCGTTATAAATATCCCATTAGCTTAAGATTTTTAAACATCAAAATACAAGTATCACATATTTTATCTAGTGAGCTTTTGAGTGCTTAGAAGATATTGACGGTTTTAGTTCCTTTTTGTAGCCGAGTTTTATATTTTTACGGTGGTCCAACGACCTCGAAGGTGGTGCAACCACATCTCAATTTAGCGTACGGTTTTGATAATAACTGGAGGTATTTATTTCGATCATTTTTCGTTGCGTTTTGCTCGTTTAATGCTTACATTTGGTATTAGAGCCATGTTAAATCTTTGTCTTGTCATGTTAATTTTTTCTCAAAATTGGAATGCCTTTTTTGATCTTTAAATTCTGGAATTTTGAGTAAAATTTTGTTGCAAAACTCTTACTTTAAAATTAGAACGTTAATTTCTAAAATTTATTAAAAAAATTATTTTCTACTTAAATAAATTTTAGAAATTAATGTTTAGTATGTGTCTAAATTAGGATATGTTATAACTTATCCGGTAATTAGTTATATATATATATATATATATATAATTAGATACATAAAACCTTAAGTTTTATTGCATAAAGTTTTAGCAATAAAACTATAGAATATTTCTAGGGATCCAAATAATTTATTTAATTAGAGAATTAGCCACAACAACTTTAATTAAATAAAATTATAATAAGGATCTCATAAGGACTGGAAGGAAGATATTCTTCTTCAATTATGGTGTATGGATATTGACTGTGCTATAAGAAAACCTGAGGCACATATTAGTGACACCAACAATCAGGTTGATCTTGCTCTATATGAAAAGTTGGAGGTAATCGGCTACTCCGATTCAGACTTTGTTGATTGTGTTAATTCACATAAATCAACATCAGGTCACATATTTATGTTTATTGATGGAGCTATATCTTGGAAGAGCATTAAGCAGACTTTAATTGCTACTTCCACTATAGAGGTCGAGTTCGTTTCATAATTTGAAGCTACCTCACATGGAATATGGTTAAAGAGTTTCATTTATGGGCTTAGACTTGTGGATTCAATCTATAGGTCATTAAGAATATATTATGACAATTTAGCTGCTGTCTTTATGGCTAAGAACAAAAAAAGTGGAAGTCGAAGTAAACACATCGACATTAAGTATCTAGCTATAAACGAACATGTTAAAGAAAAGAAAGTGGTCATTGAGCACATTAACAATGAGTAGATGTTAGTTGATCCTTTGACTAAAGCCATGCCACCACATAAATTTAAGGATCATGTTGTCACTATGGGCTTGTTCCTACTTTGTAATTTTTCATTGTAAGAACAATTCTGTTGAAACTCTAATAATGTTTGATATTTCTTATTTATGTTGTATACACATTAAGTTAATTGTTTTAAGAAATATCACTAAATTTTGGACCTAGAATAAATATTTGGTTTATTCATTAAGTATATGGGCTAAAGCGTTGAGACTTGATGTATTGTGATACATGCAAGATATAACTCAATCATAAGAGAAAATATCACCATGATTCATACATTATGTTTTGACTTAAGTACTCAAAATTGATACAAACCAAGTGAAGGAATGTTAGTAAACCACGTTAAGTGTGGTTCGTGGTTATTCCCACGTTCAACAGAATGTGGATAACCAATTTAAATTGGCGGTTCACGATTTTGCATGATGCCATGATTTCCATTTTGGTAATTGTGGTGGACGTGGATTATGGTTCAAGGTAACCGGTGTTGATTTTTTTATGAGGAATCATCACTATAAATACCCCATTACTCTAAGGTCTCTAAGCATCAAAATGCAAGTATCACATATTTTATATAGGGAATTTTTGAGTGCTTAGAAGATCTTGGCGGTTTTAGTTCCTTTTTGTAGCCGAGTTCTATATTTTCAAGGTGGTTCGAAGTGTTACCACGGTTGTCTGACGAGCTCGACGGTGGTGCAACCCTATCTTAATTTGGCGTACGATTTTGAAAATGACTGGAGGTATTTATTTCGATTCTTTTCCACTGTGTTTTGCTCGTTTAATGCTTACATTTATACGATATAACTTGATTTTAATCTATATATATATTAAATATCCGAATTAATCATATTAGAAAAATTTAATTAGATCGAAAAGATTTTTAGTTAAATGTCTTTATAGCCGACTAAAATATTATAATGATTAACATTTAGGTTCTATTCTTAATATAATCAAAACAAATTATCTTTATATAATAGATATCACCTAATTATGAGTAAGGTTCTATTCTAAAACTATTTTATATAAAAATTCAAAACATAACAGTTCAATGTTTAGCATTCTAAAACTATTTTTATATAAAAATTCAAAAAATTTAACTTCTTGTTCAAAATGAACACTTGAAATAAGACTTCAAACTTGACATCTTTATATTATAATGTCTATAATCAAATAAATTCGAATTAAAATAATAATAAATCAACATAGAATCAAAAAATAAATTTAAAAAATAATTACCGATTATTTTAGGAGAATATAATTTCTCTTCGGCAACGTGTGTTCGCTGAAAAGCAGAGAGGTCGACGAGCGGCGAGGTCGACGGCGACACTGGGCTAGCGACAGTAAAACCGTGAGACAATGAGGCTGGGGCTAGAAATTATGGATTCGGGGGAATGGTGTCGATTTTGGGATGGATTAATTTAATTAACAGGGATCAAAACGGTAAGAAATCACGGGTTTGGAATAAACTTTGTGGCGTTTGTATCTAAAAACGCCGCTAATATACAGGTAATTACAGCATTTACAAAAAATGCCACGATATACTAGTACCTTGTGGCGTTTACTAGAGAGAAAAAAGCCAGTAAAAGTTGATGTTTTGCGGCGTTTACCAAAAAAAGTCACTAATATACTAACCTATTGCGACGTTCATATAAAAAGCGCCACTAATATTATCTATTTGTGGTTTTTTCTCTACAAACACCACTATGTATCAGATATTTGTGGCGTTTTCTCTAGAAACGCCGCTAGTATCGCCGCTAGTAGCCAACTCTGCTGTAGTGTCTACTCTTAATTCCTTAAACCTTAACCACAACCTCTAACCTTAGCCCTTAACCCTACATCCTAAACCTTTTAATTTAAAGTAGAAGCACGAATAGAGGCATGACAAAGAGACAGACTATTTGCACTGAATAAAATGGCTTCGGGTTAAACAGTATAAAAGACCATGCAACATTAAGAAAAGACACCGAATTTTCCACCCCCAAGAGACTAGACCAGAACTACGTTGGAACAGCAACTATGGCAATCAAGTTGAGACACAAAGCATCGTTTTGCTGCAGTTTATGTTTTTATTTTACACCAGAAAATTTTGTATCACAACACATCACCATTCACTCAATTAAGAAAAACAAAATGAAGAAATAATCAGAAGGCTAAGTGAATCACACAAATCTATTAAACGGCTTTCTCCCAACAGTAGCAGGCATGGAAACAGTTGAATCTACACTCAACTGTCCCAAAGATTGAAGTGCTTGATGCTTATCTAAGCCCCTTTGAGACCTAGAATCCTTGCCTGAAAACAATGATCCTTTGCCCCATTTGAATGATCCGATCCCTTGTGTTAACGGGAATGAAAGGCGTCGCTTCGACTCACTCCCCGGGGTCCCCATGAACCTCTCTTTCGGGTTACCATTGGCTATCACTTTAGCTTTTGCCGAAACCGTTGGAGCCATGTAGTTTGGAACTGAAAATGGTGGGCAGCTTGTAAGGCTGTCGTCGTCTTTGGCTGGAAAGTTAATTGGCGAATCAACTCGGATACTACCTCTCTGCCTTGAATGTTTCGAGTTCGACAACCCTGAGCCGGTTGCTTGTGGGGTGAGTGTGAGTCTACTAGGAGGTGGTGGAGTTTGCATAGG
The DNA here is from genome assembly GCA_035048815.1 of Abelmoschus esculentus. Taxonomy (NCBI): domain Eukaryota; kingdom Viridiplantae; phylum Streptophyta; class Magnoliopsida; order Malvales; family Malvaceae; genus Abelmoschus; species Abelmoschus esculentus. The sequence continues at coordinate 14,870,893 of JAUCBN010000043.1, read as the reverse complement.
CCTTGTTGCAGGGAGAATGGTGGACCTTGTGGATTTTGGCGTAGGGATGTCGATGATATTGTCGAAAGTGAACTGTTGTATTTGTTGCTTATTGCTAGACTCTGGCCTTGGACTAGGCTTCAATTCGGAGTTTGGCCTTGATGGTGTAAGTTGGAAGGTCTTCATGCCTTGGCGTTCGGGTGCATTGGCAGGCGATACTTGACGTTCTAACCAGTTACACCACCACGGGAATCCGCTGGACCGAATGTCCGATAAGCCCGTGTACGGTGATTTCGTTGTATCTTTCCACAGCTGCAATGCAGAAAGATCTTAACATAGAAAGCATGACAGAAAAATGCATAATATCATCAATGTTGCAACATAATCTGTACTTCGTTGGTTCGATTTCTATAGAAAACAATATTATGCAACACGATATGGTTCAAACCGGATCGGAGAAATAAAAAAAAAAAAGACAGTACCTGGTGAGAATATGCATAGGCCATGGCCCTTTCTCTCTTAATGACTGCCTCCACCTTTCTCTGCATTCTTGTCTCTAGTTCCTCTTTGGATAGCACACTATCATCCCAATATTCATTCCCTGACTCAGACTGATCCAACATTCAACTTAAGTTACTCGTTTTAAAAGCGATATATCGAGAAAATATATGTGAAACAAACCAAATACTCGATCTCGAAGTTTCTCCAAATTCCCTAAGGCCTTATGATCCAGAGTTTTCATAACCAGAGGCATCTCTTGGTTCAACAAGTATTAGCTACTTTTCGAAACAAGACTAAATTCATGCAGTCAAAACGAAAACTTACTGCCTGGTTTAAGGTCCATTTTCCATAGGCATTCTCAGCATCCTTGTCGTTCTTAAGCTGAGCTTGGCGCCGTGCTTGGTTTTCTAACATTTGGATCCGTCGCGACTGAATCTGAGACTGAACTCGAACCAAAAGCTGCATATACTTCATGGCAGTTATAGTTTGACGTTTCACATTGTGGCCTCTCACAACTCCTTGAAGCCTCACAAGGCCTTTCAAAGCTCTAAAATTTCTCCTTGTCTGTGTATTAAGTTTCGATGTAATCAAGTTCGTACATCAAATTTCAGTCCAAAACATATCGATTCAGAAAACAAGAAAGCTTGAACAGATTGATTCAGCTAGATATTGTTATTCTGTACGAATGCCGATTTTCGCATTGTCTGTAATGTCGAATCTGTTGCCTATGCAAATTAGTACTCGGAGTCGGAATCATTAGTTATTAAGAAGAGTAAAAGACCTTACCATGTAACCTCTAAAGGCTGCTTGAATCTTTGTAGCTGAAGCATGATGGTACCTTAATGTCGGTTCCGGTCGTTGACGAACAATCCTAGGAGGCACAGCTCGTCCGGGTGGAGGCGGAAGTGGAGAAGCTGCCCTATGAGAAGAGACTCGTGGAGGGGATGCAATCCTCTGAGAAGCAGCCCTCGGAGAGGCAATCCTCTGAGAACGAACCTTAGGAGAAGCAACTCTATGAGGCACAAAAGGCGGCGTTCGTTGCTGCTCCGGAGGTGTCGGAGGCCGGAAGATTAGTTTATGATCTCTATCAGCGTCCCCGAGAATTTTCTCAATGCTGCTCGGCTCTCTGAAGAGGGGAATGAAGGAATTAGTCTCTCCATGCTGGTACTTCCCTTGGCCTTTCTTCTTCCTTTCTTTACCAACATTTTTATCCGAATCCTGAAACGACTTTAATCCGAAATATCAGTCTCAAATTCGATACATCGATGTAAGAAAATGTTCGACAACCGTAGTAAACGACTTACATGATTTAGCTTCTCCTTGGAATGTGACACGAAAACTCTTTTAATTGCAGAAAACCAGCCTCCTTTCTTTCCCATTCTGCCTGCATTACTGTGTCTGCCTAAGCATACGGGAAGAAACAGAGTAACGAAAAATCCGCAGGCCTAATCGCGCACGTCGGAGATATCGACCGGTCTATCGGTCTAAACATAAAACAGATGCACAAGATTAGCATTTATCATGAGCGACATGAATGAAAAGGAATACATAATCATAACATTTCAAGGCAAAGAAAATTTTTCCTGCAGACCAAGGATTCACTTCCTCAACCACAAAATCTGATGAAAATCAAACTATGTACATATACATATATACATATATACATACATATATAATAAAACCAAACCCCAAAGAGAATTAAGTAAAGATCAGAACCTGAAAATGGAGAGTTTCCAAATTCTGCAGCTGAGTAATAAAAAGGTATGAGAAAAAGCAGACTCTCTCTTCTTTTCTAGCCTCCTCCTTTCCTACACAACACAGCTAATGTTTTCAACAAATTTCTTGCATAGTTATGTTCTGTTTCCAACATAAATTCTTGTATTTTCTTTTCTTCTTGTAGCATTGCAATGATATTACTTTTCTCCTTTGCCAACTTCAACTTTTGGTATGGATTTATAAATTTTATCCATTAAATTTGTAAGAAAAGAAGAGATGGAATGATTAAAGGGATGGGGGTGTTGCTGATGTAATGATGATTGTAATAAAAGAATGAATTGAGTAGGAAAGAGGGATGGCCATTTTCTCACTCAATGTGCCAACTTCTTCAACTACTTTTTAGGGCTTTACTTCATTTGGAAGACTATCTGGAGTGGACAGCAACTATAACGGTTAAGTTTGGTAATCTTTCCTCCTCCTCAGTATTATTTTGTTTAACCACCGAGTTCCGACTCATTGATTAACCGATTTAAATTATTTTTTTAAAAAGTTTATTATAGGAGTACCCTCAAAACTAAATTTTTTTAATTCAAAATGCTAATATTCGAATCTATAATCTTTCTTAAGGGAATCTAATATCTATTATACTACTACATTAAAACTTGAAGTGTTTTAGTACTAAACTTTAGTTTAATCTTCAATTATAGTATTAAAATTTCTCACTGCTAAAATTTTTCTATGCTATCGCACGCAGATTGTTAATGTTCATCCATATCATTAATTTTAATGCTCAAGTAGTATAACTGAAGCCTAAACTATAGTTTAGTACTAAAACATAATGGATTTTTAGTTCAAATGTATAATCAATATTTAAACTTTAATAATATTTAGTGTAGTTTATACTTTTTTAAAATTTATTTGATAAATAATCATATGTGGTGATATAGAATTTGTCTATAGATATATGAGTTTTTCATGACGTTTGGTTCTTATTTGTAGATTATTGATGGTCTTCAATAGTTTAATCTTTTTTAATTTATTTATCGATACAGTCAGATCAGTTTTACGAAACAACTTTGAAGATTATTAGTTTTGCTCACCACTCCTACTTCAATCCTGAAGTTCGTAGATAGATAGAAAGAAAAAGTCTTGTTCATGCTTCTATTCTTCATTGTTTCATCTTTATCACTATTTTGGAACCCACTAGACATATTTTGTTGGTTCATTGTTTCATATAACCCTCCAATCCAAATATGAAATACTACATTCGAATCACAAAAAAATTTGACCTATCAATTTTTAGTTTAAAATCGGAAGTTTAAACTCCATTTAAAACATTATACACCCATAATTTTACATAGTAAAATCAATTCATATAAATTAGTTTGCAAAATAGAAGTTTTAAATTTAAATTATTGTATATTTAAAATAATAAATCTAATAGATTTTATAGATCTTAACATTTGTAAGATCGTATAAGTCAAAAACTAAACACTAAGCATTATATTCTGACTGATGTGTTGTTGGAAAATCCTTTCTCAATGTGTTCTTTGCTCACAATCAACCTACAAACCTGCAAGCAAAAATAACGATTCCGAATGCAAAGCTTAGAAAGCTTAATGGTACATTTATACTTCATCACAATTCGTGATTATCATAAAATAAGTAGGGGTGAGTGTTAGATCGAGTCAAGTCAAAAAAATTTAAGTTATTCGCATTCACACGTCATATTTTACAACTTAAACTTTATTTAAATTTTTTAATTTGAATCGAGTTTATGAAATTCAAGTCAAGTGTCAAGTTTTCGAGTTCCTATAAAATTTAAGTGTAATTATTTATCATGATATATCTGTCGAAACTATTTTTTAAAGTAAAAAATAGTCCGAACAATTAATTTTAGAAAGTAGAGGTTTTCCTTTAAATTTAATTTTTGAAAAGATTGAAGTTATCATCGGTCATTTTTGGTAAATTAAATACCATATAAAAACAACCAAATATTCTTTTAAAATTGGAGTTTAAAATTTGATTACGTGTAGGGAAGGTAAGTTTGGGTTGAGTGACAGTTTTATCAGCTTGCTTTAGAGGTTAGTACACTCTCAAATCATATAATTTCATTTGTATCATTTTTATGTGCATGGTTGATTGGTGTATGATGAGTTATGGTTGAGATTTAGAGCTTATGTGCATCCATGATAACTTTGAATTTGGACGTTGTTATAGGTTAAAAATGATTAGAACTCATTTAAATACTCCCAATAACATGTAGGAACGTTTTTAGATTGATAGGCAAGCATTTGAGGTCGGAACAGGGGATTTTTGAGCTTCAGATTGTGTTTTTTGAGCTCGATTATCGATACATAGGATTGGGTATCGGTACGGTCATGGTGTGTATCAGTATGGGTACACTAATTCAAAATCTAGTGACCACTTTTGGTATCGGTACACTAAGGGGTGTATCGATACAAGCTTGAGATCGATACTCATACAACGTACCAGAACACTAGGTAAGAATATCGGTACTCCTTGATGGGTCAAATGCATCGAATGTAATCTCAGTATCGATACGCGGATGCACGGATCGATACACAAATAAGGGTATCGATACATATGGGGTGCGTATTGATAAGGGCATAGCAATCTATCTATTTTTTTATGTTTTTAGTTTTGGGTTCAATAAATCATGGTAATGGTTCCTGGGGGATGATTAAGCTATAAAATGAATACTAAAACTTGCAATGAGTGACTATGATGTTGGTATGATGTTTAAGCCTTGTATGGTAAGTTTATGATGGTTGCGTGTATAACATGGTCTAGGGATCCTTGGTGAATCATGGCTTGGTTATTGAGTCCTTATTTGTTGGGATCCGTATACCCAATGAGTGAGTGTTACAACACAATGAATGTCATCCGATGTGAGATTTAGGGTGATGTATTGTAGGTCATGTCACGTCCCTAGATTTTCACGCCCGTAGAACTCGGCAACTCTATCCAGAACGTGCGGCCTTAGGCTTTATAACTCTAGACAAACGCCTAAGTAAGCCTTTTCACCCTTCACGGAAGATCAAACTTCCCAAGCACCGACAAACGCAAAGCGTTCTATGCGGAAGCGAATCAAACGAGATGAGCTAGGAAGAACTCTTCAAGAACGCTCAAGAACGTTCAAGAACACTAAAAACAAAGAAAGAAACACACTTGGAGATTTAGAGAAAATGCCTTTATTCCTTGGAAACTTGGAATACTCTGATACCATCTGTCACGGGGTCAGAGTTTGGATGCAGGGACAACCACCCCGTGCGGCACCTCAGGCCTCTCGCACACCCGAGGTTCAGCCTTAACCATCTCGATGCTTACTGGTTTCGCCCTCTCATGGGCTCATCAGGGAAGCGGGGACAGCTCCCGACCAGTGTGGTGCGCGATCAGCACGCCCATCCGAAGATAGGACAGCTGCTCGGCACGTACTACACCCTTAATGTTATCCCGCTCCCAAGAGTTAAGCACAACCAGAAAGCATCTCGCCCGGTCCCGCGTTGCTACGATACACGGACCGTGACAATTTCCCCTACCTGATTCATGCACGCCCTCGTGCATGGGGAGGAAACTCTTTCCCTTCTGGAAAGTAACCAGGAACTAGTGTGCAATTCTCCCAAACTCGCTCTCTAACTAGGGCCGCCCTCCACTGTTAGGCAAAGGTCTGCTCGCAACCACCTCATGGCCACTCGCCACTTAGACAAGGTGTCCCATTGCAATCTACTTGCAACCACCTCATGGCCACTCGCCACTTAGACAAGGTGTTCCATTGCAGCTCGACCAACAACCACCTCATGGCCACTCGCGCCACTTAGACAAGGTGTCCCATTGCAGCACGACCATCTGGAGAACTTTCGCTGCGGCTTCCTGCCTACCCGTCCTCGTCTCAATCTCTTTCTAGAGGACCCACTTGCGAACACCCCTTCTCTTAGGGTGCGAGCTTCACTTGCTCGTCCACACGACTCGCTCCGTGGCACATGAAGCGCTTGGCAAACTCGACAGCTAGCACACGGTCAAGGAAGTTAAGTCCCAAAATAAAATCAAAGTCATCAATATCGATTACCTTGAAGTTTTCCTTCGACTTCCAATCACCAATTTGCAACTCAACTTTCCACACAGTCCCTATCACAGGAGCTTCCTTGGCATTCACAGTCTTGATCTTGTCTGTTGAATCCACAACTTTCAGACCAAGCTCTACTGCAGCCTTCTTAGACATGAACAGATCACTTGCCCCGGTATCCACCAAAGCACTCTTCGATCGTCCCGCCACATTGATGTCGACAAACATCAACCCATTCTGCTTCTTGCCATTCTTCTTGGCAGAACTCAGAATCATCGAGCCAAGCTTCGCAGCCTCATCACTCTCGGGCTCGTCCACCTTGGACTGCTTAACTCGACCAGGGCACTCTCGCGCTCTATGCGGCCCCTTGCACCGGTAACACTTGCGCCCCGTTACCTTCGGCTTATCACCTTTGACACTGGCGATTGCACCAAGTCTACTCGCTGGTTCACCATCTGAGTCGTTGTCCGGATGGACTATGGCATCGAGGCGGCTCCTCTTGTTCGGACACTCCTTCACCATGTGAGGTCCTTTACAATGGTGGCACCTTACGGTTCCTCGATCCTTCTACTCATTTGGCTTGTCGTACCGATTGGACTTGGGGGATGGCTTTCCCTCGACGCTCTTTTCTTTGGGTTCGTCCTCATCTTCCCTATCACTGCCCTTGCCATGGGGCTTGGAAGACTCGTTTTGTATCTCAAACTCCGCAATCGATTCAGCAGCGGTCATCGCTTCTGAAAGATCCTTAACGCCTATTCTCTTCAGCTCCATTCTTGCCCAACGCTGAAGACCAGATTTAAAGAGATACAAACCCTCCGATTTACTCAAGTCTTTGATCTGCAACTTGAGCTCGGTAAACCTTTTGACGTAATCCCGGATTGAGTCGTCATGCTTCAATTGATAAAGCCCATCTCGAGCTTCCTCGTTGGCATTCTTTGGATAAAAATGCTCCTTAAGCTCAGACTGAAAATCTTTCCATGTCCCGATTGGAATGTCGTCATCCGACTCAGAACATTTGTTTCGCCACCACAATAAGGCAACATCAGTCAAATAGACTACAGTAGTGTTTACCTTCTCGGTATCATCAGTGATACTCATTCCCCGGAAGTATTGCTCCATGCACCATATGAAGTTCTCGACATCTTTCGCCGACCTGGTTCCACTGAACTCTTTGGGTTTTGGGATGTCCTTCACTGGCTTAGGTGTCGTTGTCGAATTCAACACACCGTTCCGCATAGCAGCCTGATATACCAGCACTTCCGCCTTGAGTCCCAACATTTCCTCCCTCAATGCCTCAAACTTGGCTTCGAGAGCATCTCTCTTTTCCTCCAACTTATCACCTTGGTCATCCAATTCCTCGAGGCGTGTGTCCACCACGTCGAGTCTCTCTACGGCATCCTTCACGGATCCTTCCATCCTGGTGACCTTGTCCTCAAGTGCAGACAACTTGTCCCTTGAGTTAGCTCGGCTTTCTTTGTTAGCCTGGGTTTCCACACCCTTCTGGCTTGCAGTAGCAACAGTCTCCCTCTTTGGTGCCATCTCAAAATTGATGCTTTCGTACCTCGAACGGCTAGAACGTTGCTCGAACAAGGCTCTGATACCACTTGTCACGTCCCTAGATTTTCACGCCCGTAGAACTCGGCAACTCTATCCAGAACGTGCGGCCTTAGGCTTTATAACTCTAGACAAACGCCTAAGTAAGCCTTTTCACCCTTCACGGAAGATCAAACTTCCCAAGCACCGACAAACGCAAAGCGTTCTATGCGGAAGCGAATCAAACGAGATGAGCTAGGAAGAACTCTTCAAGAACGCTCAAGAACGTTCAAGAACACTAAAGAACAAAGAAAGAAACACACTTGGAGATTTAGAGAAAATGCCTTTATTCCTTGGAAACTTGGAATACTCTCATACCATCTGTCACGGGGTCAGAGTTTGGACGCAGGGACAACCACCCCGTGCGGCACCTCAGGCCTCTCGCACACCCGAGGTTCAGCCTTAACCATCTCGATGCTTACTGGTTTCGCCCTCCCATGGGCTCATCAGGGAAGCGGGGACAGCTCCCGACCAGTGTGGTGCGCGATCAGCACGCCCATCCGAAGATAGGACGGCTGCTCGGCACGTACTACACCCTTAATGCTATCCCGCTCCCAAGAGTTAAGCACAACCAGAAAGCATCTCGCCCGGTCCCGCGTTGCTACGATACACGGACCGTGACAGTCATCTCATGTGAGATTCTAGATGATGACTTTGTTCGATGCAAAATTTCTAATCCCCACTCGATGTGAGATTCCGAGTGAAAACCCGATACGAGATTCTAAGTATACTAGTTTTACGCAAAATTCCAAGTATCCCGATGTGAGATTTTAGGCATGAGTGGGTCTCCAGTGCTACATGACATTGGGCCTCACTCCTAGTTTGTTTACATTTATGTTTTAATTGTTGGTTGCCCATATCTTGTTTAGGCGATTACGATAGCGTCGTTGCTTCATACCATATTGTCATATCTCATCTAGCATGTGTACAGTTATGATTCACTTGAAGCATAGTCGATAGGTTGTGTATCCACTGAGCTTTTGTAGCTCAGTGTTCGGAATGTTTTTCTGTACGTAGGTAGGTAAGAGGGTGAGCGTGGCGGGGCATAATCATCGAGGATCTTCAACATTGATCGTTGGTAGAGTATAATTGTTTAGATGTAGTGGGTTATGTATTTATAGGACCCTTTATAATTGCAACTCTATTTGTTCAAATTATATTGATTAAATATTTTATCAAACTGTATCTGAAGCTCCTAATTACTTTGGAATGTTTTAGCTACTTTTGGTACTTGGCAATGCTTTTAACTATTATGAATTAGTTGATGATATGGTTGATGATATTGTCACGCCCCTGGATTTTCAACCGGGACATGCGGCCTTAAATGCCCCTTTTTATGAGAATGGGCGCCTAAGTTACGCCTATCTGGTCCAAGCCGATGGGCTTGGACTAAGACAGAAACGTGAATGCTCGAGAAATAGAAGATAAAGAAAGAGAATATGGTTGGAACCCGAGCGACAGCTCGATACTTTTATTGGATGTCGAAAACGTCGGGAAAACAAAGTAAGTGACTTGAGAGCAAAACTCAAGACTAAGTAAATAATGAGGTGGGGGTAAGCCTCTTTATATAACCCCCCTATGTTCCTAGTTCTAATCTAACTAGGATTCCTAGTCCTTCAAGGATTAAAACTCCTTGGTTCCTAATGTGGAAGAACTCCTTCATGGAGTCAAACTCTAAGGCTCCTTAGGTGTTGTTACTTGGGCCCTAAGGTGCGACAGGCTTGCTCCTGATGTGCGGCAGGACTGGCCCCGATGGTCTTCTCGGATGCAACCCTTAGTTACGTGGGGACTTGGCACCCATGGTGCGATCAGACTCGGCACCCATGATGCAGGCGGGCTCGACATCCATGGTGCGAGCGTTATCGGCACCTATGGTGCGGACGGGATCGGCACCCATGGTGTGGACTGGATCGGCACCCATGGTGCAAGTGTGATCGGCACCCATGGTGCGAGCGGGATCGGCACCCATGGTGCGAGTGGGATCAGCACCCATGGTGTGAGCGGGATCGGCACCCATGGAGCGGATGGCCTCGGACCTAGCGGTACTAAGGGGCTTGGCTCGGACAACCTCGGCCCAGGAGGTGCCGAAGGGATTGGCTCGGACAACCTCGGCCCCGATGGTGCCGAGGGATTTGGCCCTCGTGGGCTTGACCCCTTGGGTGCGGAGCGATGCATTCTCCAAGTATGCGTGTTGGCTAAGAGTATGGGCGGGTTTTACCCCTTGGTGCGCGAAAAATTTGGGCTCAAAATAGCTGTCCGTGACATTCTCCCCCACTGGTTCTAGCGACGCCCTCGTCGCTTGTCCAATGTGATATCGACTTACTTGGATTTTCAATTGCCAAATTTTCTCGGCTAGTTCCTAACTTCCTTTGTTATTTGGAAGTCCTTCCCGTATGACGAGGTATTCATGCCTTGGTTTGCGTCCCGGTCGTCGAATGACCCGTTCTGCTTGTATGTCCCAAGCTGTGTTCTCGTAAGAAATTTTCACTCCAACTTGGTCTGGGTTTGATTTATTCTTTTGGAAGGATTTCAGTGAACTCACATGGAATACCGGATGAGCTTGAATTACTGTGGGTAAATCTAGATGATAAGTTTTGTTATCCACTCGTTTTAAGACTTTGAATGGGCCCTCGTATCTCTGCACAAGCTTCTTGTGCGCGGTGGGATTTTGTAGGATCCCGGTCAGCTTGGCAAGGACTAAGTCCCCAACTTGATAGATGATGTCCCCTCGTTTTGTGCTTGTCCACCTCCTTGTCTGCTTTTTAATACTTTGGGTGGGGTGCTCCTTCCACTTTGTCGCAAAATTATGAGTTATTTGCTTTGGTTCATCATGCTTTCTTGCATGTACGTCAAGCGTGGAAGATTGATCGAGAATTGTCGATGATTGTAACAATTCCTTGGAGTCCTTCATTGCGACTTGTGGGATTGTTTGTGACACAAGTTTCAACTTGTGGTCGACTTCTTCTTCCCGTGTAGAAATTTTGGATGACTTGAGGGATATCTTGTCTCGAAGTCCAACTATGACTTGTCCCACTTTTATCGAGACTTTCTTTGGCTCGATTGGGTCATCATGTATCAGTGTTGTGACGGATGGTGGCACTTCATCGTCTATCTCTTTGCTAAATCTGATGGCTGACATTACTTTTTCTTTAACCCCAAGCATTCTTTTTGCCGGTACTAAGCAGGGGTGCTGAGGGTCAAGTATGTGCAAACAGCTTGCAAACGGGACGGGCACAACCTTAATTCGATCAAGGAAATCAATCCCGATCACAAAGTTAAAATAATCAAGTGGTATTACACTTATTTATTCCTTGCAAGACCAATTGTCGATCTGGAGTTTGACTCCTTTTGCTACTCCTACGATTGGTGTGTCCTTGGAATTAATGGTTTTAACGAACCCACTGGCCTTTTGAACATGAAGGTCAAGCTTCTCGGTAGTTTGCTTTGACATAAACAAGTCGGATGCACCAATGTCCACTAAGGCATTCAATCTTCTACCTGCCACAACGAAATTTATGTACATCAAACCTTTCTTCAACTTTTTCTTATTCTCCATGGAACTAAGGATAAAGTTCAAGTCAGCAATTTCTTCTTCGCACTCGTCCTCTTGAATGGCTGCAGCTTTTCCGAGTTGTGGACAATCTCTTTTTATGTGATTGCCTCCACAATTGTAACAACTAAAATTGTTATTCTTTTCCCACGGCTTACGAAGTTTAACATCTTCGCTGGTTTGCGCCTTGGACCCTTCAGTGGTATGCATGTCTTGTCCCTTTCCGCCACTACTTTTATGTTTTGGCTTATCTGACTTCTCAAATTCAAATTCTGCAAGAGAGTCAGCTACGTCCATTGCTTTGGACAAATCTTGGACCCCCATTCGGTGCAATTCCATTTTGGCCCAACGTTGCAAACCGTTTTTGAAAGTAAAGAGGGCATCGGCTTCGCTCATGTTATGAATTTGAAGCTTGAGTTCGGTGAATTTGTTAACATATTCACGGATTGACCCATCATGCTTCAGTTGATGAAGTTTTTCTCGGGCTTCTTCTTGTGCATTCTTTGGGTAAAAATGCTTTTTGAATTCATATTGGAATTCTTTCCAAGTTTTCATTGGGATTTGGCCATCCTTTGATTGAGAACACTTATGTCACCACCATAAAAGTGCGGCGTCTACTAAGTAGACAGAATAGGTATTCACTTTTGTGTTCTCTTCTTCGATGCTCGTGAGTCAGAAATACTATTCCAAACTCCACACGAAGTTGTCCACTTCCTGAACGTCCTTTGATCCTTTGAACTCCTTCGGTTTTGGCACATCGATCCTGGGTTTAGCCATTGTTGCTTCACCCACCATATTGGTTATTACGGCATTCTTATAAAGGGATAGCTCGGCCTTGCGCTTTTTAATTTCCTCCAACAGTTCTACTTTAATCGCCTCCATTGTGACTTCAAGTGATTCATCTTGCAGGGTCAATTTTTCGTAGGTTTGGTTGAGGAGCTCTTGGACTTCCTCGTTGACATCTTGTTTGAGAGGATAGATTTTGGCTTCTAGTTCCTCAAGGCGATCGTTGACAACGTCTAGAGAATCTATCGATTCCTTTGAACTGGATTCGAGTCGGTTTACCCTATCCTCAAGACTTGTGAGTCAATCCTTTGAGGCAGCCCCCTTCTTATCCGTTGTTTGAGTTTCTGTGGCCTTTTTGGCCGTCCCCATCTCATCTTTTCGGTTAATATCGAGCGAATAACCTTGCTCTAATACCACTTGTCACGCCCCTAGATTTTCAACCGGGACATGCGGCCTTAGATGCCCCTTTTTATGAGAATAGGCGCCTAAGTTACGCCTATCTGGTCCAAGCCGATGGGCTTAGACTAAGACGGAAACGTGAATTCTCGAGAAATAGAAGATAAAGAAAGAGAATATGGTTGGAACCCGAGCGATAGCTCGGTACTTTTATTGAATGTCGAAAACGTCGGGAAAACAAAGTAAGTGACTTGAGAGCAAAACTCAAGACTAATTAAATAATGAGGTGGGGTAAGCCTCTTTATATAGCTCCCTATGTTCCTAGTTCTAATCTAACTAAGATTCCTAGTCCTTCAAGGATTAAAACTCCTTGGTTCCTAATGTGGAAGAACTCCTTCATGGAGTCAAACTCTAAGGCTCCTTAGGTGTTGTTACTTGGGCCCTAAGGTGCGACGGGCTTGCTCCTGATGTGCGGCAGGACTGGCCCCGATGGTCTTCTCGGATACAACCCTTAGTTGCGTGGGGACTTGGCACCCATGGTGCGGGCGGACTCGGCATCCATGATGCAGGCGGGCTCGACACCCATGGTTTGAGCGTTATCGGCACCTATGGTGCGGACGGGATCGGCACCCATGGTGCGGATGGGATCGGCACCCATGGTGCGAGCAGGATCGACACCCATGGTGCGAGCAGGATTGACACCCATGGTGCGAGCGGGATCGGCACCCATGGTGCGAATGGACTCGGACCCAACGGTACCGAGGGGCTTGGCTCGGACAACCTCGGCCCCAATGGTGTCGAGGTGCTTGGCTCGGACAACCTCGGCCCCGATGGTGCCGAGGGATTTGGCCCTCGTGGGCTTGACCCCTTGGGTGCGGAGCGATGCATTCTCCAAGTATGCGTGTTGGCTAAGAGTATGGGCGGGTTTTACCCCTTGGTGCGCGGAAAATTTGGGCTCAAAATAGCGGTCCGTGACAATATGCTTTTAACTATTATGTTGCCGAAATGTAGCATCCGGGTTCGAAGTGTTATAATATTTATATTTAAAATGAAAGTATTTCTTTTTTAATAAATATATATTTTTATTTTGAGTATAAAATTTGAAGCACCCTTATACTAGACTTGGCAAACTTGACCTAAGAACCCAAAATCGAATTGACTTATCCCAATTGAGACACGAATTTGATCCGAGCGTGATGACTTAAAACCTGAAACAAACGAAATCAATTTGAATTTTAATTAAACCAAAAAATAGACTTGATCTAATTTTTCAATCGAACTGAATAAACTCATCGTTACATTTCATTTTCTAGTTTTTTTTTTCAATTTTAAATTTATTGCGCGATTGTTTTCTGATATAATATTATTTCTTTTGAGTTGTTTCTATATTTTTCTAATAAATTTAGTTTAGAATGATAGTTTACAATCTCTAAAAAAACAAAAAAAAATTCTAAAATCATAAATGTAATAACAATGATAGTTTACAATGTCTATCTAATTCATTAGGCATAAGTATCGATAACGACGGATCTATGTGTAAGCTTGTACGAGGATATGATCGCCTAAATTTTTTAAATTTATATATTTAATTTAATTTTTTATTTTTTATAAATTAATTTTTAAATTTTTTTAATCTTATAATTTATTTTCATCTAAAAATTTCAAAATTTATATGATTTTTAATTTATACTCAACTTAAAAACTATGTATGGATCTATCGCTGAATATCAATGTAATTATTTATTTTTATTATAATAAATAATACATTGATTAACCTTAAAAGTACATTGACCTTAAAAAATTCATTACCACCGTCCACCGTCGATATGATATGGAAAAGTAATTTCAAAGTAAATAAAGTTGGTGATAATAATGATGGATTCAATGCTTTTAAATTTTATAATTCAAATATTCATTTTATATGTTTATAACTGTTAAATATTAATATAAAAATTGATATCATTTATATTATTATTCATAATGTTTTTATGACATGGGTATTTTCATGTCTAAAGCTTTTTTTTTTCTTTTAAACTAAATTTTAATTTTAAAAGTTGGTTTGAGACAAAAATAATAAAAAAATAGATAATTTTTTAGGTTAAAATTATTTTTCAGTTTATTTTCAAAAATAATTTTTAGAAGCAAAATTTTTAAATTTTATAAAATCATTTTTAAATAAAATTAATCATATAGCATCATTTATATTACTAATTCTTTTATATTTTTAAAATAAATATTTATCTACTTAAAAATATTTTTAATAATAATATCAAATATTTTTATTTTAAACTAAGTAGTTTAAAAATACATTTTAAAAATATCTTTTTATTGTATTTTTTTAAGAATAATACCAACTAAGCCTAATAGCATCAAATGCAACGTTCCCGTTCCTGTGAGAAGGGGTGAGTATTCGATCGAGTCGAGTCAAAAAAATATTTATTTATTCGAGTTGACGAGTCATATTTTATAACTTAAACTTTATTTGAAATTTTTCGGTTCGAGTCGAGTTTAAGAAATTCAAGTCGAGTCGAATTGAGTCGAGTTTTCGAGTTCCTATAAATATTTAATTGTAATTATTTATCAAGGTATAGTATGATTTGATTCCAATTTAAACAACTTTCTCAAATAATATAAGATATGCATATATAGATTTTTTTTCATATGTAACAATATTTATTTATATTTTATATATCAATGTATATATATCATAAAAAATTGAGAGATTCATCTCAAACTTAAAAATTAATTCTTTAATTACTAAAAATTTTGAGTTATTCGAGTTAATCGAATTTCCATTTTACAACTCGAACTTTATTTAAAAAAAATTCGAGTCGAGTCTAATTTATAAAATTTCGAGTTGAGTCAAAACGAGTCGAGTATTTTCGTCTCGAGTCAAGTCGAATTATTCGATTTTTTCGAGTCGAGTTTTACTCATCGCTACGTGTTCAGCGCCTTCCATTTATTACAGTGGGGCTAGAATTGACTTTTTCCTTGTAATAAAAATAGAGGAAATAATAAGGGAGGGGGTCTGCCTGGTTATGATGAGCATATATAGAGGAATCGAGGGAGTGTTCGAAAACAATAGTAAATTTTGAAATTTTGAAATTTTATATATATTATATAAAGAAATTGTATCCTGTATCAAAAATATAATTTTATATTTTAAAAATTTTATATAATTTTATTTAAAAATCAAATTATAAAAATATAAAATCATATATTCGTATTTATGAATAAGGATATAGACCAAAGACAAATCACTGTTTCGGTACGAAGATCTAAACATTCATAGAATAATTGATGAATATGATTGATTCTGTTAAAATATTTTACATATTGTTTTTTTTTTTCAAAGGAAACTTCTTTTCTAAGAAGATGGATTACAAAGTCAAGTTAGACAATCATTATTACAAGAAAAAAAAAACACGAAAAGCTTCAAATGGGATGAGAAATTGGATTATAGATGATGAATTTTTAAAAGTATTATTTTTATTACTCTTTTTATTTATATTATTGTTAGACTTAAGTACATTTTAGTTGTATTGTTAGGTATTTATGTATAATTATATAATTTCTTTAGTCGTTATATTTAATTTTATATTTTGATTAATTTCGTGAAAAAAATATTGTGATTGTGTGTTTCCTTGTTTGTAGGATTCGATTCCTAGGAGAATAAGTAGATGAGATGTCGTTTTGAAGAAGAAATCCCAATTAAATCAAGTTAATTTCAAAAGACAAGAAATTATTCTAAAAGATTTGATCGAATATATCAATTAAAGATTTGAATTCAGTTTAAAAAAGAATTTTTAAATGGATAATTATCTATTTAATATTTGTTTCTAGATCAAACTCTTTCTCATCACATGAATTGACCTAACCAAACCTTATAAATAAAAGACCATGCCATCAACCTTAGAAGAGTCGGATTGGAGACAGAATAACCTTAAGGGATTCGGAAGATTAATTAGGAGATTCACATATGTCATGGATAGCATGTCTCGGCGATCAATTCTTAAGGATATTGAAATCCCAGTGTTGGAGGATAAGAAGCAACAGAAAAATACCCCAATGATATGTAAGGAACTACTAGAACCTCTAAATCGAGAACAAGCTAATGAAGAGGACTACCCAACATTGGATGAGCCTCCAAATCGAGAACAGGCTAATGGAGAAGACTGTCCAAAATTGGATGAGCCTAAACAAATAATTTTCACTACAATTGAAAAGCTTGAACAAAGTAATGTCACGAAAAAATTCAATGAGGTTGAGGAGAGTAATGTTACAGAAAATTCTGAGGAGTCTGATTCCCAAAATGTTACAATAATGTTGATGTTAAAACATGAATCTGTGAATTGCTCTTACCAACAGTTACCACGATAATTGAATAGCTACATGCTCGATCAATAAAATGTCGATACTATTAATTATATAGAATCTTGAAAATTGACTTGCACACAACTACGCACATATATTATCATAAGCATTATTGTTTGATTTTATATAATTGCTTTGCTTTTCGAAAAATTTTAAAGGTAATCATATTTTGTGCTACGGTTCTGAGGTTTGAAGTCAAATTTGAAGCATGTCTTTGAAGATTAAAGTCTTGGCAACTAATTGTTGGATATACCCTTAAAGGATTCGAAAGATTAATTCAGGAGATCCACGTATGTCATGGATAACATGCCTCGGCAATCATGAAATCACAAGGTTGGAGAATAAGAAGCAACTCAAAGATACCCCAATGATATGTAAGGAACTACTAGAACCTCCAAATCGAGAACATGTTAATGAAGAAGACTGCCCAACATCGGATGAACCTAAACCAATAATTGTCACTGAATTGAGAAGCTTGAACAGAGCAATGTCACGAAAGAATTCAGTGAGGCTGGAAGAGGATCTCGTAAAATTATCCATTTATCTAATATTGAGAAAGTTTAGGATTTCAAGTGGTGATAATTAATTCGGCTTAAGAATAAGTTTAGGATTTCAACGGCTAAGAGGAACGCTAGATTGGTTGTTGTTCACCTTTGATTCACGTAGGGATGTATCATTAAAGAATATACAATTAATAGAGTTTCACATTAGGGATAATGAAAACCATTCAAGAACGCTATCAAGCTTTGAAGGTAGTCATTCAATTGCTGAGCAATTCCATCATCGTAATTTTTCAAGCAATCGGAGAATTGCTAGTCAATCCGACTGAGCCCAATTGTCGGAACGAGTGAGCGATGTAAGCATTCAATTGCCACGACAATTCAATTCAGAAATAACTCAACTTAGGATAATCTAACATTTTCTCTCTTATTCGATCTCATTTTTCTTTTATTACTTGTTTCTTTTACTTTAATTATTCATTCATACTTCTATTATTAACTTGTATTTTTATTTACAGTGTAATAACTTAAATAAAGTGACTCAAACTAATCCCTATGGTGATGATATCTTTAACTATACTATTACTTGCGATGTGTACATTAACATCGTTTTTGTTACACTAAAATCACACAATAATAGATATTTTATAATTTTAGATACAATCGGATAAAATATTTATATTAAATATTAAATTTATAAAAGTTTAAGATACGAAAATAAATTTTTAATATATATATATATAACTTCTAAATTATATAAGAATTATATATATAACTACCTTTCGGTTCATCCATATTTATAGATATATGATTCTCTTTATTACCTATTCAAATGCTAAGTATTGCTAGATCACGTGAGAGTATTGTGCAAAATAATTTATGGGTCACAGAGAAACCAGACATGTTTGTACCTTATGTGTCAGACAACATTCCCCATATGTTTGGATCACCAAAGAAATAGTGGTCTGGGAGAGTGACAACGTGTTCAACAATTTATTTTCACTGTTTTTATTACAAAAGAAAATGGGGACACAAGAATAAGTGTAAGATAGAATGTTGTTGTCACACAACAAGGGAGCAACATAGGATTGAATAGGAGTCTAAGAAAAAACAAGATTGTAGCTCTTTTATCGTATTATTTAAAGTTTTAATTAATAAAAACTATATATGTCTTATTAAATTTTTATCGAATGAAATATTATTTATATTAATTATAAATTAAATTAAAAAAATTACTTGATAAAAAATAATATAAATAAAATTAAAAAAATAAATGATTTTTATTGATTAAATGCATGATATAATTTTTTATGTCCAAGGAATGTAGATGATTTTTTAATCAACGTGTCATATTGTCATTAGTTAAAAGTGACACATACGTACAAAGATTAACAATACAAATATTCTCGTAATCTAAGATAAATGTCATGATTCGAATCTATACAAAATAGAAATCATGAATATTCTTGATCATTCGATCAATTAGTGAATTTCTTTCAAGATTTAAATTTAAGGATACATATAGGGGTATGTATTTGGTCAGTTGCTAAACCGAATTAGTCATAACCGAATTAATTGAAATTTTTAGAACCTTAATCGTTAACCGAATCAAATTATCTATAATTGAATTAACAAAACCGAAATTATTTTGGTTAATTCGGCAAATTTTTGAATTAATCGAAATTTTTTTATAAATTTTAGGTAAATTACTTAATAAGTCACTAAAATCTACTAAAATAATCTTTTTAGTCACTCAATTTTCATTTTATGCTAATTTGATAAAAGTTTAATGACCATTTTATAATATATCAAAAAATTTAATGATCATTTTATAATTTTTAATATATAATAATTTTGGTTAATTAACCAATTTTGAATCAAATTAATTGATAATTAAATTTCTTAAAAAATTAACTGTTAACTAAATTTACCTAAAATTAATTGACCGAATTAACCGAAATAATTTATGTTCGATCGATTAATTCAATTAAAACCAAATAATACAGACTATTAAATACATATCAAAATCATCATCACTTATGAAAAATGAGTATGTATCTTTAAATTTTTTATCCAAAAATAATTTAGATCTGTACAAATTAAAATATTAGACAAAATAAGTTTTTATCTCATAAATTTTAAATTTAAATATTTAATAAAATAACATTTTTTATATTTAATATTTTAATCTTATTAAAATTTAATCTTTAACTTTGTCCTAATTGATTATATAATTGTAATAAAATAAAAAAATATTGATTGAAATGACATCATTACCCACTAAAACAAGCTACCAATGAGATGATGTAGACTAAGTAACCACGATCCTTCATTTATAATTTTAGCATCAGTTGGTTTAGAGTTGCGTAGAAGCAAGTTGGGAGAGTCAAGAGTGGAGATAGTTTATAAAAGTATTGGACCAAGGGAAAAAATTTAAATAATTTTTATAGATTTTTTTATAGATTATTTAGTTTTTTATTTCAAAATTTTTTTAATTACTTTTAAATTATTAATATAATATTTTAATAGTTTGTATTTTTAATATAAATTTTGTCGGTCGCAAGTGCCTAACTTGTAAATCAGCTTAATATATCAAGCAAAAGTAAAAATCATAGTTGTCTATTTTTATCGGTAAGAAAAATATAACCGTGTATTTTATTAAAATATGCTCTATTTATAAAAGAAAAGTGAGATAAATTCGACAACACATGATATTATATAGTAACATGTTTTATATCATGATAAATTATGATGGATCATTAAAATGTCGATCGCCTATTAGAATCTATCGAAGTAACAAAGCCAAACGATTAGCAACCATGTTAACCTTCCTATTAACTCGTTGAATATAAATCTTCTAGTTTTTTTAATCATTTCTTGAATACTAGCAATTAAAGCACAATCATTTAAACTCATGGAACTACCTTAAAAATAACTTCAACATTTACATTGTTTGTTTTGACGATAATTTTACACCAACTCGATCTCTAATAATGATTAAAATCATCTCGATACAACTTACATCTCGGATATAAAGACCGTGTATATTCTAATATTGGAGAAATTATTACATGAACCCGTTCTACCATCTAGGATATGGTTCCCAACCAATTAAATTAAGACACATCATATATTTTTCTCATATCATATTTATACATAAGCATTGTCCAAATCATCCAATTTAATGTCTTTGATTTAAAAAAGGAAAAAATTATTACTAAAGATTTCTTGTGCCATCTTTTTCTTTGTTCTTTAAAATTTCTCAATTAATTTTTTTATAGTTTAGGGTGGGTTAGAGTTTAGGGTTTAGGGTTTAGGGTTTATGGTTAGGGTTTAGGGTTATGTTTTTAGGTTAGATTTAGGGTTTAGTGTTATAGTTAAGGTTTAGGGTTAAGGTTAGGGTTTAGATTTTGGGTTTAGGGTTAGAGTTAAGGTTTAGGGTTAAGGGTCATGGTTTATGTTTAGGTTTAGGGTTTAGGGTTATGGTTTAGGGTTTGTGTTTAAAAAAATATAGAACTAATGTTTTGATATAATAATTGAAAAATAGTTTTGGACTAATTGAAAAGATTTCAAAAATGGTTCTTATGTCCAAACTATTTGAAAATATATTTAAGATGTTTTTGAGAGATTTTAAATATGTTTTAAATGATTTAAAGAAACCAAAAAAATGTTTTTAACTCAGGTGTTTTGATACACCTTTAAGGTGTTTCGATACACCTTCAAGGTGTTTCGATACCTGTTCTTCAATGATGTGTTTTCAAAGGCAAAATTACAGTGGTATCGATACTGGTACCGATATCCTTTCACCACTGTGAGGTTTGGTTTCGAACCTTGTTTCGATACTCTCAACGGTCATAAAACGATTTTATGAAAAACCCCAACGGCTAGGAGCGTTATCGATACTGGTATCGATACAAGTTCATAAATGCAGATCAACGGTTATTTCCCAAAGAGGGTGTTTCGATACCAGTGTAAGGGGTATCTATATCTCCTGCACCAGAAGAGGAAATAAGCCTTGAAATCAGCTCTAAACCAATCCCAACGGTCACCAACGGTTAGAAGTTTACTTGGGATGATAAAAAGTCTCAAGAATCAAGAGAAGACTAATGCTTCATTGTAAACAACATTATGATTCAAGAATTGTCTTAGAGCTTAATTCTCATATTTTTGGGTAGACAACACTTACGAGCTTAATGTTTATGTATGCTCAAGTGTCTTAGGATTGGGTGAGAGCTTAGTTGCAAACAATTAGCCTTGTTAGAAGGATTATCAAAGTTTGCTTAAGATTATCTCTTGTTTGAGATAATTCCCAAAGTTCGGGTTGTGAACTTTGGATGCTTGATTCGGGTTTGAGTCAAGGTTTGTAAAGTTAGCCCTTTGTTCTCAAAAGGAAGAGATTCTTAGTGAATTTGGGAAATCATTAGTAGGAAGCTAAGGTAGTGGATGTAGGATTTGGGTTAGAAGTCCGAACCACTCTAAATCTGTGTTTTATTGTCCAATTTTTGCTTCCACACAAATCCACCCAAATTAACCACTTCTCCACCACTTGGCGAGTTTAATCGGTTGTGAATCGAGCTACATCAAGCCCAAAAAAAATAATTAAAAAAATTGAACAATAAAGAGAAAGACAACATAAAAAATCTATGATAATATTTTTTTCTTTTTTAAATCAAAGACATTAATATGGATATTTTAGATGATGCTTATATGTGAATATGATATAAAAAAAATATATAATGTGTCTTAATTTAATTAGTTGGACCAAATCTTATGTAGTAAAACAGGTTCATGTAATAATTTCTCTTACTATCGTAAGCAAAACTAAATAACCAACTACCATAAATGATTTTGAATCACCTCACCAGCAAATGCCATATTTTAAATTCCTTTAATCCAATCTAATAGAGGGGCCTTCCATTTCTCAATCATAGTTGTCTTTGACTATATGAACAAATTTAAAATCAAATATTAAAAAGATAAATTATTAAATTTTAAAAATATAAAAACTTATTAAATATTTACATTCAAAATTTGAGAAACGACTTAAGTTACTACGTATTTAAATTTATAAAGATTTAAATTTTATTAAATCTATACAAGAACCCATTTTAATTCAATTCCGTCTATACTTAACTTCACGTATAGGGATGGGTACGGAATACGAATACGATGGGTTTCGACCCGATCTAATTTGATCGGGTCGGATTTTTTAATAAAATATTTGGGTTCGGATCGAATCTTTTTCGAGGGTGATCTCTGGTTGGGTTCGAGTTTAGGGTAAAAAAATCAGACCTGACCCTAGATTGATAAATTTTCTATATATATTTTAGGGATATTTGCAATAATGATCTCTCTTTATATATATTTTATACAATTAGGTCACTAAAATTAATTTTGCGTACAATTAGGTCACTAAAATTTTACTTTTTACAATTAGATCCTAAATTTTATTTTTACAATGAAGTCCTTAAATTTAAAATTAAACATAAAAATTATTTTTTGTATTTAAGTATAATGATAAAATAAGGTTTAAGACACAAGTTAATGCACCTAAACCATACTTGTTTTATAATAAAATATTTTATTATTAAAAATTAATTAATTTTTTAAATAAAATTATTTTCATCATTAAACTTAATTAAATGTATTAGAGATATTTATATTATAAAGTAATAATTTAAGTATTCTTTTGGAAAGAATATCAAACTTTATTTTCGGTCCAAACTGAAATTCCAAAATTATTATAGTAATTAATGTAATTATTATTTTCGGTCCAATATGGAAATATAGCATTTATATTTTTTAGAAAGAATATTACAATTTTATTTTTGGTCCAACATTAAAATACATCTTTAATGTCTTTCATACATGAGATATGAAATTAATTACAAATTTCATAAAAATATATATTAAATTTCGAAATTAATAAAACCTATAAATACAAAATTATGTATTAATCATTCTTTTTTATTTAGAATCGAGTCCTAATATAGGTCTTCCTATACTAGGACAAAGATGAGCAAGATCTTGTCGGCTAAGAAGCCTGCAAACATGGCTTTAATGATAATGGTCATTGCTGTCGCGTGTCAAAAGTGCGCGTTTAGTGCAAGTGGACACATCGAAAGTAATAAGTGATAAGTATTATCGGATTATCGTCTCCTCAGGGACCGGTAGACTTAATATGCTTCCTTCACCTTCTTGTTCTGTAGAAAAGTAAAAACACAAGTGATTTGAGTTGGTTTATCTAAACTAAAATAACTAAATAAAAATAAAGAGTTGGAATAATAGAGAGAGATGGGTCAGGATCCAGTTGCGTTGTATTGTGGATTTGATTGACTTGTCTCTACTCAATGCAATCGTATATCACTGCCTCGGCAACACTGCAGTTTACTGCCTTGGCAGCGACGATACTGTCCGCCGCGGCAATCCCTTGCTCGTGGGTAGACTTTACCAAAGTTCGGCAAAGTGTCCTTGAATGACTCTGCTTATCCCTAAGTCAGAGTGTTGTTGATGACTAGTCCTTGATGATACCTCCCGGCGTGAACCAATTATACTCACCAACCAATCTCACACTTCTTTTAGCCGTTGAAACCCTTAACCTATCCCTAGGCCGAGTTAGTATTTCGCGATTGAAACATCGTACTTATCCCTTTCGTGAATCTAACTCTCCCGAGCTTAGATAAATGGATGACTCACGCTCTTCTCTCCCGAGCTTGAATGCGAGAACAAGGAATAACAAAGGATAAGCAAACCTTGATAATTTTATTGCATTGAATCAAAGACAAAGTACAATCTCCTCTCACATATACTCGACAACCTTCACCTAATCCCTAAGAAGGTTTAGAACATAATGGAGAGGAAGAAGACAAGTATATAAATCGGCTCTCTCCCTAGGTATTCCGTGTATAATACATTGGGTGGCTAGGTCTTTATATAGGCTAGACCCAGGGCAAACCTTTCCTAAGTAGAATACAACTTGGAGTAGGAAACAAGTCAAATATATAATTAAAATATTTCCAAGTTTGATTCGGCTAAGGGGGCTTTCCCGCGTGGTCTTTTCTTGGGCTTTTCCTCATGCTAGCCAGCTCCGATTCATGGGCTTTGAGTCCAAACACGTTCCTTGGATTTTTATCTTTCCATCGCCTACAGCCTTGCTTCTTGTCTTTCTGCTGCTGCCTCGGCATCAGGTCCTGCCTCGGCCTTGTCACTTCCGCGGCACTAGTTCTCCTGCACAGATATAAAAATGCAGTAAAACATGCCTTTTCTGTAAATATTGTCTTTATGAGCTTAACTTCTAAATATATCATATTGAGTTCATGCATTGGTCCAAGTGGGTGTATATTTGGTGATTAATGCCCATAAAAGGAGTAAAAAGTGATAATGTGTTGAGCACTTATCACACCCCCAAACTCGAACTATTGCTTGTCCTCAAGCAATGCAAACCATCAATTTGCCAAACTCTACTCTCTCTTGGTCTTACATGTCCATCTATTCTCCCCACCATAACTAGGCCTAGTCTTAAGCCTTAACCATTCGGTTACCCAAGGGTTTACCTAGAAACAAACTATAAGATTTGTGAGTGTGTGCGTTTTTGTGGACAAGTTTGATTAAAGGCTTTCTTAGACAAACTCTAAGTTTAAGACAAGTAGAAATTTGTTAAGTGTTCTTTTCTTTTCAAACACCAAATCTTGAGCCAATTTCGGGCACCTCAAAGACTTGTGTTTTTCTTTTCTCTAAATACCTTCTTTCTTTTTAATATTCCTTAAGACATACTAGAGCCAATTTCGGGCACCTCTAGCATGAAGAAAAGACTTTCTAGAGCCGGTGGTAGGCACCTCTAGTTACTTATCCAAAAATCTAAGTCTTTATCACCTAAGTTCATTAAAAGAATTCCTAAAATCCAACAAGTCCCAAAAGTGTTTAAAGTTCTTCCAATAGTAAGCTTCTAAGTTTTCATCCTTAAGCATCCTAAGGTTAAACCTTCTTGACAGGATCTAATCATGGTAAGGAGAAAGATTTCTATAACCTTAAAGAATAAACTAAGGCAATACTGATGATAAGCAGTGCAAAAATGTAGGTAGTTAATTCAAGTAAGGTGGGGCGCATGAAAAATTAAAAAAAAAATTCACTGTAATACTCCCTTTTTGGCAAGGCCGCCACAGTAGATTGCTGCCTTGACAGTGAATCTGCACCCCCAAACTCAAACCAAGCATTGTCCTCAATGCTTTATATTTGAAGATATACGCGGCAAAACAAAATATGAAATAAGCAGTATTTAAAACAGTAATAGCAAGTAATATTGAATTAAGGACAAAGATTTTAAAGCGACTCCGAAGAGCTGCTTGTAACAATTTTCCTCCTCGGCCTAGCTGCCGAATGCTTTGTCCTTGGTGAGGGCGATGGTTGCGCTTTTGCTTGCCGGGGTGGTTGGACTCGAGTGGGTGGTGTCAGTTGCATTGGGGCCTCTACCTCTTCTCCTTCTTCTACATCAACCATCTCTTCGGTTAGCATTACGTCCGTTCCTCCTCCCATTGTTGTTGCTCCTCCGGTATGGTGGGTACTTGGGCCGGCGGCAGTGGAGCTTTGGTGCACGTAGGCATCTATCTCGGCTGATAGACTGTCCATGATAATTGGTGATCGGGGTAGAGTGCTGAAAACGACCCTCCGCTTGGATGGCCTTCTGCTGGTAGACGAGGCCGCGGCAGAATCCGCTGCCCTGGATGGGTTGGCAACCTGGTATTGGGGCTGAGGGGCTGCATGGAAGAACGGCCTTGGTCCTCCTAAGGCTGGTGTAGTCTCGGTGTAAGAGGCGGCTGTGACGAACATGTTGTTGGGAAACTCCGGAAATTGTGCTTCTTAGTCCGGGAAAACGTGCAGTAGCATCTGGGCTAAGGTGCCATTGAAATCCCTTTGGTACTCCATGTACCTTTGTTGTCTGAGGTCCATTGTTGCCATCCGTTGCAAGATCTCCTGGTACGGGTCTACTGCGGAAGAGGTGTGGGTAGTACCAGGCATGTCTGCCGTGTACTGGACCCCGGTAGTAGTATCGGCAGTGAACTACTGCGGCGTTGCTTGGACAGGCTCTGCTTGGGTGATCTGCATGACTTTGTGGCAGAAGTCCCTAGTCCATCCTCGTCGTGGGGGCATGTATTCGTCCGTCTCTTCGATGGGCACACCTGCGGCAACACATAAACCCATGATCAAACAAGGGAAATACAATGGTCTCCTATCTTTCTTACCGCACTCGTGAATTTCCCGAAGGATGATCTCTCCAACGTTGATGGTCCTCTTGTTGATGATGGATTGGATAAGCACCAATCTTTTGCGATCCACCATGCTATTGTGTGACGTGGAGATGAGCCTTCGATTGACAAAGGTATTCCACATCTTGGCCTCGGGCTTTAGGCTTTGTCTTGTTACGGATCCTCTATGGGTACCGGTTTCCCATGGGGTGTTCGCGTAACAAAGATCATCTTTGATGAGCTCGTAGTCCTCGGCAGTGACGTCTTCCATGAATTCAGCGTGGATGTCACTTTCAGGAGTGAGGCCGTAAAAGTTGTTGATTGTTTCGGCATCTTGCTGGACTGGCTTGCCGCGGCAATGAACAAAGAGGGAGTCTTTGCTGGGCCCGTGCGCATAGAACTCCCGCACGATCATAGCATTCGCCTAGGCAGGTTGGAGACAGAAAATTTCCCAGTTTTGGTACTTAATTCTGTCGAAGAGGTAGTGCTCTATGCCGTAATTTTCATCGTCCGCATGCTGGAAACCTTGCTCTTCCCACAGTTGCCGAGCGATGAAAGATCGGTTGAAACGATCTTCAACGTTGGCGGGGGCAAATCGCTTGTATGTTGCCATCAAGATTGAGAGATGTGATTTCTTGGAGTTTTTCTTGAAAAGAATCTGAAACTTCACAGAGATTATGAGTAGGCAGAGAGTAATGTGAGAGAGATTGTTATGAATACTAAAGAAAACAAGAAAGCAAGAGTGAATAGTTCAATAGTAAGGAGTTTCTTATATAGGCCTCGGCCTTTTGACCGTTGAAGCCACTAGCCGTTTTGTAACCGTTTCCTTTTCTGCCGCGGCAGGAATCTCGACAGACTAGCCATTACACTGTTCTACCCGTTGGGACTGCTGCGGCCCTGACACTGTTTTCTTGCCTCGGCAGAATTCCTGCTGTGAATTATTTCTCCTTTATTCTTGCTTATTATTCCTAAATAAAACACACAAAAGAAAAATACGTAATGCGAAAATAAATTCGAAAGAAAAAAATAATAAAATAAAGAAAAAATAAAAATAAACTACTAATCCTAATATGTTAATGAAGAAAAGGGAGGAGATCATGTTACTGGTGGGGAGCATGCAAATGCATCTCCCAAAATTATTCTCTCCCTTTGGCCCCAATTGTGAATCGGTTGTGGGCCACTCCTTTTTGCTGTATGTTCATCCACATTGGACTTAATCTTTTTGCCGAATATCCTACCGAGAAGACTACCCAGGTAGGATATTTTAGTGTCTACTGTGTGGATGGCCTTGCACTCCTCTGGATCATCATATTTTTTTAAGTTGTGGAATGCGTTGAGTTTGACTTGTTGGTCATTAACCCGCATTGTCAACTCTCCTTTTTCCACGTCAATTAGGGTGCGTCCAGTTGCAAGGAAAGGTCTCCTAAGGATGATCGGTGCATTATCATCTGCTTCACAATCAAGGACAAGAAAGTCAGCAGGAAAAATAAACTTATCTACTCTTACCAGTATGTCTTCGATTTTGCCTTCAGGTTGTACATAGGATCGATCCGCTAGTTGGAGCATAACTGTTGTAGGTTTCGCCCTTCCAATTCCCAGCTTTTGAAAGACTGATTTGGGCATGAGATTTATGCTTGCTCCAAGGTCGCATAGGGCCTTACCTTCATAATTCTTACCTATCGCACAAGGTATGATAAAGCAACCAGGATCTTTTAACTTTGGTGGCATGCGGTTATGCAGCATTGCTATACATCCCTCAGTAGCAGCCACAGTTTCGAACTCACCTATTCGTTTCCTCTTTGACACCATGTCCTTTAATAACTTGGCATAGTTAGGCATTTGTTCAATAGCTTCAACGAACGGTATGTTGATGTGGACTTTCTTCAAGATGTCGAGGAACTTCTTGAATTGATGGTCCTGTTTTTGCTTTTTCAACCTTTGTGGGAAAGGTGGTGGTGGTCTCATCTCATCCAGGGTTTCTTTAGTTTGAAATTTAATACCTAGCACCACTGGAGTTGTTGCTGCCTCGGTAGGTTGCTCAAGAGCTGCAGTGCTTTCTGCCGGGGCAGTGTTATCAACTTCAGTTTGCTCAGCCTCTTCTTTTGCTCGATCTGCTGATTGAATTTGGCTCTCTGGGATCTTTTCCTTCAGCTTTAGACCACTCCTAGTAGTAATTGCCTTACACTGTTCATGGCCCATTACCTTAGCAACTTCAGTATTGCTAGGTAGTCCTCCTTGATCTAGTATTTATGCTTTGAGCAAATTGCCCAACCTGAGTTTCCAGCGTTTTAATGGTCGCCTCTTGATTTTGCAACCTTATCTCAGTTCTATTCATGAAGGCATCTGTCCTCTTGATGAAATTACTATTCTCTGCCATGTATGACTCAATTTTCATCATGAAGGCCTTTAGCGTGTTCTCCAATGAACTTACCGGTTGCTGCTGCATCTGCGGCGGCGGCAGTGACTACTGGGCTTGCTGCTGCGGCAGTTGTTGCATCGGCTGCTGAAATACTGAAGGTTGGGTGATTGGGTTTAAGGCATTGTTAAGGTTGCTCCATGATAGGTTTGGATGCCTCTTCCATGAGGGGTTGTATGTGTTGGACATCATATTATTTCGGTTGTAGTTCCCAACATACATATCGGTTTCTTGATTCATGCAATCAGAAGAACCGTGGTTACCTCCGCATAAGTAACAATATGAATCAATTACCTTGACCTCATCGGTAATTTGTTGTAACTGTAGGTTTTTCACCATCTTGGTAAGAGAGGCCAATTGTGCTGCCACTGAATTTGATGTGTCTAATTCATTTACCGTGGCTTGGCGTCTTACTCCTCCTCGCCTAGATGTAGGAAACTGAAAGTCATTCTTTGCGAGTTTATTCAATATT
The DNA here is from genome assembly GCA_035048815.1 of Abelmoschus esculentus. Taxonomy (NCBI): domain Eukaryota; kingdom Viridiplantae; phylum Streptophyta; class Magnoliopsida; order Malvales; family Malvaceae; genus Abelmoschus; species Abelmoschus esculentus. The sequence continues at coordinate 14,841,281 of JAUCBN010000043.1, read as the reverse complement.
TCAATAGCTTCCTCAGGTGCTTTATCAAGGAGTGTTCCGTTTGCCGAGGCATCTAACATCATCCTTGTCGGGGCATTTGTGGCATTGTAAAACATTGTCACTTGTGTCCATAGGGGGAATCCATGCAAAGGACACTTGTGCAATAGCTCCCTATAGCGCTCCCATGCCTCATACATTGGTTCGTCTTCTGCCTGTCGAAAAGAAGTGATTTCATTACCGATTCTATCATATAAATTTGTGGGATTAAAACGAGTAATAAAATCACGGCAAAGTTCACTGAGTGAATGCTATTCAATAGATCCAATAGATCCTGCTAGAATGCTATTCAATCAAGCTTTTGCCCTATCCCTCAGTGAATAGGGGAATAGTTTTAATCGCAAGACATCTTCATGGACTCCTTGGATTTTGAAAGATTTGCAAATTTCCATGAAGGACTTGAGGTGCTGCCTTGCGTCTTCAGTTGCAGACCCACCAAATTGTCCAATTGTATTTAACATATTGAACATAAACAGGTTTTAGTTCAAAATGGGCTGCTTCAATCTCCGGTGTGACAACTCCTGGGTTTAATCCATTTAAGTCCTCCTCCAGGAAGTCTCTAACAGTGAGCTGCCGTGGCCCAGGTGGCGGCGGAAGTCCTCCATTGCTGACAGGTAAGTTTTGTCCTGCCGGGTGATCTGCCATGGCTCCTTGGATCTATCTTCTCAATCGTTGCCTTGTTCTTTTGATCTTTGGATCTAACTCGTACAAGGGGTTGGTTGGATTGGCCCTGGTCATACACCACGAAAAACAAAAGTAAAATAAAAATAAAAATAAACAAGAAAATAAAGAAAACAAAATTTAGTTGTCAGTCCCCGGCAACGACGCCAAAAACTTGTCGCGTGTCAAAAGTGCGCGTTTAGTGCAAGTGGACACATCGAAAGTAATAAGTGATAAGTATTAACGGATTATCGTCTCCTCAGGGACCGATAGACTTAATATGCTTCCTTCTCCTTCTTGTTCTGTAGAAAAGTAAAAACACAAGTGATTTGAGTTGGTTTATCTAAACTAAAATAACTAAATAAAAATAAAGAGTTGGAATAATAGAGAGAGATGGGTCAGGATCCAGTTGCGTTGTATTGTGGATTTGATTGACTTGTCTCTGCTCAATGCAATCGTATATCACTGCCTCGGCAGCACTGCAGTTTACTGCCTTGGCAGCGACGATACTTTCCGCCGCGGCAATCCCTTGCTCATGGGTAGACTTTACCAAAGTTCAGCAAAGTGTCCTTGAATGACTCTGCTTATCCCTAAGTCAGAGTGCTGTTGATGACTAGTCCTTGATGATACCTCCCGGCGTGAACCAATTATACTCACCAACCAATCTCACACTTCTTTTAGCCGTTGAAACCCTTAACCTATCCCTAGGCCGAGTTAGTATTTCGCGATTGAAACACCGTACTTATCCCTTTCGTGAATCTAACTCTCCCGAGCTTAGATAAATGGATGACTCACACTCTTCTCTCCCGAGCTTGAATGCGAGAACAAGGAATAACAAAGGATAAGCAAACCTTGATAATTTTATTGCATTGAATCAAAGACAAAGTACAATCTCCTCTCACATATACTCAACAACCTTCACCTAATCCCTAAGAAGGTTTAGAACATAATGGAGAGGAAGAAGACAAGTATATAAATCGGCTCTCTCCCTAGGTATTCCGTGTATAATACATTGGGTGGCTAGGTCTTTATATAGGCTAGACCTAGGGCAAACCTTTCCTAAGTAGAATACAACTTGGAGTAGGGAACAAGTCAAATACATAATTAAAATATTTCCAAGTTTGATTCGGCTAAGGGGGCTTTCCCGCGTAGTCTTTTCTTGGGCTTTTCCTCATGCTAGCCAGCTCCGATTCATGGGCTTTGAGTCCAAACACGTTCCTTGGATTTTTATCTTTCCATCACCTACAGCCTTGCTTCTTGTCTTTCTGCTGCTGCCTCGGCCTTGTCACTGTCGCGACACTGGTTCTCCTGCACAGATATAAAAATGCAGCAAAACGTGCCTTTTCTGTAAATATTATCTTTATGAGCTTAACTTCTAAATATATCATATAGAGTTCATGCATTGGTCCAAGTGGGTGTATATTTGGTGATTAATGCCCATAAAAGGAGTAAAAAGTAAATATTCTTGTAATTTTGCCAATATTTCCTTATTGCCTTGAATTATACTCGTAATATTGAGATAGTCAGCATCCTTTGACTAATATTCTCAATATATTTATGTAAATATCTTTAAAATTCAATAAGTCTCTTTGCGACTTTGACGATCATAATATAATGTAAATATGAGATAAAGTCTCATTTGGCAATAACATATTTTCTCAACGAGCATAGTGCACTGTAAATATGAGATAGTCTCATTTGACAATAACATATTTGCTCAACGAGCATAATGCACTGTAAATATGAGATAAAGTCTCATTTGGCAATAACATATTTGCTCAACGAGCATAATGCACTATAAATATGAGATAAAGTCTCAATAACATATTTGCTCAGTCAGAGCTTTCTGTGATATTAGTACTTCTGGATATAGTACTCATATTATTCTCTTGCATTTAAAATGGGAATATATGCATAATTATGCACCTTTTAAAATGTGCTTTATTTCATTCCTTTCGGGGAATGAAAAATATGTGCTCTGTACCATTCACTTCGGGGAATGGAAAATATTAAATATAGCACATTATATCAAATCGGTTATCTATCAAAGATAAACTCTCAAAAGCTCTTCCGAAGCATTGATATTTCAGTACTTTGAGATATAGTACTCACATTTTCCCTTGTATTTAAATGGGAAAATATTTCTTATGCTTGAGTATAGTATGAGTACTTGCACTGTCTGCTTGGCATAAATAGCCACAATTAATTGTAGATTTCATTCCGGAAGTGATAATATTCTTCAAAGGATAAATTAACATAGAATGTAAATAAATAATATGTAAAATAAATTAACATAAATATATAATAAATAAAAATAAATTAACATAAAACAAAATAAATAAAGATCAATTGTTTCCTTTAGATGTTATAAGAAAAATAAAATAAATGACGAATTGTTCTCTTGAAGGACTATGAGAAAAATTATCAATATCCAATTGAGTTGGATCAATAACGCCATTATTTTCGCCACAAAGAAAATCTGATTATATTTTCTTTAATTTATCATTCATGATTATGAATAAAGTCCATAATACTTCGGCGTTTGACAAGTACGAGATCAATGGTTCATACCATCACATTGATAACATAAAGATTTTTAATCTGATCTCTATCATTCTTGTCATCTTTATAATTCCACTTCTTGTGGATATAAGTATTCTCAAAATAATCATCTTATCCATGTCTATTTTATGATCTCAATCATGACCACAATTACTAATGTGGCTTTTATTCATTCCGCTATATAATGTCACATTCGCTTCAGTGAATGGAGCGGAGCCTATTGGGCGATATTCATGATTTTTCATGAGCAACTCATTATTTTGCTTAGCCACAAGAAGGTAAGAAATTAACTCAGAATATTTCTTAAAGCTTTTTTCACGATATTGTGTCTGAAGGACAACATTGTTGGCATGAAAAGTGAAGTATGTTTTTTTTTCTAACATATCCTCATCAATGATACTCTGACACATAATTGAGTTTTATTCACTAACCATATAGTGAATTATCACGTTTGCATTCACTTCAAGGAATGAAACAAATTCAATAATCGCATGGAATAAACATCATGCTTACATTCACTTCAGGGAATGACATAAATCAAATAATCGCATAAAATAATCATCATGCTTGCATTCACTTCATGGAATGTCATAAGTCCAATAATCGCATGGAATAATCATTATGCTTGCATTCACTTTAAGGAATGTCATAAATCCAATAATCGCATGAAATAATCATCATGCATGCATTCACTTCAGGGAATGCCTCCCATAAAAATTCTTTGATCAAGACAATTTTCGTAACTTGAACTTGGGAGAAGTCTATAGTCGAGTTTTTCGACACAAAAAAATATTGCTTCCAAGCAAATATAGACTTTATAATATTCATACTATTAAATAGTAATTGATCAACCAATATATATACAATATATACAAAGAACAAAAAATTTAATCCTCATACGCGGCGTTGTTAAACCAGTCCACAAGGTCCTTTAAAAAAAGAACCTCCTTTGAGACCAATAGCCTCGCAGAACGGGATGTCCATCCAATATACTCGGATTAAACCAACATAACAAAGAACATATTAATTGATTAAAGGTTTAATATTTGTTCTAATATCATGTAATACTTAAAACATGATTAAAACATAAACTTTCGTCGTAATAATAAAATAAACAAATATTGGTTATAAATAAAGATAAAAAAATCTCAAATTAAATAAATAAAACATACCGGACTTTCCACTAATTTGAATATATGGAAAGTTTAATCACCAATATTTTGTTAAAATCCTTTTTGGGAATTGTCGACAAGCACACAGGAATTGAGTCACTTTATCGCTACACAAACACCAAACAACCAAAGATTTTTAATAAATTAAAAATCAAATCAAAGATCAAGAGAGAAAAATAATCGGTAATTAAAATATAATTGAGGGAGAAAAACTTATCTTTGATTTATGCTAGTAACAAATTCTTGTCAATAACTCCTTTAAGATTCGAACGATAAATACCTCCGTTGGTTAGAGTCTCGTGCTGATAACGTGTTGTGAATAAAATAAAGAACAAGAAAAAAATAGACAAAAGAGAGATTTTATTGTATTCTCAAAGTAGGATTGTGTACAATGCTTTGTCTAAAAGTCTATATTTATAGACATAAGATGAAAACCCTAATTCCAATGGGTATTAAACCCTAATAATAAAGCCCATTAAACTTTAACTTAATATATGGATATCCACCATGAATAAATATATTCATAACATATTAATAATTTTTATTAAATAATTAGTTAAATTCAATTAAAATAAATTAATTAATAACTGAAATTTTATAAATCTATTTTGATCGCTAACTAGATTTTAATCTATGATTGATCGATTAGCTAAATTTTCTTTCGATCATGACTCAAATTTTATTTATCTAAATTCACTCATGTTTTTTAGTATAATTATATTTTTTATCGCATGATATTTTTATATTATGTCACACTAGGGATGGCAATGGTGTGGGGCGGGGCTGGTTTTTGGCCGCCCGACCTAATTTAATAATCCCTAAAATCGATCTCGATCCGACCCGGGTTAAAATATTAATTTTCCCTCCCCATTCCGATATATTATTTCTTAAACTCGACCCCGATCCAACCCGACCCGAAAAATTAAAAAAAAAATCTTTGTCAACGATAAAAGTTTGATTTGATCAATCCTTTATCACAATCATAAATTATGGTTTTTAATTAACTTTAAATTTATGTAAAAAGTAAAATAGAATTTAAATTACTCACATGTTAAATTACATATTTAAAAGGAAAAAAAAACTTGAATCATGACCGACAGAATCAAATATATTAAAACTTGAACAACATCTAATAGTTTTTTATTATAAAAATAAACTTCAAAAAACATAAAAATTACTTAAAACCCATAAACGTGTTTATGTATAATGATATTTTTATAAATATAATAAAATATATAAAAATATATAAAAATATACCGAGGCGGAGCGAGGAATTTCAAACAAATACCATAACCCGACCCAACTCAATGATTTTTAATCCCCGTCCCGATCCCCGAAATTTAAAGAGAAAAAACCGACCGGATCAGGTCGGGTATGTCACACAATAAATTTTAATCTTATTATTTTAAAGAATAAAATAATTAAATTAAATAAAAATAAATACTTAAAATATATAAAAATAACAATATAAGTACCTAAAGTTAACGATGACCTTACTACAAGATTCTTTATATCAAAACCTTATTGTTTTCAGATTTAAATATTTCACTGGATATATTTCTATTTTTTAAAATATTTAAGGACCAACTTGAAATTAATTAATGAGCAATCTAACTTCATTAACCACCGCAAACATTGTCAAAGCATATGATTGAAATTAATTAATATTTGTTCTAACTTCTTTCTGCATTAAATTTCCCTAGGTAATTAGGATGGATATTTTACCAGACCCAGTCTGATTGAATTAGATTTTTAATAAAAATTAAGTCAGATCAAATTTTTATTAAGAGGTTTGAGTTTACGGTATAAAATATTTGACTCGATCTGACCAATGACTAATTATATAATTTTTTTCTTAAATTTTTTACAGTTATTTATAATAAAACTCATCTCTCTATAATTTTTTATAATTAAGTCTTTAAAATTATTTTTTTTATTTATAATTAGTCTTTCAAATTATAATTTTTTATAATTAAATCTTTAAAATTATTTTTTCTATAAATCAGGTCAAATTTAGAACACTTATTTCCGAATCATATCGGGTCAAGCTTTTTTAAAAAATATTCAGATTTGATCAAAGACAAATTTAAAGTATTTATATTTAAATCACGTTGAGTAGACTAAAAACCCGAGCCGTACTCATCCTATACTTAGCCTAACCCTTCCATTGAAATGTGCATGAATGCACCGACTCTCCCTAATTTAGTAAATTCTTTTACATTCTACGAATAAAACAAATAAGATTCTCAAAGTTGTGTAAATAAAATATCAGTTTTGAAAATTATAATATCCGGGATATATTTGAAAATTATTTAAAAATCAAAGATTTAAATTAAAATTAAAAATTTAATAGATTAAATCTATTAATTTGAATATTTGATAATTAACGAATTAAAATAACTGATTAGTGTAAAACCTCTTATTTTAAAAAATTTGATAATATGAGCTTTTTAAAATTAAAATTTTTTATAAACAAAATAATCATTTTACCCTTTACCAATTATAAAAAATCTTCAAATAATTTAAATATAACCTATTTTAATTATTTAATCTTGGTATTTATATTATGACATATATAAAGTAATATTTTCTTTGTTATTTTACTCTTACACACTTACATTTGTATTTAAATTTAATAATTAATTAAATTATATTAAAAATAATTATAAATTAATATATAGATCCTTCAAATATGCTTAGTAAGTTATATTAAAAACTATTTTTTATAATCTAATTAATATGAATAGATACAAAATATTGATAACTAATAAATTATTCAAACAATTATCGAATATAATCATATCCTTATACATCATTTTGTTTATTTAAATAATCAAACAACTATAAACTATAAATTAATTTTATCAAATATTTTTATATAATTGATTAATGCAATCTGTTAATCAAATAAATTAATACAATCAACTATCAATTATTTATTAATTGTTAAACAATGCGTTAAACTATTAATGAAAAGTCTAGTCGATTAGTACAGAAAATATTCTACGCACTAATGATGAAAACTTTGATTTTTATATGCATCGTAGTCTTAGAGTTTATGAGTATATAATTTAATATTTAATGTTAGAATTTAGGGTTTAAATTTTAAAATTTATTAGCTTTATGATCTTTGCTAGTCAATGGGTTGATTAGAGCATGTGAAAACTTTATTTTTAGCATTAAATGTACTTTTGTGTTTGTCAATCTTAATACACGACCTTCGGTATCAATACCTGTCTTAAAGAAGAAAGAGTTATTTAACATTTTTACATTAGATATCAGTATATAATATTAACGTATTGATACAGACCCTTTAGTATTGGTATATCTAAAATTATATCGACACTCAATTTAGCTACTAAAAATTCTGATCGTTGGGATAAAAGGATGTATCAATACATAACTCATCCATAATGATTTAGGCTCTTTTGAATTTTGGTACGCGAATTACTGTATTGATACATAAAACATGTTTTTGATTTTTGGATTATTTTGAAAGCATTTAAACAAGTTAAAAACCTTTAAAATCTTTTGAACATATTTTCAAATTAATGAAATTTTATATTTTTATAAATTTATTTAAGTTCAAAATCATTTTTTATTTTAGATTATATTTAAATTAATATCTCAATAAATTTCAATCACAATCTTTAATTTATAAATACATAAACTTAAACTCATAATTTTTTTTAAATAGTTATGAAAACAAAAAAAAAATACATTTTTCTTAATATAATTATCTTTGACTAGGAGTGTGCATAGTTAACCGTAATCGTTAACTAATATAATTGTTATATTTTATAGGTTAATTAATTGAATCGTTAAAGTTAAACGATTTCGATTAACCAAACCGTTAAAAATGATGATTAATAGTTAAAGTTACGGTTATAAATTTTGACTAAGAGTTACCTATAGTTTAACCGTTATTAAATTATATATATATTTAAAATAAAATAGCTATTAAAACTTAGATGATTATTTTTATGTCTTGAACTTTGATTATTATATATTAGTTAAAGATCTATCTTTAAAACTTTGATGATGTATTATTACAATATTGTGTTATAAATTTTTAAATTTTAAACTTTAAAATATCATGAAACTTGTGTGTTTTATCTTATGTTAAAATTTTATTATAGGTAAACATTTTTTTAAATTATCACGTAAGTAATTGTAATATCTTTATTTAAGTATTTTTATAAATATTTTTTGATATAATAATTGAAACATAGTTTTAGACTAATTTAAAAAGATTTCAAAAATAATTTATGTCCAAACAACTTGAAAATAAGTTTGATATATTTCCAAGGACTTGTTAATGTATTTTAAATGTTTTAAAGAAGCCAAAGAACACAAAATGTTCCAGACATTTCGATACACTTCCCAAGTGTTTCTAAACAACTTGCTTATTTCAAAGGAAAATGTCTAGGTGTTTCGATACGCCCCAAGGCGTTTCGATACGCTTTTGTCTCTGGACAGAATGGTTTCGATACGTGTTTCGATACACCTCAAATGGTCATTTGAAAAACCTCCAACGGCTAGGAGAAGTATCAAAACGGCTAAGGCATGTTTCGATACAATGAGCAAAGGGTTTCGATACACCTCAAGGGTGTTTCGATATTGTTTATTAAATGCAGGTTCAACGACTATTTCCCAAAGCAATTGTATCGAAATAATTTTCACGTGTTTCGATACCGATCATACCAGAAGCAGAAATATGCCTTGAAAACAACTCCAAACGGCTCCAAATTAATCCCAACGGTCACCAACGTCTAGAAGCTCATTTGGGATGATAAAATCAAGCCTCAAGCATCAAGAGAAGACTAATGCTTCAAATATAACAACATTATGGTGAGAAAATTGTCTTAGAGCTAAATTTCAATCTTTGTGTAGACAAAACACTTATGAGCTCAATTGTCAATACATGCTCAAGTGTATTAGGATTGGGTGAGTGCTTAGATTGCAAACATTAGCCTTATTAAAAGGATTAACAAGTTTGCTAAGTTTTCTCTTTGTGAGTGAATTCCCAAAGTTCAGTTGTGAACTTTGGATGCTTGATTCGAATTTGAATCAAGGTTGAAGGTTATTCCTTTGTTCCTCAAAAGGTTGAAATTCTTAGTGAATTTGAGAAATCCTTAGTGGGAAGAATTTGAAAAATCCTTAGTGGAAAGCTAAGGTAGTGGATGTAAGTGCTTGTTCGAAGGTCGAACCACTCTAAAATACTTGTGTTCAATTATTATCTTTTTGCTTCCACAATTAACACCCAAATTAAGTGTTCTCCATCTCTTGACAAGCAATAATCGGTTATTCATCGAGCCCCTTCAAGTCTAACACACTGTGTTGTATTATTGATGCTCAAACCCGTAACCTCTAGGATAACAATCGTTCCCTTAATTATTGAAGCAAAATGATTCGTACATATAAAAATATTTAGATTTTATATAAACAATACACTTTTTAAATATATTAGAAATAAAATATTCAAAAATACTTAAATTTCAAAATAATTTTACAATGAAACACAAAATCTCTTAAACAATATTCGTAATTTAAATTTTGATATTATAAATGAGATAATTAAATTTAAAATGATCGTCTCATAATAATCACCCTGAATATAAAAAAATAATAAGGTAAACTATATAAATAGTCATATGATTATATAACATTTGTTGTTGAGTCATCTAACTATGAAAAACTACAAAATGACCACTCGATTTAAAAATAACAAATCAATCTAGTATCGTTTATTTTTTAATTTTTTAATTTTTTAGTTAGATGATCATTTTATAATTTTTTTAAAATCGAGTACTCAACTAAAAATATTCTATAATTGAAAGACAATTTATTTAATTTATCCAAATTAATATTGTATTAATTTTTTTTAAGAAAAATTAAATCTTATTTTGTAGATTTATTAACTAATTCATTAATCAAACTTACCCATTAACTCCTTTTATCTCTTTTCTTTCCAAAACTTTCGAAAACTACTAGTCAATGCTTTATAACTTTCAAATTAATCGGACTAAATTACCCCTCACACTCACCAAAATCACAAAACAAACACACACTAATTCGCTTTAATTATCGAAAGAACCCGAGGGTAATTGTGTCATTATAAAAATCCAAGAACCATTCTTTTCCAGTTATCATCAAATGCCAAGTCATTTCATCCAGTCCAAAAGTCTCCATCTTTGACTCTCAAAACCAAGAATTTTTTTAACAAAATTACAAATCAAAACCCTAATATTAAACCCTTTTGAATTTTGATCAAAATGTTGATTGAGGTGGTTTTAATTTAGTTTCGTATAGACAGTGATTACTGGAATTAACAAAGAGGATTTTTTTTAGATCAAAGTATATTTATGATGATTGAAACGGCGGTGGTGGTTGAGTATTTGGTGCCGTCATGGTGGGAGATCGAAGTGGCGGTGGCGGCGTCGGTATTCGTGATCGTTTCTTATTGGTTTTTTGCATTACAAGGCGGAGATGGCGACGGCGGTGATCGATCGCAGCTTTTGGATACTTCCGTTGATGGAGTCCTCGACGATAAAGACAAGGTCAATTCTTTGACTTTTTAAAGTGATTTTTGATGTTTTGTTTTCTATGAATTTTATTTCATTTCTGGAATTTTATTTCATTTTCATGTAAATGGTGACATTGAAAGTAGGAAAATTCGGGTTTTCTTTACTGTTCTGGTTGATTTTTTTGTTTATTCTAACAATTACATCTCTACTTTTCTGGGTAAGTTTTAAAGTGTTCATTTTTCTGTGTTAGTAATGGCATCGAGTCAACGTTAATTTAATTACTTATTTCTTAATTTTGTTAGCTTTGGTTTCTGGTAAAGTTTTATTGATTAATACGAATTGAAATTTTTATTTCTTATCTGTCTTGAACTCTTTCCTCTTTATTAATTCATATATGTTGTGTGCAGCTTGTTTTTGGATGAAAAAAGGTTCTTTTTCTGTGAATTTTCATCCGGTTTTCTTATCAGTCTTATTCCTATTTTTGTGGAACTTTACAGACTATTTTTAGGCAATATGATCTCCAATAGAGTACAATTCTTCAGTGTGATCACTAAGTTACTTAATTTCTTCTTGTTATGCTGGCTATTATTTATTTCTGGCCAAATTTGCAAGAAGACAGATATTGATGTCTGTGCCAACTGATTCATATTGTTTCTGTGTGTGCCTAAATTCTTGTTAATTACTCAGTTAGCTATATCTTATATGTTGGGTGCTCTTTGGAGATGAATAACTTGGGTTGTTAATTTATAAACCACTACTTGTCTTTCTGCAAAACTGAAGAAGAGACTAAGGGTCTCTTGTTTTGTTTTGTTTTTCATGCGACTTCTCTACGCAAGTTTTCCAAAAGTTTATGTTAACTTCATCTGTTAACTTAATAGAACTTCTAAATCGGGGTTTCTTTTGACAGAGAGCAATACTCAATCCCATCTCCAGAAACCTGAACATTGTCAATTTTACACTATTACAGTACAAAATGGAGTATGTGCCCTTTTCATGGAGTAATTTTTCACTTCTTTGACATGCAGTTTTGTACTTATTTTGTAGATAGTCCAGTCGAAAGGAGATCTTCAAACTAATTCTCCATATCTAATCAAGGTACTCTGGGAATTTGTTTCATTTAATGCGTCTTGTTTTGAACCCAAAAATGAGATTGCATTTGCTTTGTTTTTCAGGTCGAATTGCTGGCAGCTAAGAATCTCATTGGTGCTAACTTGAATGGCACATCAGATCCTTATGCTATCATTACTTGTGGTTCCGAAAAGAGATTCAGGTTAGTTCTTTTCCATCCAAAATACAAGTTTCTGAAGGTTGATGACTTCTAATTATTTATAAAAATTTGTTATCTAAGATTAAGATTTTTATGTTTGTCAATAAGCTATACAAGTAACATATATGAGAAGCTCTTGCAGGGGAAAGCAGCATTTTACCTTTCTTTTTTTCCTATTCATGTTATTCCCATCTCATCGTGTACTTTGTTTTCTTGGATTTAGTAGATTTATGTTTGCCCCTTACCAGTCACTCGATCATAAGGATTTTAAACTTATTTGTTAATTGTACCTTTCAAATTTTTATTTGTTCTAGATTTTTTTGTCTGTATTTGCATTTTTGGTTCTTTAAGGGAAAGTGTCTATTTGAGATTTGTGCTTTTATGCTTGTAGTATTTATATATATATATATATATATATATATATATATATATATATATATATATATATTTTGCATGTTTAGTAGCTTATGAATAAGACTATAAGAGTCCCGGCTTTTGGTAAATTATTAAAATTATATAGTTGGTCGGGATAACCATGTCAGTTCTTTTCCACCATGCCTATCTAGAAAGTAATAAATGGCCAGATATACACCCTTCACTTCCTTATAAGTCCTCTACTTTTTTTAGATCTTATAATAGATGTACAGTTCCAATGAATTTACTCATCTTACTATTGCAGTTCGATGGTCCCTGGTTCAAGAAACCCCATGTGGGGAGAGGAGTTCAATTTCTCTGTAGATCAGCTTCCTGTTCAGGTTTACATTATAATTTTTCTTGTTTTAGATGGGTATTGGACATGTTTCATTTTGCTTTCTTGGAACATTATGCTGTATACACCCTGTGGATCCAATTTAATTTCATGTGCTTTTGGTTAAATACTTCCACTAACAAGCAGAAACTGAGAGTTCTTTTGGTTGGACTGCCAGATGTATAGCAGCTTTTGAACTATGGTTTTGTCCTATATAGTTATGATGACTTGATTGATTTTTCTTCCGAGTTTTGGAGGGAGACTAGACTATGGATTTGTTAAAAAATGCACTCTTTGAATATATTTATGTGGGTGGCTCATGTGCTTAGTTGCATACCGGTGATGAAAAACCATCTCTCCCTCCCTCCCTCTCTCTCTCTCTCTCTCTCTCTCTCTCTCTACTAGTAACACCCTTTAACCCTTTTATTCTCTATAGGGCTTTCATATAATGAATGTCAACCATGTTTTAGAATAAATCATATGAAATTCTTTAAGGATCATTTATGCATTAAAGTAGTTATTTTCAGTTGGATTTGTACTTTGATCCCTGGCTGTACTTTTAGTTTCTTGTACAAATTGTAGTTATGTTTATGATTTTCAAAGCCAGGTATCAAGATCTTTTCCTAATAACATAACTGTCAGTATTCCTCTCCGAATTCTTGGCATTGTGATCTAGGGAACTTTATTTATGGTAATTTGAATAATAAGTGATATATGTTATTCAATCAAGGATGTATTTGCTAGAGAAAAATAATTGGAGATACCTCAATTAACAGTCCTTTTATTTTCCTGTGTGGCCCAGTTTGTCTAACAGAATCCTTCTTACTCCTGCAGATAATTGTGACAATATATGACTGGGATATAATTTGGAAGAGTGCAGTTCTTGGTTCAGTTACTGTTACAGTTGACAGTGAAGGTCAAAGTAATGCAGTATGGCATACCTTAGATAGCACATCAGGACAGGTAATATATTATTCCAAGTTCCATATTTATCATATTCTTATGGCTCTTTTACAATATTTCTACTTATAATGATCAATAAAAGGCTTCACCGCTTTTCAGGTTTGTCTACATATCAAAACTATAAAACTCCCTGGGAATTGTTCCAGGTATATTTTGCAGCTTTCAGTATACCTATCTCTTAGATTGAAATATTTGTGTTATGATGTTTTTCTAGGTTGAACCCACTTAATGATAAATACTGGTGGAATTATTTTTATCAGTCACTATATGTCATTGAATAGTTTGATTTTACCGACAGGGGTATAAATGGATATACTGGAACTAATACCCGAAGAAGGATTTCTTCAGAAAAACAGGGACCTACAGTGGTTCATCAAAAGCCAGGACCTTTACAAACAATATTTAACCTCCTTCCGGATGAGGCAAGTTTCGTGAACTGTATCTCTAACAAGATTTATTTATAAATAAGTTAGGCATTATATGGTTAAACGAACAGGTAGGAGTTCTTGGCTATCCCATTTCATCACTTCAAGCTGCAGGTTAGCTAACAGACAGTTTATTTCAGGTTGTGGAGCATAGTTACTCATGTGCACTTGAGAGATCATTCTTGTACCATGGTCGTATGTATGTCTCTGCATGGCATATCTGTTTCCATTCTAATGTGTTCTCCAAACAAATGAAGGTTAGATTTCCATATACCATATTGCTGTATAATTTACAAAGGTTTTGCCTATTAAATTTTGGCAACCCTGTCAAAAGATATTCTGAAGGTAATGGTGAGTTTACTAGTGGTAGAATCCTGAGATGTGCACTTCTACACATAAAACTCCCCTCATACTCCTTCGTTGAAGGGAAAGCAAGTAAACTATATAAAGATATAAAAGAAATTGTTTAGAATTGACACCTTCTATGGTACATAAACTGAAAGGATATGCTCAGTGTTTCAAATCTTAACCATCTTTGTTTACATGACAGGTGGTGATACCACTGGGGGATATAGATGAGGTAAACTTTGTTCTTATAATTAGTACTTATTCAAGTTGGTTTTGTGACATTAAAAAGAATTACTTTATAAATGCTTACAAGCATTGTTTTGACCATGATGATTATAATTTTTAATGCTTCTGTGCTTATAATTTTATTTGGTTTATGCAGATTCGTAGAAGTCAGCATGCATTCATTAATCCTGCCATAACAATTATTCTTCGGATGGGTGCTGGTGGGCATGGTGTACCTCCATTGGGGAGCTCTGATGGTGAGCAACTAAACTTTTTATCCTAAATTCTTGGAAGCTCGAGGGATTTATATCTTTTAGTATTTTCTTCTGCAAGAGCTTTGTGTCTTAGTTTTTATTGATGCCAGCTTGATTTTACCAAATGTGAGGTTTTGGTTGCTTTATGGGGATAACTTTTGGTCAATATACTAGTGTTAACTGATTTTCATTTTTCATATTGGGATTGTCTCCTTCCTTTCTGATTGAACTGCATTAAAATTTGTCAGAGTAGACATAAAAATCCTTTCTATTCTTCTTATAAGCCTTATTTTTCTGGGGTTTTCCTCTCATTTTCTCAGCATTATTTGCCAGAATAGAAATCAAAACCCTTCTTTCTTTTGGTCTCAATTAAGGATTATGTGCGCTTATGGTCATTTGTACAGGTTGATGTCTTTCACACTATGTTTTTTCCTTTCTTGATTCAGCTATGCATTCTTAGATCGTTCCCTTATACATCAAATTTTGTTTATTACATCATTAGGAAGAATTCATTTTGTAAGAGTGAGAGTTCGGTTTTAGCATGAATTCTGTAAAAGATTGTTTATTTTTGTTTTTTGCTTCAGGTAGAGTCAGGTATAAATTTGCATCATTTTGGAACAGGAACCATGCAATAAGAGCTTTACAGCGTGCAGCAAATAACTACCATGCAATGATGGAAGCTGAAAAGAAGGTTTTCTTTCCTATGCTCTATGAGTTATTCTTCGATTCGTTAATTTTGTCTTTAGCTTTTGTTGAACTGTAGTCTTGATTATTGTAGAAACATCAATCTCATCCTTACATACAGTAAAATATTCTACAAATATGATTTTAACTGATTGCTTTCTTGTCGAATCGGGTGCTTTGGCTGTAATGATTTTTGGAGGACCAATACTGAAAGATCCTTTTCATAAGCATGTGCATAGACAAGGAACCCCCCAATAAACTTGATTGAAGTAATGTTGACCCGACTCTCACCCTTTTAGACCCAATATAGATGTATAGCAATTTCTTCAAAGTATTGTATTAGGTCGCAAATATGAGATGCTGTGTGGATAATTTATGGTCTTGTGTATACATACCGATGGGAGAAAAAGGATATCTTTTGATTTGTAATAATGCTTTTTTTTATCTTTTCCCTTGCCTGTGTATAAATATGCATAAATTTAATCATTTTAAATTGATTGATTAATTTGAGGATTTTTTATTTCATTTATTTTTTTGCCATGTAGGAAAGGGCAGAATCAGCATTGCGTGCACATAGCAGCTCTATTAGAGGTAGTAGAAGGCAAGCTACGGCTCGCAGAGACGGTGCATCTAAACTTGAAAAATCACAAGCTTTCGTCAAAGATGAAGTTCTTGTTGGCATATTCAATGTATGCATCAGATCTTTTCCTTCCTTTTCCTGTCTTATTATGTTTTGAATTCGTATATTTATGATTCATGAATGTTTTCTGCAGGATGTATTTCCATGCACTGCTGAGCAGTTCTTTAATTTATTATTAAGTGATGGTTCTAGTTTTACTAACGAGTATCGTTCAGTACGGAAGGATACAAATCTTTCGGTAAGCGAAAATCATTTAGTATTCCTCCATGCTTATTCTATTAAACATGCCTTTTGCATTATTCTGCACTAATTATACACAAATCTTAAAAGCAACTATATTGATTTCGTAAAATATGATTGATGAGTTTTAAATTGGGAAATAGATGGGAAAATATTGAAAACGTTTAAATCACCTCCCATGTTTTCGATTGTTTAATTTGAATTTAGTGGTAAAATTAATAATATTCATATTTCCCCCTTGTTAGTTGGGTTAATTGAAAGTTTATTCACTTCTTTTACTTTCAGATGGGGCAATGGCATGCTGCCGACGAATATGATGGCCTAGTGAGGGAGATTACATTCAGAACCATTTGTAACAGTCCCATGTGTCCTCCGGACACCGCCATGTCAGAATATCAGCATTCTGTTTTATCACCAGATAAGAAAAAGCTTGTATGGCCTTGTTTTCGTCCATTTTTTTCAGTTATTATTTAATGAACTTAGAGTTGTCTTGGTTCTTAAAAAAATCCGTTGCATTTTGCATCTCTTTTTGGTTTTCTTGATTCTATTTTTTTCCCATTTAATTGAATTTAGTCTAAAAAAACTTTCTTGTAGGTTTTTGAAACTGTACAGCAGGCACATGATGTTCCATTCGGCACCTACTTTGAGGTCAGTATTTGTTGGATAATACGATTATGACGTTCGTGTTTTCAGTTCCGGTGGCAGTTCTAAGTTCAAACTTATAGGAAGAACTATTTACTTATTTGTCATATATACGTCTCACCCGTGCTATTATTTGTCTTTCAACTTGTAGATTTATTAGACATCATTTTGTTTATGTACCTGTATTCAGGTACATTGCCGATGGTGCGCGGAGAACAATGGTGAAAATTCATCTATTTTAGATATAAAAGTGGGTAGGTTTTCTGTTGCCTTTTCATCTCTTGACAATGTGTTTTTTTACTCAAAATTCATTTGTTTAATTGGGATAGCCCTCGCCCATCCCGGAAAATCCCACCCCTCGCTTCAAAGGGTTCAATCTTGCTCCTAATGCAACTGTTTTCCGGATCATATCCTTTACCTCAAAAGAAGAACGAAAAACAAAGAGATTTATATTTCCTTTCCTTGTTTTTCAGTTTATACCAACATGACTTTTTGCAGGTGCACATTTTAAGAAATGGTGTGTGATGCAGTCAAAAATTAAGTCGGGCGCCATCAACGAGGTTTGTATAGCTCTAGTTGAACACTCGAACCGAGCTCCTAGCTAATTATAATCATGCTTCTTTTTAACATTTTTTTACCTTTGTTCCTTGTAGTACAAGAAAGAGGTAGAGGTGATGCTGGATGTCGCCCGCTCATATATCAAATCGCATACCCCCGGCGGTGAGACCAATAACTCATCGTCCCCACCCCTAGTCATACAAGATACCAGCAAGCATTAAAACCGGGTATAATTTCTTTTCCTTTTAATATACGTAACGTTAAAGGCCTTGGGGGTTGTAAAATGTAAATTAACCTTGATTTTACAGTGTTAATGAATATATACTGTTTCTTCAATTTAATTCACTTCATCTCATCTAACCTAAATCATAAACTTGTTATTGCAGTCGTTGTTTATCTTGTCTTCCTTATCATTCGTCTTGTCATCGGTTCTGAACAACCTTCATATGTCACTTGTTCTTCTCCGAGACTTAATGTTTTTGATTTCTTAAAAACCCTTTTAACTTTAATATCTCAAATAGAAATCCAGACTTAAATCACTCAATTTGTCGTCGTTAGTTGTTCGATGATGTTCATTTTAAAATATATTGTGTTCGGAGTTATTCCGAGAGGAATAAAGATGGTACAATTTAGGTGGTCAGACGATCGTGAGACACATGGTTGGTCGATATTTTCAACTATGTCAAAGGAAAACAATTTGAGAGAACAACCGCTGCAAAGTATAATCTTGGATGGATGCCCCAGGGACAGGATGGAATCTCGATCTCTAACATGTGCTTTGTCTGGTTAGAAACAAAACAAGATCATAGATGACGAAGACAAACAATTAAGTAATCCAATTCCACAAACCAATTAGATTATTAAAATCAAAATAAACCTACCCCAGACACGCACTGTGTAAACGTGAATGAGAATATATTCCCATTCTCGGTGTATTAATCGATCAAACATCTGCAAAAGAAGATAGTGTTTTCTGGTTTCACCATGGATGCTGCAGAAACCAACAAAACAAAACTTGTTTCACCAACACAAGATGATGAACTCCAACAACTGATGCAAACACTACCTAGAGAACAAAGTTCCTCAGTCAGTGTTTATCTCTATCAAGGCTTTTGGTTCTCAGCAATTAGCCTAAAATCTGTGATTTCTTTCCAGACACATTTCCAAGCATTTGCTTCTGATGTTCTGGTGGCCAGTTTTCCAAAATGTGGCACCACTTGGCTCAAGGCATTGACCTTCTCCACTTTGTACCGGTCCCAGTTTGCAGGAGATAAAATTGAACACCCCTTGCTCAACTCGACTCCTCACCAACTGGTTCGTCAGTTGGAGTACGATGTTTATGTCAACAACCCTTGTCCTAATCTCCAAAACATTTGTGCTTACAAGCCAAGGCTTTTTGCCACACATGTTCCTTATGATTCTTTGCCAACTTCCATTAAAGATTCCAAATCTAAGATTGTTTACATATGCAGAAACCCCATGGATACGTTCATTTCTCTTTGGATTTTCACCAACAAGATTGGAGCAGAAAACCAAGAGCCACCACTGTCACTAGATGAAGCTTTTGACAAGTTCTACCGAGGGAAGCTTTTGTTCGACCCATTTTTTTATCACGTGTTGAATTACTGGAAAGCAAGCCAGGAAAATCCCGACAAGATACTGTTTCTAAAATACGAAGATCTTAAGGAAGACATCAGTAGTCAGGTGAAACAGTTGGCCATGTTCTTAGGTGTACCTTTCACAGAGGATGAAGAGAAGCAAGGTATTGTTGAAGAAATAGCAGAACTTTGTAGTTTTGAGAGCTTGAAGGAACTAGAAGTGAACAAGACAGGCTTATTCATTCCTGGGGTTCCAAACGAAAGTTACTTCAGGAAAGGAGAAGTTGGAGATTGGAGAAACTATCTCACACCTGCCATGGTTGAACGCTTGGAGAAGCTCATCACAGAGAAATTGGAGAACTCAGGCTTAACATTCAAACTCTCCTACAAAACACCAATGGCATCATGATCATGGGGTGTCCTGTCTGCCTTTGATATTTGCATGTTGAGAGCGTGACCACAATATTAGTTTTTCTGAATTTAGTGAATAAAAATATACACTTACTAAAGCTAAGTGACTATTGCTGCAATTTACCCTTTATTTTCTCTCTTGTAATCTACATTCGTGTTCTATCATTATATAAAAATGTAATAAATTGCTTTGGGGTGATGTTTTGTGAATTTATCTTTAAAAAATTAAAGAACGTTGTATAAATTTTTGTTCATAAAAAGCATTAAATTAAAATTTATTATAAATAATATAAATTATTGTGAAATGTGAAAATCCATACAACTAAAGGAGATGAAAATCACATTCTTTGTTATTCTTTATTTCTTTGAACTTTTCTAATATAAATATGTATAATATTATTTAAATTTAAATACAAATATAATTTTTTGGACAATTTGAAGTGTCTTGAAAAGTATTAAGTCTCTCTAAACTATTTATGTTATTCTATGTTATTTATCTATTGTTCGAAATGAATTCTTCTCGAAAACACATAATTTTCTTAAAATTATAAATAAATTACATAATTAATATATTATTACAAACAATAATTCAATTAATATATTTGTAAAACCCTCGACCCGTGTCACATTAGGCCTCCGCCCCAAAATCCATATTTCAAAATTTCGTTCAAAAGCCCAACAAAATAGGTCCAAAATCAAGTCCATCATAAATTTATAAAACCAAATCCTAACCAAAACACAAAATCTGAACAACATGAGTAGTTGGAGCTCCAAAATATTATAAGCCATTTAAAAGCATTTGACTCAATAAAATAAAACAAAGTTACAATTACACATATAAGGTCCTACAAGTACATAGCCCACTATGCCTAAAATAATACTCTGACAACAGATGTTGATGCTGAACCCACCACGATGATGCTCCTCCGAACAAGCTTTCCTTAACCTACGCACGAAAACACATTTCGAAACGCTGAGCTTCAAAAGCTCAGTGGGTACTCTACCAACTGCTTCACATCAAACGTAACATAAATAAGTATAGACAACATGAATGATGACATGACATGAGTATAGTGGTGCTACCATATCCGCCTAAACATATGATATCATGCTTGCATATTATCGGCACATAGCATATGCATGTCAAGAGAAGTTCACACAACATCTCAAGTTCTTATATCTCATATATTATATATATATATATATCGGGTGTCCATATCACATCATAGTAGTATAGAAGTAGGGGACCCACCAGCACTAAGTAAGGTCCGTGGCATGCCACTCCATATAATCCGCTAAGGAACCCATCAGCACTAAGCAAGGTCCTAGCTGGTCTTCCGCATAATATAATACTTGTAACACCCCGAAAATCGGTCTAGTCAAAATTATATTTCGGTGACCGAAATTTTATACAAAAAATTCTTAAATATAATATTGAAACCCTTTTTTGTATTCAATAATTAAATAACGAAATCTTAATTAAGTCCAATTTTGGTATAAGGATCTAATTGGAAAGAATAAAAGATATTTAGTGACTATTGATGGATAATTAGCAGTTAAACAGTTACATAGGCTTGTTACCTATATAGGTAATTGGGATGTTGAGCTTGTTCATTGATAGTTTGTTAATCCTTTCGGCATTTGTAAAAATGTAGCTACGCAAGCTTCATAATGTATAAAAGTCAATAATATGCAATTTTATTAAAGATAAGTTTCTACATAGTCACTAAATTGTAAAGGATTGAAAGTTTGAGGGTAAAAGTATAAACTTAGGAAAGTCGAGGGACCAACCTTGTATTTCTACCTTTTTAAGATGTGAGTCACCTCCTTGTTGGAACTTTTTCACGTGAAGAACTGAAAGCTTCAATAACACAATTTAATGGGAAAGGAAAGTAAGATAAGATGAGAAAGAAAAGTAAGATATGATGGAAAACTTTTATAATTAAATATTAATTTCCCTCTATGGAAGGAAAGCTTGTGATTGGCTCTTGAAAAGGCAATCCACAATAGCTCGGAGACTATACGGTATTAAGGGAAAATTGATTCAACAAATACCAAAGGTTGGAAACCAAGAAATAGCTACCCTTTTGTTTCTATCTTTTTGTACCAAAATTTCTTAAGAATTGGAAGCATACACCACCATTGTTGTCTTTAACCTTGGAGCAAGCAAGCACCTCAAATTTACCTTTGGCATTTGGTTGATTTCAAGGCACTAAATTAAAGCTAAGGAGTTGGTGAGTAAAACCCTTTTATTTGTTGTTGAATTTCATGGAAGATTTATGTTTAATTCCAAGAAGAGTTCTAGAAAGGTTGATGTTAAGACACATGTATTTAAGCCTAATCCATGGAATTTGTATTGTTTAAAGGCTTATTTAAGCTCAGAAAATCGAACTTATGTTGTTAAATATATTAGTAACAATTTCCATGGATTTGTCTAGTTAAAGTCGTAATGGACTGTTATGTGTAGTTATCTGTATAGGTAAAAAATTTAAATATTCAGTTCGTCTGTTACGTGTAGTTACCTATATAGGTAAAACAGTTCAAGTATTCGGTTACCTGTATAGGTAAACAGTTCAAGTATTTGGTTATCTGTAGAGGTTACCTAAAGCTTATATATATAAACTTATATGAGAGTAAATGATTACTTTTGGTATACTGTACGAATAAGAAATTCGTTTTCTTTCAGTTTGTATTAAGGATTCATCATCAATCCCTATTCAAGCTAAGGGCAAAGAAGTTGTCATTCAAGAACCGTGAAAGCTCTTTGTGTCGAGGTGAGTGTAGTTGTGTCATGGGAAAAAGCTAGATGTTTTTCCTATTTCATTATATCATTCATTGCTTACATTAGGGGTGTTCATTATCGGGTACCCGGTTTTCGGGTACCTAAAAAACCGAGTACCCAGTTCCCTCGGGTCAAAAAAATCTGGCCTGTATCTCGAACCATTTAAATCGAGTATTTGTTATCGGGTACCCGGTTCATAATTTTTATTTTTTATTTTAAAATTAAAAAATATATATATTAAACATATAAGTTTTAAAAATTTATAATACATAACCAAACATAAAAACAAGTGATTTAAAGTTAATTTTAGAATATTTGAATTTATATATACATCTATAATAACGTTAGTACTAATCCCGTTTTTTTTCTTTCGGTATTAGTAAATTAATAAAAATATATTTAAAATTTTTAAAACCTAAAAGTATATAATACAAACATAAAACTAATTTAGAGATTTATATTTACTTTTAGGTATAAATATTAAAGAAATCTAGAATAAAAATATAATTTAAAACTAAAAAATATATATAATAAAACTAATCGGGTCGGGTATCCGGGAATTCAAAAATTTTGGCCCAAGCTCGGCCCACTAATTTTCGGGTCGGGTACCCGGCCCAGTCGAGTAATTTTTTTCGTAAATTACCCGGTATTTTTGTTTCGGGTCGTCGGGTCGGGTCAATCGGGTGGGGTAATTTTGAACACCCCTAGCTTACATGAATCATGACATGGCAAGGGTATGGCTTTGGACCCATGAAGGGTATTCTGGTAAGCTATGGTAAACTTCCTTTAACGTATTGATATTCATTAGATCATTGAACACGAAATTGAATTATTGATGCATTGAATTATTGAAATATTGATCATTGAGCATGTCATTGAAACATTGATAATGTTATCATTGCTATTGACACTAATATAGAACATTGATTATATTGAAATGGCCAAGCATTTGATATGGATCATTGGACTAATTGACATGGATCTAAGGGTCAAAATCATTGTTATTGATTTATTGGAACTATGGATAATGTCATTGGAATTGTCTATTGGCTTAAATGTATTGGACCTTGGATTCGAGTGAAAGTTAGATACAATTGGCATTTCATAGGATTTATGAGCTCATTGGTACGGGTGGACTACGGTCCTTGGGCTACGACCTATATTTGGCGAGGCAGAGGGATGATTGTGTATTGGTCATTTTGGCGAGGCGGATGGATTAGACCATTCATTGTATTGGCGAGGCGTAGGAAATCTATGTATCCACTATCTTGATCAATTCAAGGGTTTATAATGACGTATTGATTTCATTGTTATGGCATATAAATCATTGATGCATTGACATTGAACATTGAACTATTATCAAGAATCATTGATGCATCAAGCATTATTGATGCATTGACATTGAACATTAAACTATTATCAAGAATCATTGAGCATTGGCTTAATTTGAAGTTATGACATAAGAGCATGTTATTTGTATGCATTTTGTACATTGATATTATTATTGACTACCTCATTAGGCATTGTATGCCTAATGCATTCATTTCATGCTCTTTAAGGTTAGAGTCGTTGGAGAAGAGATGGATCATTTCTACAAGGCATTGGCAAGTCACATATAGTGGTAAACTTTGTTTTAATATACTCCTAGAATGGTGGTAAAGTGTCTTGTTGAGTCCTAATTATGTATCTTGATATATTGATAATGTGTATGCTATGCCTAAACTCTAATTATGCAAAATGACCCCTAAGTTAAATGACATAAATGGCTAAAAATACATACTCGAGACTAAAAGGGATACAAACCTAATAAATAAACTCAGAATGACCTAAAATTTGGGATGATATTAGAATATGGTAATTATAGTTTCTGTTGAATAATCAACATGGTATCACCCAACACTAGTTACTTCTGTAGGTAAGTACATTGTTCATAGAAACACTAATTACCTCAATAGGTAATTAGTTTTCTCTCAGTTATCACAGGTTACCACCATAGGAAATTACGTTTCTCCTATCATGGGTATTGAAAGGGTCTCTAAACGTTTTGATACGTTTAAGCTAGTCAACTTGGTTAACTTGTATTTGGTTAAGGCGTTTCGATACAACTCTATGTTGTAACGAAATGAATCTTTAGAATAAATGATTTACCGACCCTGAGAGTATTGTATCGATACGACCAATAGGCGTTTTAAAAAAGTGGTTGTATTTTGGAAATTTAGCCTCTAGCTATCGAAATTTATGCTTAAAGCACTAAAAGAGTAAAAGTTTCAAATTAATCTGAAAACGAATACGATCCCTCCTACCTCATATCGAACTAAGATTATAAAATACAAAATAATAATTTCCTAATCGAATTGAAGCACCGAAGAATATCACCGAACCACCAAAACTTTCGATCGTAGCATCTTCCGACCTAATTTCCTACCAGGCAGGGAAAGGGTGTTACAATACTGATAACCCACCAACACTAAGCAAGGTTATCAGTCTAGTAACCCATCAGCACTAAGCAAGGTTATTAGGTTATCTCATTTCCATAATAATAATAATAATAATAATAATAATAATATACTCTAGGCAACCCATCAACATTAATGAAGGTTCCTAGTAAGCCATATAACTCAAATGTATCACACCGAACCCTTAATGGTTTCAATTATCGATTCATACCACTATATTCCAATTATTATTCGATTATCCTATAGTGAGCTTTTAAAAAAAAATATAATCACTCTAGATTGGGTCTTCTAGATAAGCCAATATAGAAAGTTACATAATAAGACTCTTCTTTGGTCGTATGGATATTCACATTCCACAATAATTTATATTGTTTATAATAAAATTTAATTTTTTTATGGACAAATAATTATACAACGTTCTTTATTTTTTTTAAAGATAAATTCACAAAACATCACCCCTAAAGCAATTTATTACATTTCTATATAATTATAGAACAAAAATGCAAATTACAAGAGAAAAAAATAAAAATAAATTATTACAATAGTCACTTATCTTCGGTATTTATTACAATAGTCATTTATCTTCGGTAAGTGTACATTTTTCTTATTCACTAATTTCAAACAATTAAAATTGTGATCATTTACGTTTCGTTTTTGTTGTCCACTGAAATTTTAGTCGCACAGACAGCTGGTGAATGGCTCTCAACATGCAAATCTCAAAGGCAGACAGGACATCCCATGATCATGATGCCATTGGTGTTTTGTAGGAGAGTTTGAATGTTAAACCTGAGTTCTCCAATTTCTCAGTGATGAGCTTCTCCAAGTGTTCAACCATGGAAGGTGTGAGATAGTTTCTCCAATCTCCCACTTCTCCTTTCCTGAAGTAAATTTCGTTTGGAACCCCAGGACAGAATAAGCCTGTCTTGTTCACTTTCAGTTCTTTCAAGCTCTCAAAGCTACAGAGTTTTGTTATTTCTTCGACAACACCTTGCTTCTCTTCATCCTCTGTGAAAGGTACACCTAAGAACATGGCCAACTGTTTCACCTGACTACTGATGTCTTCCTTAAGATCTTCGTATTTTAGATGAAGAGAAAATCCAAAGAGAAATGAACATATCTGTAACACTCATGAAAATAATAATAATAATAAATAAAAAAAATAAAATAAAAATAATATATATATATAAGTATAAAAAAAAATTAATGAAAATTATTTTAGAACCATATTAGATTCTGAAACCCAAAAATAAACCCTTTTTCCCTCTCAAACCCCGATCACCGGTCGGTCTCCCCTCCACCGTGCCGTGTCCAGCACCGCCGCCGCCGTTGTGTCCGTCTCCTTGCCCCGACCAAAACCCCCCAAACCACGCGCCCGCCGGCCGCCGCGAACATCCAGGATCGAGGTTGAAAGACTCGTCGGACTTAGGGTTTAAACCCCTATTGTTTTCGCTCGATCCGGCCACCGTCGATTCTGAAACCGGCGCGTCACCTGCTCCGTTGTGCTCGTCGTCGAAGGCCGAGCAGAAACCCTCCCTCAACGCCTCCGATCGTATCCGGTAACACCCTCGTCGGAGTTGTCTCGGCTTTAAGGTAAGCTTTCCCCTTTCGTTTTCCTTTTCCTGCGTGTTGGTTGGAAATTAATGTTTATTTGGTGAAATCAGTACAAGATCCGGTCTCAGGGGGTGTTTCCCGGCCATTTAGGGCCGCGCGTGGCCTTCACGCGCCGCCAAAAACGGTTTCCGGTCACCAGGGACGGTTACCGTGAACTGACCGGTCCAAACCGGCCTTAAACCAGCCCTCCCAAACCGAGCCGATCCAACCGAACCGAACCGGTCCAACCCAATCAACCGTTGACCGACCCGTTGACCGACCCGACCCGTTGACCCGTTGACCGACCCGACCCGTTGACCGTTGACCGTGACGTCAGCATGACGTCAGCGCTGACCGTTGACCTTGACTGCTGACGTCAGCGTTGACTTTGACTGCTGACGTCAGCGTTGACTTTGACCAAAAAGTCAAATTTTTCAAAGAACTCCTATTTTATGTTTTTCGACGTCCTGAGTCCATCCGTGAAGTCCGTTTTTTGAAATTCGAACCCGAAAGCCTCCAAATTGGACTTTAAAGTCTCGAGTCGAACTTTTCTTCCAAGTTAAGTTAAGTCCAAGGTTTTACTTAAAGTCTAAAATTTATATCTGTTTGTTTGTAGGACCCCATATTTCTCCCGATCGTGCACCGACCCAACCCAGTTCCTCCCGCTTTGACCGATCCCGAGATCCGATCGTGACCCGTATGTTTTAATACCCAAGAATAATCAATTCAATTTTTAGCTCCAGTATTAATAAAAATTTTATCTGATATTTTTAGGGTCCAGTACTGCTACAGAGCGAGGCTCGAACGCCCAGTAGATCACCTGTCTATTTCTGCCATTGAGGTGTGTTCCTTGTGTGCTAATTAACTGTATTTTACCGTTTTGTGTTTTAAACAAGTCAAATATGTGCACATAACTATTTACTGGGTTTATGTAAATACTTGCTTTGAATTTTAAGATATAACATTTAACGATTTACTGTATATCTGATATGTGCTGATTTATGTATACATGTTGCCTGTTTAACTTCTGTTACTATCATCAAAATTCCTGTTATTACTATATGCCTGCCATCTTAGTGTTGGGGTGATGAGTAGTATTTAATATCCGGTTCAGCCTTGATCCAGCTGGTAATTCCGCCTGTTTACGGTTCCTAACCTCAGTTAGGGTAATTCCGCCTGTTATCGGTTCCCGTGCATTAGCCGGGGTAATTTCGCCTGTTCCCTAAGGTAATCCCTTAGGTCGGTACCTTTGCCTTAAGGGCTTAGGTTAATGCCAGTATCAGATACTGTTCGGGGGAACTATATCCAGGAGTTCGGTTGGAGGGTAGCTTGTCATGCATTTACATGATTTGATTTTCTGTATTATTGTTTAATCAATTTATCTGTGTTTTGTTGCACTGTTGGAACACACTGGGCTTTATAGCTCATACCTGTTTTCTTCCCCTTTCAGATACTCGTAGATAGACGTCCCGGACTTGGCATTGGAGGATCTACATACTATTTTGGTTACACATTGATGTAACATACTTTAACTTTTTCTCAGTTTACGTTAAGGTGACATGTGCCAATATATACTATATTACTGCTATTTTAAAAGTATTATCTTTGCTATTGGTTTTATAAATTGTTTGTGAACATTATTTTCAGCTACCCTGTTTTTAGTGACATTTACATATTTTAAATTGTTAGATGGTATTTACTTTCATTTGCTCTAGTTAAATAATTTTTTTTTATGTCATATATTTCGTAAACAAAAACGATGTGACACTCTAGCCGGGCTTTCCGCATAGGCCGGTTTAGGGGGTTACAATATCCATGGGGTTTCTGCAGATGTAAACAATCTTACAGTTTGAAGTTTTGATGGAAGTTGGCAACGAAGCATAAGGAACATGTGTGGCAAAAAGCCTTGGCTTATAAACACAAATGTTTTCAAGATCGGGACAAGGGTTGTTGACATAAACATCATACTCCAAGAAAGGAACCAGTTGGTGAGGAGTCGAGTTGAGCAAGGGGTGTTCAAGTTCATCACCTGCAAACTGGGTGCGGTACAACGTGGAGAAAGTCAACGCCTTGATCCAAGTGGTGCCACATTTTGGAAAACTGGCGACAATAACATCAGAATCAAATGCTTGGAAATGTGTCTGGAAAGAAATAACACATTTTAGACTAATTGCTGAGAACCAAAATCCTTGATAGAGATAAACACTTCCATATGCCCTGATCCAAGCTTCTTCTTTAGGTAGGGTTTGCCTCAGTTGTTGGTATTCATCATCCCATGACTTGTCCACATCTTGTGTTGCTGAACCAAGTTTGATTTTGCTGGTTTCTGCAGCATCCATGGTGAAACCAGAAAACACTATCTTCTTTTGCAGATGTTTCATCGATTAATAGTAAAGTGGAGAGGCAATACACCGACTAAAGGCTGGGATCCAGCTTAGGGATTCCTACTCCACACACACTCAAATATTTTAAAATTGGGCAATCATTATTTATTAAAATAAATGGATTGCAAACCCAATAAACTTCCACTATGCCATTAAAATATTCATATGACAAGCTGTACCAGATAGGATGGCACGGAACCCGAACTCCACAGGTTTTGATCCGACACGGTTCGATTGGGTTGAATTTTTTGGTAAAATATTTAGGTTCGGGTCGAGTTTTTTTAAGGTGAACCCGACCCGGGATTAATAGTGTAATTTTCCAATGTATATTTTAGGGATATTTGCAATAATGATCTCTCTTTATATATATTTTATACAATTATATCACTAAAATTATTTTTTTACAATTAGGTCACTAAAATTAAATATTTTTACAATTAGATCTCTAAATTTTATTTTTTTATAGTTTAGTCCCTAAAATTTTAATTTTTTTAATGATTCGGGTCGGGTCGGATTTTAAAGCTTAAAAATCGGGTCGGATCGGATTTTTCACCCTAAACCCGGGTCAGTTCAGGTGGCGGGTAGAAGGTATGATTTTTCGGGTCAGGTGCGGATGGGCCGAAAATCCGACCCGACCCGTACCCATCCTACTACCGGATAACTGACCCTCCACACCTCTATAAAGTTTCTTCCCTATATGCAGCAATCAAACAAGACATTCTTGGTAAATGGTCAGTAATCTAAGCAATGGATTTTTGAAGGTATGGATTCATATTCTTATTAAGTTAAGAGATTAGTGCTTAAAAGTTTAAGTGTTTTGGATCTCTTAAATCAATTAAAGATAACGAGGAGATTCAATGGTCAACTTGCTGTGAAACAGAACAAAATCCAATGTTAATTAAGATTACATGCAGGTTGTGTAATATTCGAATAAATTACATAAATTACTATTAAATTTTATTTTTAAAATATTTAATTTATTATTAAAATAAAATAGATTTAATTTTTAACCTAATCGAATGCAAATGCTATTGCACCATGATGTACGGTGAGTCAAATAACCTACTACCAAAAAGTAAGATAAATAATTTTGATAATTATTAAAGTTTTAGGGTGCTTTCATTTTGGTCACAAAGATTAATTTTTTATTACAATCATTAAAATTTTAATTTAAATTCATTATAGTCATTGTGGTATAGTTATTAAATTCATTTAAAAATATTGATGTAGTACGTTAAAATATCCTTTCGAAAAAGAAACTTATTTTTCTAAAGTTATAATTACTGTAAAGATTATAATTACAATTAGCGGAATAGTCGTGATCAATCCTAACAGAAAAATTAATTTATCAAAAATTTAAAATAATTTAATTTTAAATTGATCTAATGGTTAATTTTAACAAATCAAAACTAAAATCTCAAATGAAATTAAAAATTAATTTTCGCTATAATATTTTTTTTACTCTAAAACACAATTACATTAATTTAAGACAATTATAATTTCTCCTCAAATATATTAACGTAAATTAATTAATTCTTTGATATTAATATATCTTCAATTATAAACTATGTTTTTATGTAAAAAGGAATGCAACTACGAGCCTCATTAAAAACCTCCTTAAACCTAATTGGAGGAAAATAGTACTCGTAGCGGCATTATACAAACTTAAACAAAGACTTAAAACCCACAAAACATCAAGCCAAACCTATGGACTTGTCCCGATCAAGTAAAATTCGAACTGCATTAGGTGGTTCCCAGAACACCCGCATCAAATCCTCAGTATTTCGCATGATCTTAGCCAACAGGTCTGCTACACCATTAGCCTCTCTTTCCGCATGCACAATCCTAACGTCCCATGCACGTACAAATAGCCCACTAATCAGTTGAACAAGATCGCGATGGGCGACATCAACCAACAACCCTTATATCAAAGCCACGACCGTAGTACTGTCAAGTTCAAGCACCACCTTACGGTACCCTAAGTCCCAAGTCAAGGTTAAACCGTTAAAAGCAGCTCACAATTCCGCACAGATCACCGAGCAACGGCCAATGCGCCTCTTAACACCATGAATTCATTCACCGTCGGCGTCTCGAATGTTTCCTCCAGCGATTGTAACCAAAGGATTTCCTCCCACTGCTCCATCCGTATTAACTATAAACTATTTTTAATTGCTCAACAAATATCAATATTTAATATTATCAATATAATATAAATTTATTTTAAATTATTACACTGATTAATGAACTATTAAATTTATTTCTGGATCCGTGGCAACGAATCATCATCATGCAATTGAAGTTTTGGATGAGAATTTGAATGTTAAACCTGAGTTCTCCAATTTCTCTGTGATGAGCTTCTCCAAGCGTTCAACCATGGCAGGTGTGAGATAGTTGCTCCAATCTCCAACTTCTCCTTTCCTAAAATAATCTTTGTTTTGAATCCCAATAGCGTGGAAACCCTTCTTGTTCACTTCAAGTTCTTTCAAGCTCTCAAAGCTGCAAATCTTTGCTATTTCTGCAACAACACCTTGCTTCTCTTCATCCTCTGTGAAAGGAACCCCTAAGAACATGGCCAACTGTTTCAACTGACAACTGATGTCTTCCTTAAGATCTTCGTACTTTAAAAACAGCACCTTGTCGGGATTTTCCTGGCTTACTTTCCAGTAATCCAATACGTGATCAAAAAATGGACCGAATAAATAGAACCCTCGGTAGAACTTGTCAAAAGCTTCATCTAGTGACAATGGTTGAGCTTGGATTTGGTCTCCAATCTTGTTGGTGAAAATCCAAAGAGAAATGAACATATCCATGGGGTTTCTGCATATGTAAACAATCTTAGATTGGAATCTTTAATGGAAGTTGGCAACGAAGCATAAGGAACATGGGTGGCTAAAAGCCTTGGCTTGTAAACACAGATAGTATCAAGATCAGGAACAGGATTGTTCCTGTAAACATCAATCTCCAAGAAACGAACCAGTTGGTGAGGAGTCGAGTTGAGCAAGGGGTGTTCAAGTCCATCACCTGCAAACTGGGTGCGGTAGAAAGTGGAGAAAGTCAATGCCTTAGAGCCAAGTGGTGCCACATTTTGGAAAACTGGCTGCCAGAACATCAGAATCAAATGCTTGGAAATGTGTCTGTAAAGAAATCACAGGTTTTAGAGTACGTTCTGAGAACCAAAAGCCTTGATAGAGATAAACACTTCCATAGCCACTGATCCAAGATTCTTCTTTAGGTAGGGTTTGCATCAGTTGCTGGAGTTCGTCATCTTGTGTTGGTGAAACAAGTTTTGTTTTGCTGGTTTCTGCAGCATCCATGGTGAAACCAGTAAACCAGTGGAGAGGCGATACACCGACTAAAGGCTGGGATCCAGCTTAAGAATTCCTAAGACTCAAAATATTTTAGAATAAAATGTATTGCAGACCCAATAAACTTCCACTATGCCATTAAAATATTCATATGACAACCTGTACCGGACATGAAAAAGCAACGACCCAACTATCCACGAGGAGAAGAAAAATCATTCATCCTATAATTCTCATTCTTCACTTCTTTGTAAATTTTTCCTATTCATAAGTTGTTAATTTTTTTTTTCTAGTTAAGGTTAATTTGATTCAAGGTTGCTAATATAAGTATTTTTATATCTTTCGGATCGATTAAAAACTTATATATCGATTTATAAGTTTTGTATGCTTTTTCTTTTCAGTTTATTATGGTAAGCCCCACCACGTGTCTATAAGACCAATCACTAAAAATCATTCACCTCATCAATTTTTTCATGTCATATTTTTTTCAAGTAAATCTTCATTTGAAAAAACTGTTTTTAAAATGAATTAACAGTAAATATGAGTAGAGATTCAGTTAAAAATATATAACATGGAAAAAAAAGATGAGATGAATTATTTTTAGTGGTTTGTCTCATGGAAAAAAAATATAACAGAACTTATCCATGATATAATTTCTTCTATTTATAGAGATAAAAAAATTGTTTTCAAAAGAAACCTTCTTAAAAAAATATATTCAAATTATATTTTCTACTCTTCAACATACATTCCAAGAGAGAAATATAACTTCACATAGATCTGAACACCCCAAACTAGATTTGGTTTCTTGAAGAATTGGGACAAACCAAAATAAAATATGGATAACTTCATGTACGATTGATTTATAATGGTTCAATTTTTAAACCAAATTTATTTTCACTATATTAATTTACTACTATTAAAAATTTTCAAATTCATTAACATTGAATTCTTCCTATTAAGGATAAGGAATAATCTTATAACCCCTATCTTTTTTATAACTAAGATAGAACTGCTTTAGTTTTTTTAAGGTCAGGGCAAAGCTAAGTGGGAGGAGGAGATTTTTTTTAATTTTTGTCTCCTATTTAATTTTTTTTTTTAAATTTGGTTTATTTATGAACTTTACCCTTTCAATCATTTACATTTTGTCCCCAACCCTAAATCTTGGTTCCATCCATGTCAAAGGCTAAACTAGAACCTCTTTTTTTACGAGGTTTGATTTAGGTAAAAAAAATTACCTCTATATACGGTATATACAAGATTTAAACTCATTAAAAAAAAGAGTACAAAAGTTAAGATAGAATCACTCTAGTTTTTTTAAGGCTAAACTAGAACCTCTTCTTTTACAAGGTTTAATTTGGGTAAACAAAATTTTCTCTCTATATGGTGTTTACGAGATTTAAGCTATTTAAAATAGAGTAAAAAAATAAACAATGAAGTACTCTATAAACTTTGTATAAGATAAATGAAGAAATAAAAATATTTTTCTTGATCATTCAACTTTGATGTGTTGTCTTGATATCTTCAAGTACCATTGGTATGTTTTTATAGTGTAATAAAATTCTAGCCTTTGGGGTTGTTAAGATCCTTTACGAGTGGCTTTTAGTTATAAATACGCTTCTATAACTATGAGTATCAATATTCAAATTTGAGTATCGATTCCTACTTATAAAGGAAATAGTCGTTGTGAAAGCATATGACGTACCCATAAGCAGAGCCACGCGTGAGATTGGGTATTTGTTGACAACATAAAATATTTAGAAATTTATTTTTCACATAGAATTTGTTTTAAAAAATAAAATATATATAAATGATATCCTTTTATAAATAAAATAAAAAAAATTATAAATAAAATGATCCAAATTAAATTATCATTCAAAAATGTCACTCCTTAATAAATTTTTGGCTTCTTCATTAACTAAATATACCCGAATCGATTTTATCCAAACCGTAAATAATCCAAATCGAAGGCAATTCAAAATAAAGAAAAGATATTAAAAGAAATAAAGAAAGATGGGATGTGAGAAACTGCACAATTCACCAATAAATTAGATATAGCGGGTGTAAAAAACTGATCTAACTCGAAAATTTGGCTAAAACCGACCAATTCATATTGACCTGATATTAACTCGAGCCGAAATCAAGTAACCTAAAATTAATTGTCCGATATTAACCAAACTAAAAATCAACTGAACGATATTATAACCTAAATCACCGTCGACACGAATTGAAATTGAATGTAATCTAACACCAATCGAACAACCTGTTTGCCACCACTAACCTGATAACTTTTAACTGTGATGTAAATGAAAGTAGAGATTAAATTTAATGATTTAAAATGTAAACTACCCAATATAAATGTTGTTATATTAGGTAACTCGTGCTCTAACAATTTATCTATATGGTATGTATACATTATTAATAATTAAAATTAATAAACAAATATAATCTTGCAATCACATTAGATAATTCAAAAATATATAATTCGACTATGATCGTGAGGAAATGAAGATGGTTGTGAAAGTATGGACAAAAATTACTTGCCTCTTTGTGATGTCTCTTTTTATACCCAATACTAAAATATCAAATTCTAAACTCTAACCTTAAATTCTAAATCACAAACATTAAACTCTAAAAGTATACTATACCCTAAATTCTTTAAACTCTAAACCTAAATCCTAGGGTGCAAATCGTCTACCTCTTCCCCATGCCTCCATTTATGCCTCCGCTTCAAATTAGAGGGTTTAGGGTTTTAGGTTATGAGATTTTGTTAGGGTTTAGGGAATTAGGGGTGTAAAACTAAAATTGATTTTGATATAAAATTTATATTCAAGGACTATTTTTGTAATAAATTTTTAAGTTCCTGAGTCAAAAATTAAGATTCAAGTCAAACCAAGAACATTAAAATATTTTTCTAAGTGTTTTCTATACGAGAGTTTCGATACCGGTAAAACTGGTAACGATACCGCCCTTCGTTTTTCAAAGAATGTTCTTGAGACTTAGAACAAGTATCGATACCCGTTTCGATACCGAGACTACACTGCCAACAAATGTTTCGAACCCAGTATTGAACCAAACTTTAATTTTTAAATATTTTAAAATTATGACTCAGTGTTTCGGTATCAGTATCGATACTCTTAAAAAATCCCCAACGGCTCTTTTAAGCATTAAATGTCTTGACCGTTGGTGGTAGTTAAGCTTTAAATGGTTGTTAACCTGTTTCGATATCAACCTTCATAGTTTACTTCAAGTATCGTGATGGAGGCTAGAAAGTCATGCTTTTATGACAAAGCATTCGTCCTTCCACCTTTTTTCAGATTGAAGTATTTAAGATGTCGAACCCACAGAGATTGCTTTACTTACGCAATTTATTATTCCTGCACAATGGAATAAAGTAAAGACACAGATAATTGAGTTAGATTATAACTAAGAAAACTAATTAAAGTAATAAAGATAAGTGATCAAGAAATCAAGGATGGAAAAATGGGGTAGGTTAGAGTGCTTCGTAGTGTGGGTTCAATTGACTTTTTTCTGTCTCATGCAATTATACAACATCGCCTCGGCAGTACTGCAGATTACTGCCTCGGCAATGAATGGTACATCCGCTGCGGCAATCCCTTACTCGTGGGTGGACTTAATCAAGGTTCGGCAAAGTGTCCTTTGATGACTCCGCTTATCTCTAAGTCGAAGTACTGTTGATGACCAGTCCTTGATGATACCTCTCGGCGTGAATCAATTATAATCACCAACCAATCCCACATTTCTTTTAGCCGTTGAAACTCTAACATATCTCTAGGTCGAGTTAGTGTTTCCCGATTGAAACACCGTACTTATTCCTTTCGTGAATCTAACTCTCTCGATATTAGATAAATGGATTACTCACAAGCTTCTCTCTCAAGCTTGGATGCAAGAACAATGAATGACAGAGAATAAGCAAACCTCGATATTTTATTGCATGAAACAAGAAAGGAAAGTACAATTTTCTTCCACAACTACTCCACAAACTAACCTAAACCCCAAGGGGACGATGGAGGAGTTTAGGGTTTTCTATGAAACTTGATTTCGAGATATCCTCCTCTCTACATAGGCTATGGTTTATATAGGCTTGGCCTAGGGCAAACCTTTCCAAAGTAGGAATACAACTTGGAGTAAAACACAAGTTAAGTACATAAATAAAAGATATTTATTTTATTTCCTAGTTTATTCCTATAAGGATTCTTTTCCCGCGTGGCCTTTGACCTTGACTTTCCATGCGTTTTCTAGCTCCGATTTCTATGCCGCTTGTCTTAAAATGTCCACCTTATTTTTCTCTTCAGATCGCATATCATATCAACATTTTTCCTTCAGGTGCTGCCGCGGCAGCAATTGTCGTCATAATGGTTGTTGTGCTTTTTCTCGACTTGGAACTGCGTCAGTACAATTCTCTTGGTCTGGTTCGATCTGCTCATTCCTCAACGTAGCATGTCTCGGCAATGTTTGGAGATAAATCTTGACTGCAGTTGTCATTTTGCTGCCTTGGCAACCTTCACCAAGGCAACCTTTCGCTGTGGCATTTTACCTGTCATAGAATAAAGACAAAAACAATACCTTTTCTACCAAATATTGCATAAATTCTTTAATTGAGTGTATTGATGCTGAAATATGGAAAATATGCAGAATTATCCATTACTGCCATTAAATTTATCCTTTATTAGCAATAATCGAGTGGGAAATTGGTATAAAAAATAGGAATTATAGGAACTCGTCATATCGAAACCCGTTTCGATACACCCTTAATAAATGCACAACGTCTCTTTCTTTTTATGGACTATTTCGAAGCAAGTAACCCATGTTTCGATACCACCTGTTGCAGAGTGCATTTATGTTGGAAAGATGAAGCTCCAACGTCTATATTTACATCTCCAACAACCCCAACGGTTAGAAATCAATGAGAAGGTATAAAATAAAGTCTTTCAAGCAGCATTAACAACTATTGAACCTCAAGAAACATCCAAGCATTCTAAATCAAACTTCAAAGCACTTTATTGCATATCCTTTTACCCAACTCTTGTATTTCATTTTGATTCTTTGTAATTGAGTTTGGGGAGAGTAAATCTGTAATTGGGGCATATTCTTCTTGTGAGAGAAACCTTTTTGCCTATCTATTTTTCAATTTTAATCTTGTGAGGTTGAATCTATCCCTGGGTAGAAGGATTGATTCAAATTATAACGGTTATCCCTTGAACCATTCAAATTATAACGGTTATCCCTTGAACCGAGAAAAAGTTCAAATTCTCTAGTGAATTGGTTTGAAAATCCTTAGTGGGAGCTAAGGTAGTGGATGTAGAGCTTGTTTTGAATCTTGAACCACTATAAATCTTTTGTCTCAATCTTTTCTATTTTTACCGAAAAATCTTCCATGAAAATTTAAATAGCTAATTCACCCCTTATTTGGCCAACTACATTGTTTGATCAACTCAGCAATTGGTATTAGAGCTAGATCTTTGAAGGGATTAACATCCACAAAAGAAGATCTAAGGATTGTTGATCATATTTTCAAGTCAAAGCAAATGGCCTCTACTTCCGGAAGTTGGAATGAGTCTCACTTAATCACCAAGCCTTCATTCTTCAATGGTGATAACTATCCCTATTGGAAGAATATGATGAGGTTGTTCATCAATTCCAATGATTATGTTCTATGGGACATAATTGAAGATGGCCCCTCAATCCCGATGAAACAAGAAGGAGATAAACAAGTACCAAAGAAGAGGAACCAGATGACCGGTGAAGAGAGAAGAAGTATATCCACAAATGACAAAGCCTTGCACATTCTCTTTTATGCTTTTGGTCCCGACATCTACTCCAAGATGTCATCTTGTACAAGTGCCAAAGAAGTTTGGGATTCATTGGAGAAAACTTATGAGGGCACTAATGATGTCAAGGAGACAAATATCAGTTTTTTTAATCTCAACTAAGAGAACTTCAAGATGGAGCCGGATAAAGATATCACCAAGATGTTTG
Organism: Abelmoschus esculentus; assembly: GCA_035048815.1. NCBI lineage: Eukaryota > Viridiplantae > Streptophyta > Magnoliopsida > Malvales > Malvaceae > Abelmoschus > Abelmoschus esculentus. Next base: position 14,802,810 of record JAUCBN010000043.1, on the reverse strand, counting down.
ATCGGTTTTCTGTTATTGTCAACGGTCTCAAGGGTTTGGGTGAGATTATACCGGAGGAAAAGCTCGTGAGGAAGCTCATCTCTTCTCTTCTAGAGTCTTAGGATAGCAAGAGAATGACTATCATTGAAGCTAAGGACCTTAAGACTCTTAAGCTTGATGCTCTTGTGGGATCTCTTCTCACCCATGAGATCATAAAGAAAGGAAGAGAAAAATAAGGAAAATGTGAAGCTAGAAAAGAGAGAGGTAGAAAGGAAAAAGCAAGACAATATTGCTCTAAAAGCTTTAACATCCCAAGAAAAGGTGGAAACTAGTGAAGAGGATAAGCTTTAAGAGTTGACTATGGTAGCCAAACGATTCACAAGGCTCATGAGGGCAAACCGGAATAGGAGATTCCAAAGAAAGAAAAAATTCAAAGGAAAAGGGCAAGGAAGATGAGAAAGATCAAATTATTTGCTATGAATGCAAAAAACCCAGTCACATTAGGACCGATTGCCCACAATACAAGAAGAAGGGTTTTGAGAGAAAGAAGAAACAAAAGGCTCATGTTGCCACTTGGAGTGATGAGGAGTCTTCATCCGATGAGGACAACGAAGTGGCCAACCTTTGTCTCATGGCTCTTGATGAGTCCAAGGTAACCCTTGAACCATCTTGCAATGATCATACTTGTGATGAATTATATGATGCATATGATGAATTGCAAGATACTTATGATGAGTTGGTTTTAAAATTCAAAGAATCAATTTTGAAAAACAAGAAAACTATTTCCGATTTAAAAGAGGAAAATGATTCTTTGACAAAAGAAAAATTGGAAATTAAAGAAATGGTTGTTGATTTGAAAGATAATTTAAAAATTTTTCAAAAGGAAAATGTTGATTTAAACAACTTTTTCTTTAGCTTGAGTGATAATCATCACAAAGTGGTGAATGAGCTTAAAGAACAAATCAAAGTGGTTGGTAGTTCTACTTTTGAAAAAGGAAGCTCTTCAAAACCAACCATGTGAAAAAGAATTTTTATCGCCACAAACAAAGAAGTTTTCAAAGGCATGCTAGACATAAGAGGATTAGGAGTGTATGGGTTCCTAAGGAACTTGTTATTTCTAATAATATTCATACCATTGCATCTTGGATTCCTAAGGGAACCAAGCTTTTGGGAACTAACTCTCATGGACCCAAGATGATTTGGGTACCAAAAACCAAGAACTAAATCTTTGTTTGTAGGTTGAGCATTGCTTCAAGGCCAAAGCTTCAAGTAAAAACATGTGGTACCTTGATAGTGGATGCTCAAGGTATATGACCGGAGACAAGGGACGATTTAAGGAGTTAGAACTCAAAAGTGGTGGAGTAGTGACTTTCGGTGACAACTCCAAAGGCCAAATTGAGGGTATTGGCTCTATTGGTAATCACTTATCTATTCTCATTGAAAATGTCTTGCTTGTTAAAGGTCTTAAGCATAATTTATTGAACATTAGTCAATTTTGTGATAAAGGGTTCTATGTGTCTTTTGATAGGTGTGGTTGCAAAATAATAGACATAGAATCTAATAAAACAATGCCCATAGGTCATCGCATAGGAAATATCTATATGGTGCATTTAGATGACATAAATCTTTCCCATGCATGCTTAGTGGCTAGTGATGAAAATGATGCATGGTTATGGTATAGGAAACTAGGACATGCTAGCATAAGTGTTTTAGAGAAATTAGTTTCCCGAAATTTATTTAGAGTTCTACCTAAGTTCAAATTCTCTTTAGACAAAATTTGTGATGCATGTGCGAAAGGTAAACAAAAGAGAGATTCTTTTAAGTCCATTAATGATGTTTCAACTAGTAGAGTATTACAATTGATTCATATGAATCTTTTTGGACCTATTAGGACAACTAGCTTGGGTGGAAAATCATATACATTTGTTATTGTAGATTATTACTCTAGATACACTTGGGTTCTATTTTTGAGTACTAAAGATGAAGCCTTAGAAAAATTAATCACATTTTCAAATATTTCTCAAAATGACCTTGATCAAAGAGTTTCTCATATTAGAAGTGATCATGGAACCGAATTTCAAAATTTAGGTTTTTAGAATTTTTGTAATGTAAATGGGATTAGCCATAATTTTTCGGCTCCTCGCACTCCTTAACAAAATGGGGTAATTGAGAGGAAAAATAGAACTTTAGAAGAGATGGCTAGGACCATGCTTTATGAAAATAATTTGCCTAAGTATTTTTGGGCGGAAGCCACAAACATTTCTTGTTATATTATCAATCGTGTAGTGATTAAGCCAATTTTAAAGAAAACTCCTTATGAGATTTTAAAATCCAAAAAGCCTAACATTAGCTATTTTCACCCTTTTTGGATGCAAGTGTTTTTTTAAACAATGGAAAAGACAATTTAGGTAAATTTGATGCAAAAAGTGATAAAGTTATTTTTCTTGGATATTCTCAACTTTCAAAGGCTTATAGAGTTTTTAACAAAAGAACTTTAGTTGTAGAAGAGTCTATACATGTGGTTTTCGATGATAACCTCCTTCCTAGGAAGGATTCTTGTGATGATGATGATGTAGGAATCATTGAAACCATTGATGAGGGACAAGCATCAAAGGTGGATGAGGTTCCAACCAATGAGGAAACACAAGATCCTCCAATAAAAGCTTTGGGATATGTAAAGCTTGAAGAAAGAGAAGTGAGTTACCCAAGAGAGTTCAACTATGTCAAGGGTGATGAAATCTTGGGTGATCCATCCAAGGGGGTAACTACTCGTTCTTCTCTTAGATTAATGAACCATATTGCATTTATCTCATGCATAGAGCCTAAGAATATCAATGAAGCTTTAGATGATGATTTTTGGATATTGGCTATGCAAGAAGAGTTAAATCAATTTGAGAGAAGTAATGTATGAACATTAGTTGATAGGCCTAGTAATAAATCTACTATAGGAACTAAATGGGTCTTTAGAAACAAACTAGATGAGAGTGGTAACATTATGAGAAATAAAGCTAGATTAGTTGCTCAAGGTTACACTCAAGAAGAGGGAATATATTTCGATGAAAATTATGCACCCGTAGCTAGAATGGAAGCTATTAGGATGTTACTTGCATTTGCATGTTATCATGATTTCAAGCTTTTTCAAATGGATGTCAAAAGTGCTTTTCTAAAGGGGTTTTATAAATGAAGAAGTGTATGTTGAACAACTACCGGGTTTTGAAGATCCAAAGTTTCCAAACCATGTTTTTAAATTAACAAAAGCTTATATGGTTTGAAACAAGCTCCTAGAGCTTGGTATGAAAGGCTTTCAAACTTTTTAATTGAAAAAGGATTTGAAAAAGGAAAGGTGGATACTACACTTTTTATAAAAAGGTTTAAAAATGACATCTTAGTAGTTCAAATTTATGTTGATGATATTATTTTTGGATCTACTAATGAATGTTACTGTCAAGAATTTTCTAAGTTAATGCAAGGTGAATTCGAGATGAGCATGATAGGGGAGCTCTCATTCTTTTTGGGACTCCAAATCAAGCAAAGGAAAGATGAAACCTTCATTAATCAAGCAAAGTATATCAAGGATATGCTCAAGAAGTTTTGCTTGGAGAATGTGAAACCTCAAGTCACTCCTATGAGCTCATCAACTAAGCTTGACAAGGATAAAGGAGGTAAGTGTGTTGATTCTAAATTGTATAGATCTATTATAGGTTCTTTGCTTTACCTTACCACAAGTAGACCGAATATTATGTTTGGTGTTTTCTTGTGTGTTAGGTTTCACGCTAGTCCTAGAGAATCACACTTAGTAGTCATTAAAAGAATTTTTAGGTACCTTAGATACACACCTTATTTAGGTTTTTGGTATCCTAAAGACTCTTCCTTTAATCTTCATGCTTATTCGAATGCAGATTATGGGGGTTGTAAGATAGAGAGGAACAGTACACCCGGAACATGTCAATTCTTAGGTAGTATGCTCATATCTTGGTTCTCTAAGAAAAAAAATAGTGTAGCTTTATCTACCACTGAAGCGGAGTATATTTCCTTAGGGAGTTTTTGTGCTCAAGTCCTTTGGATGAAACAACAACTCTTAGATTATGGCATTAGAGTTGAAACAATACCTTTAAAATGTGATAACACTAGAGCTATATGTCTTTCTAAGAACCCCATTCAACATTCTAAAACTAAACACATAGAGATTAGACATCACTTCATTAGAGATCATGTGTCAAAAAATGATGTTGTTTTAGAGTTTTTTTAAACCAATTAGTGGACATTTTTACCAAACTTTTAGATAAAGAGTGTTTTTGGACTCTTAGTAAAGATTTAGGTCTAACTAGCCTTTCTTGACCTCTTAAGTGTTATTTTGTGCAAATTTTGCTTGAATCTTGGCTACAATCATGCCTATGTTATCTTACATCTTGTTGCTTCTATGCATGTTGCTAGGGGGAGTATGAACTTGTTTACGCATTTTAATCATGTCATGACATCATATGCATGCTTCTAGGGTCTTTAGAAACTCATTTCTAGTACTTTAGAAGCCTAAAATGCAAAGCCTAGCTAAGGGGTATCGAAACACCTTCTATCGGTTTCGATACCTGTTCTTCATGATCGCCAAAATCTTTTCTGTATAAAATTGGTATCGAACCTTGTTCCGATACAGGAGGTTTTGATACGATATTGGAAGTGTATCAAAACAGGTTGTTTCGGAACGCCTATAAGGGCGTATCGAAACGCGCGGCGGCAGAATGCTATTAAAACACATCAAACCTAATTTTACCCAAATTAAAACACACCCAAACTCGTCTCTCAAACCCTAGCCGAAACCCTCTCTATAAAACCCTCAAATTCATCAACTTTTACAACAAAATCAAACGTTTTTCTTGAGGTATTTTCATCTAAACATCAAGGCTAAGGCTATATCAAATATTGGTGCTTCAAAATCCATCGATTCATCCTAATTCATATTCAAGGTAATTTTCGAAAAAACTTATTTTCGTCGAATTTTAGGGTGTTAAAATTTAGATTTTGAACATATTTTGAATGCTTATTGTATGGGTTTTTATAATCCTACAAAAACTTTTCAAAATCAATTTTTTTTTCATTCGAATATAAATTATTTTTATCGTATTGTTTTTTTCACTGGTTTTTCAAGCAATTTTCAAAATTTCAAAATCCTTGAATTATTGATTAATAGGATTGAATTAGGTTTATAGAGCATATATGTTTTTAAGTGCCTAAAACTAATCCTAAATTGTTTCAATCCTTAGATTATGGCACCGAAAAAGCGCCAACGTACCGAGGGAGGTAGTTCTTCATCCGCTCGTGCTTCCAAAGCCGATATCCAAGTGGTTTTCAAAAGAAGTTTGGATGATCACACTAAGATCGATAATTTCCAACACTTTCGCAACCACACACTCAAGAAGGAGTGTTGCATGGATGTGAACTTCATGAACTCAATCAAATTCAAATTCCGTTATCTTCATCTTCTCCATGATTGGAAGTTCATGACCTTTCTCACCTTAACTGGTAAGTTTTGTCCGACTCTTGTCCTCTTATTTTATGCTAATGCCTCTTGCATTCTTTCGAAGGATAAGAGCAAAGTGATTGCCATTGAATCCTATTTCATGGGTCAAACCTTTCGCATCGACGTCAACACTTTTGTTGATGTGTTTAGTCTTGAGGATGAGGGCCTTGAGGATGAGAATTCTCTTGACACCTTTTACCGGCTCGGTCATGAATCTTGACATCCATGATCGTTTCTTGCATCTTATCATATCTTGGTGGATTCGTCCATCCAATGGTAAGTATTCTTGGATCCGTCAAGTGGATAGCTTTTGGATAAATTGCTTTCGTCAAGCCCAACGCCCAAACCTTGCAAAAATCGTCTTTTCCGATATTGTTTGGCAAGTCAAGAACCTTGTCACTCCACTCGTCAAATCTTTTTCCTACGCTTGTATACTTAGCATTATCTTTGTGCGTTTAGGAATTGATTGCTCTTATGACCTTGTGGAGTCCGTCAAAGAACCCATCGGAGAGACTTCTCTAAATCGTTCCCATTTTCAATATCTTAATGGTCAATGGGTTAGAGGTTCTCCTCCTCCTTCTCCCGTTGATCCAGAGTCGATTCGACAAATTACTCCAAACGCCGAGATGATGGATTTTCTCACTTCGAGGTTTGATCGCATGGATGCTCGGTTTGATAGTTTGGATGCTCATTTTGATTCCTTCACAACTCACTTTGACTCTCGTCTTGATGCTATGGATACGAGGTTGACGAGTTTGGAGAATCAAAACATTTTTATGTGTCTCTCGCTTGAAGATCTTAGGCGTCTTCACAATGCTTTCAATAATGATGGCGATGACGACGAGGAAGACGGTGAAGATGGTGATGAGGATGGTGATGGTGATGGCGATGAGTGATCCTTAGCTATTCTTTTTTAGCTTTGCTATGGATTTTAGGACTAGTTATGTTTTCTTAAGTATTAAGTTGCATTTTCATTTCATATAAGGATAATATGCACCTATGTTATTTCGTTTGTTATGCTTTGAACCTTTATGTTGGATTTGAACTTTTATTAATGCTATGGTTTGTTTGAACTTTAACATTGATTACTTGGTATTTTGGTTAAATGTTATTATGCCTTATATTATTGCATTGATTTTGAACTAACAAAAAGGGGGAGAATACAATGTGTTACATTCTTTTAAGTTTTTAAAAGGGGAGAAGAAGACAATGTGTTACATTCTTTTAAGTTTTTAAAAGAGGAGAAGTGTGACACCCTCGCCCCGAGTTAGGAGACGGGGGCGTCGACCGGACTTACAAACTCGAACTTGTATACGAAACCAAGTCAATTCGTTTATTTGTATATCATTACAAGTCAAATGCAAGTAGTTTTCTTTATCAAAGTTTTGGCCAATTAAAAAATTTTCAAATATTTGTATGTCGATTCAAATATAGCTTTTGCTTCACGAGCCCTAAATTCGTATTGTGCATTTTAAAGTCAAATTCAATTCAAGGCTTTTCCAATTTCAATATACTTAATATTCGATCTTAAGTTTATTTCAGTTTCCCAATTGGAATTTTATCTAATATTTGATTTCACTATTACCATTCTAACTTATTTCGAATGGATAAACTCAAAATGTCCAGGGGTATCGAAACACTCTTATGGGGTATCGAAACAAGGGTATCGAACCCTAATTCGATACCTGGTCAACTATGTTGACCCATTTACTTGTTGACCAAAAGCTAGAGTAGCCTGGTTCGATACTGGTATCGATGCAATTTCGTTACTGGAGGCCCCAGTATCGAACCAGGTATCGAACTGGTCTTATTCGTTGACTCGTTAACTGAGGCTGAATAGCTTGGTTCGATACTAGTATCGAACCAGGAAGCTCACTGCCAAGCTTGGCATCGAAACAGGTATCGATGCCTTTTTGCTACTGGAAGTCTTGACATCAAACCAGGTACCGGACCATATAGGCCTTAGACAAGGGGGTATCGATACTCGTGGGAACGGTATCGATACCCCTGCTCAAAATGGCAGGTTTACAACTTCTAAATCACCTAGATACAATCCATAAGACCATTTATGTGGTCTTAGACCATCTCTAAACCTTAAGGGACAATTATAACCTGTTTTAGTAGGAACAACCACTTACCAATTCTAACATTTGGCCAAACCATTATCAATTTTATTGTTCATGAGCCTTCATCATACCAAGCTATAATTTCTAACCAAATGGCCATTCATTCAACCATATGCCATCTAAGGCTTTAGTTACCCTTATGACTTACATTTCACTATGTGACTAACATATATATCTATGGTATGATTCTAAGGATTCACATGTCATCTTACCTAATTCTATATTCTCATACCAAGTCCATTACTTACATATTACATGCTTAATACAAGGCCGATATAAACATACCATAGATCAATCTCCAAGGATATAAGGCTAGCCTATTATGATCACCTTGCCTTATGGCTTACATACCGAATGTTCGAATGATCATATATATAATTCATGACCAAAATATCAAAATGCATGAGCGATTCTAAGTATACTCTCTATGCCACCATAAGTTAGGAGTTATAAAAGTACAAAATACCATACTTGGGATTGCTTGGTGTCCTTGCTCTCGGTCAAAGTCGATCTATCTCCTTAGTCCGATAACCTGTTGTTTTGGGAAGGAGGAAACAAAGGTGGTAAGTACTACGAATTACTTAGTGAGGCAGCCCTAAGTCTAACCAAATTAGACATTAAATATATATATATATCAAGGTTAACATGCTTCAATTAAGCGATAAATTAATTCATGGCCATTTCACAACAAATCATGCAAGGGATAGTAATTGTCAAATATCATGCTTATCATGTTTCATATTACCATGTCACTAGCATGCAAACGAAATTCACATCTATATACTCATTAGCAACTTATATTCAAATGCTCAATGGCAACATGTTATCGAATGCTCAATGCAACATATAATCAAATGCTCAAAGGCAACATATAAACGAATGCTCAATGGCAACATATAATCAAATGCTCAAAGGCAACATATAAACGGATGCTCAATGGCAACATATAATCGGATGCTCAATGGTAACATATAATCGGATGCTCAATGGCAACATATAATCGGATGCTCAATGGCAACATATAATCGGATGCTCAATAGCAATGTCATATCGAATGCTCGTAGCAATGTCATTTCAATTTTAATCTTTCGAATTTGTTACAATGATGCCTTGGTATAGTTAGGCTAGGTAAGCGAGTCAACAGAAGTACCACAAAGGTACTGACAGAAGTGCCACGAAGGCACTAACAAAAGATACCCACGGTATCTACAAATGGTGACTAACCACCAAATAAAGGTACCCATAGTACCAACAGAAGTACCAAAGTACTAAACAGAAGTACCGAAGTACTGGGCAAACTAACAAATGAGCTCAGACCCTAGGCATGTCGTACTACCTATGACCAACTATCGACCAAGGCTAATATTCAATTCATTTAATCTTTCCATTTGTATTAAACAAGTTCCTCATCACAAAAGATGTCCATAACATGCTAATATTCAATGCATTTACATCAAGCTACCATTCCAAAAGCATATACATCATGCTAGCATATCCAAAGCATAAATCATACTAACATATCAAAAGCATATATCATGCTAACGAATCAAAAGCATATGTCATGCTATCATATCAAATCATACATATCATGTTCCAATCAAATAATCAAATCATCTTAAACATGCCTCATGCATGACTCACGTACCTGGCATCCGTAGTCGCGTGCCATTACTTACCTCGGCATTTCCGAGCTATGCAAATGTACTAAGCTAGCAAGCAATTCACATTGTCAAACAAGTTGTTTATCATTAACCTCCTTCCCTTTTACCGAATATAGATTAATCCATTACATGACAATAAAATCAATTAAACAAGGATGGTTAGGACCCTAATTCCTAACCCTAAGGTTTGCCACACACACAATTTCTCCAAGCAACTCAAGGATTGTAGATCGCGATTCCTTTGCCCTTCTTTCGAGTTTGCTCGAACCTTTGTTCTTCCTCGATATTTTCTTCTCTCGGACTCTCTAACAAACCATATTCACATAATAATTCATTAGGGGATATCCAAATCATTTAATTCTAAGGATTACATACTTTAACAAATGTAAATGTGCTCATTTGCTTATTCGGGACAGATTTGCTATCCTTTCGTAATTTGATCATATCTCCTAGATCCCATATCCGAATCGAGCTTATTTTATATCGTTAGAAAGTTAAGAGGACCCTATACAAGGACAAATTAACCTTATATTTTAATACTTTCCCGATCAGTACCAGAATTCATTCGAATCAGACCTGTCCGAAATTGGGGACTGCTCGAACAGCCCTACGGAGAAGCTTATAACTTTTCCTACCCAACTCGGATTGAGGTTCCTTAAATTTTCACTTAAACTAGGTGTATAGGAGTATCAAAATTTAAAATTTTAGATCAAAACTCCTTAAATCCCGACCTAGGGAATTTTTCAAAGATGACTACCCGAAATGCATTTTCTAGACAATATCGGCTAACTTTTATTCCATGGTTCGAATTCCAAATTCTTCTTGTTCTTATAAATTCCAGCATCTCAACCATATAATTGACACCAATTTATCCTCTTTTTCATCAACATATCAAATTAATCAACACCCATTTGGCATTTATAAAATCCCCAAATTCAAGTTCTCCAACTTAAGATTCATGCTTCAATAACTAAACCCAAGCAACATAATCTTTAAATTAGGCTTCTATCGACCTAATTAACTTGAAAATTTCATGAAATAATCAAAACCCCAAACTTCCAAAACCCTAAAAATTTTCAATTTAGGGAAAAAGAAGCTTACCAAGCTAATCGGGTATGATTCCTTAGTCGATTTTCCCTCTCATGCAAAGCTCTTAGCCTTTTCCATTAGCTTTTCTCCAACTCTCTCACAAAACTCTTTTCTCCCCTTCTAATTTGTTTCTAACGTGAATTTGGGAGGAGGGAAAGAAGATGATCACTCTCATCTTCATTAATCATATGCAATATATATTTTGCCTCTCTTTAAATGCCTAGACTTGAATTATTACAAAAGGTTAGTCTAGGAAATTTTAACATTTGCCATGCAACTATCCTCTTTATTATGTAATTCAATTTGATCCCTTATTTTTAAATCCAAATTCACATGATTCATTTAATTTATAATTTTATTCGAATCGTTTTACTAACCCAGTTTTAGGGTGTTACAAGAAGAAGACAATGTGTTACATTCTTTTAAGTTTTTAAAAGGGGAGAAGACCATTTTTAAAGCTATGCAACAATTAAGGGGGAGTTTTCATATTTTTCAAGCTTAAAAATTTATGTTGGTTTTGTTATATCAAAAAGGGGGAGATTGTAAAATTAAAATTAATTTTGATATAACATTTATGTTCAAGGACTATTTTTGTAATAAATTTTTAAGTTCTTGAATCAAAAATTAAGATTCAAGTCAAACCAAGAATATTAAAATATTTTTCTAAGTGTTTTCTATATGAGCGTTTCGATACCGGTAGAACTGGTATTGATACCGCCTTCGTTTTTCAAAGAATGTTCTTGAGACTTAGAACAAGTATCAATACTCGTTTCGATAACGAGACTACATTGCCAACAAATGTTTCGAACCCAGTATCGAACCAGACTTTAATTTTTAAATATTTTAAAATTATGACTCAGTGTTTCGATACCAGTATCTACCCTTAAAAAATCCCCAACGGCTCTTTTAGGCATTAAATGTCTTGACCGTTGGTGGTAGTTAAGCTTTAAATGGTTGTTAACCCATTTCGATACCAACCTTCACAGTTTACTTCAGGTATCGAAACCCGTTTCAATACACCCTTAATAAATGTACAACGTCTCTTTCTTTTTATGGATTGTTTCGAAACAGGTAGTCCATGTTTCGATACCATCTACTGCAGAGTGCATTTATGATGGAAAGATGAAGCTCCAACGTCTATATTTACATCTCCAACAACCCCAACGGTTAGAAATCAATGAGAATGTATAAAATAAAGTCTTTCAAGAAACATTAACAACTATTGAACCTCAAGCAACATCCAAGCATTCTAAATCCAACTCCAAAGCACTTTATTGCATATCCTTGTACCCAACTCTTGTATTTCATTTTGATTCTTTGTAATTAAGTTTGGGGAGAATAAATCTGTAATTGGGGCATATTCTTCTTGTGAGAGAAACCTTTTTGCCTATCTATTTTTCAATTGTAATCTTGTGAGGTTGAATTTATCCTTGGGTAGAAGGATTGATTCAAATTGTAACAGTTATCCCTTGAACCGAGAAAAAGGTCGAATTCTCTAGTGAATTGGTTTGAAAATCTTTAGTGTGAGCTAAGGTAGTGGATGTAGAGCTTGTTTTGAAGCTTGAACCACTATAAATCTTGTGTCTCAATCTTTTCTATTTTTACCGAAAAATCTTCCATCAAAATTTTAAATAGCCAATTCACCCCCCTCTTGGCCAACTATATTGTTTGATCAACTCAACAAGGGGTAAGGTGTATTTTTTAGAGTGTAAGGTTTAGGATTTAAGATATAGAAAATAAGAATTTAAGGTTTAAAATTTAATTTTTTAAAAAAAATTCTAAGGAGACATGGAGAAGAGGTAGAAAATTTTTACTCTAAATCCTAACATTAAACTTTAATCTTAATATCAAAATGTAAATTTTTAGTGTAAGACATAAATAAAAGTACTGACAAACGGGATAAATGATTTATATTCGTAAAATAGATGATTTATATCATTTTGTTACAAAGACACCCCATGATCATGTCTTTGAGGTTTTGGAGGAGAGTTTAAATGCTAAACCTGAACCATCTAATTTCTGTTGAATAAGCTTCTCCAAGCGTTCAACCATGGCAGGTGTGAAATAGTTGCTCCAATCTCCAACTTTTGCTTTCCTGAAGTAACTTTCGTTGGGAAACCCAGGAATGAATAAGCCTGTCTTGTTCACTTCAAGTTCCTTCAACCTCTCAAAACTACAAAGTTCTGCTATTTCTTCAACATCACCTTGCTTCTCTTCATCCTCTGTGAAAGGAACACCTAAGAACATGGCCAACTGTTTCACCTGACAACTAATGTCTTCCTTAAGATCTTCGTACTTTAAAAACAGTACCTTGTCGGGGTTTTCTTGGCTTGCCTTCCAATAACCCAATACATGATCAAAAAACGGTCCAAACCCACAGATTCCATGACAGAACTTGTCAAAAGCTTCATCTAGAGACAGCAACTCTTGGCTTTCGTCTTGAAGCTTGCCGATGAAAATCCAAAGAGAAATGAACGTATCCATAGGGTTTCTACATATGTAAACAATCTTACAGTTTGAATCTTTAATGGAAGTAGGCAAAGAAGCGTAAGGCACGTGTGTGGCAAAAAGACATGGCTTATAAACACAAATGTTTTGGACATTAGGACAAGGGTTGTTGACATAAACATCGTACTCCAACTGACGAACCAGTTGGTGAGGATTAGAGTTGAGCAAAGGGTGTTCCATTTCATCCCTTGCGAACTGGGTGCGGTACAAAGTGGAGAAAGTCAATGCCTTGAGCCAAGTGGTGCCACATTTTGGGAGACTGGCGACGATTACATTAGAATCAGATGCTGGGAAATGTCTCTGGAACGAAACCACCCACAGCTTTCAGACGACGAGCTGAGCACCAGAAGCCTTGATAGCTATAAAAACTTGATCCACTCCAACCTTGTTCTTTAGGGAGGGTTTCCACCAGCTGTCGGATCTCATCGTCCCATGATTTCTCGGCATCTTGTGTTAGAGAAACAAGTTTGTCTGTGCTGATTTCTGCTGTCTGATCCATGATGAAACCAACAGCCAATCCAGAAAGGGATATAAACAACAACACTGATAGTGCTTGGTTCCAACTTAAGAATTCCTACTCCAGCCGGCCTCCAAACATTTTAAAATCGATTAAAATCTGACAACTTATCGGCTGGTAGTAATTTATTTTTATCATGTTTCACGCATGCAACTAGCACCTTGAATATATCATCAAACTGATGGAGGATAATATTTAATTTCGACTGATCCATCATCATTATGTTCATAATCCCATGTGACGTGAATGGTGAAAAAGGAAGGAATCTCGAGGTTTGTGGGTTTAAAATATTGGATAAACGTAGTCCTAGATTATATTTTAATTATATTTTATATTTTTTAATTATTATAAATTATAAATTAATCTCACGATTTAAAAATTATAAGAAATTAATCTAATATCGTTAAAAATTTAACGTTGGTGACGTGACAGTCTGTTTATAATTTTTATATTAACTGTTACGTTATCAACCATTAAGTTTTTAATAATATTTAACTAATTTATTATAATTTTTAAATCGTGAAACTAGTTTGTAACTTATGATAATCAAGAAACGTAATAGATAATTAAAGTATAATTAGAGGATCATTTATATAATTTACCATAAAATATACCCCTAAAAATTTACTCCATCTCACATATTAAATTTGTCTAATAAAAAAATCATTTAAATTCATAGTCACATATTAAAATCACTTAAATTCATAGTCACATATTTAAATTTGACTATATATAAATAATTGAGGTTCTTGTTTAGCTTTGATATTGGTCTATTGAGAGCCATCCACTTGCTGTCTTTGTGACTAAAATCTCTTTTAATCCCATTTAGCCTGTGTTATTGTTATCATTAAAAATAAAACAAATTGCTTTGTATGTTGAATTTCATTTGAGAAAATGAAGAAAATCAAATATAGGAGATCATGATGAAAATTTTCTCTTGGGATTCAACAAGTACCTAAGATCTTCAATGCTTCAAGCTGGGTCTTAACTCTTAAGCTATCATAAGTTCATGCCTTTGAGAAATCCATATTCAAACTTATAATGAAGAGACCTTCAAGCTAATATCTTTTCGACCAATTGCTAGTAGGGGTGGGCAATACCGGGTACCCGATCAATTTGAATAGAATTGGCTCCGGTCTCGGTAACCACTGGTTCTTGAAAATTGGAACTAGTCTCGGTCACACTGAGTCCTAAATTTTAAGAATCGGTCTCGTTACCGGTGGGAACCGGTTCTAATACCGGGTACCCAGTCAATTAGTTTATTCTTAAAAAAATTGAGTAATTGAAGGAAAAAAAAACTTTCAACTACCAATAATAATAATATTAAATCATAAAATTAGAATATTGTAGGCTTGAAAATTAAAATTTTAAAACTAGTCATACTCATAATATTCATACATAAAGAGAAAGTTTGATAAAAAAAATAAACAAAAGAAAATCAATACCGGATATTTGGTATTGGTCCCGGTCCTATTGAGTACCCATCGGGTACAAAAAATAAGATTCAGTCCCGGTCTCGGGTATGATCGGGATCTAAATTTTAGATCCAGTCTCGATCTCACCGTGGTCAATACGAAATAAAAATCTATTGGGTCTTATCGAGTGTCCGGATCCAGGACCGGAACCAGATAATCGTGTTTTTTGTCCACCGCTAGGTTTTATGAAAAAGCATGGATAATGAAAGAGATGGACCGAGGAGGATTGATGAAGACCCTTTTTTTAAAATTCTGTATCTAATTATAATTTTATTAATAATCAAGTAAAACGTGCATTTAAATTATTGGGATGTTGCTTTTGCCATGGCGTAGTGGAGTTTTAATGTGTCTGGGGTGGAGTAGGAATTCTTACGTTGGATATCGATATTTTGTCGGGGATTGCGAATATAAGTTTAGGGTTAAGATTTAAGTTTAAAGTTCGGGTTTAGAAGAACTTCATCATGGATACAGCAGAAACCAGCAAAGCCAGCCTAGCTTCACTGATCCAAGATGTGGAGAAATCATGGGACGATGAGCTCCAACAACTGGTGCATACCCTCCCTAGAGAAGAATCTTGGGTTAGTGATTCCAGTCTTTATCTCTATCAAGGCTTTTGGTGCCCATCTATTCTTCTAAAACCAATGATTTCTTTCCACAAAAATTTTCAACCATTTGATTGTGATGTTATCATCGCCCCTTTCCCAAAATGTGGCACTACTTGGCTCAAGGCCTTAATTTTTTCCGTTCTGTACCGTGACCGGCTTCGGCTTGCAAGGGATGAGAATCCCTTACAAGCCTCTACTCCTCACCAACTTGTTCGTTTCTTCGAGTTGGATCTTTACTTCAACGACCCTTGTCCCGATCTCGAAAACATATGTGTTTACAAGCCGAGGCTTTTTGCCACCCACGTTCCTCATGCTTCTTTGCCCAGTCCCATTAAGGATTCGGAGTGTAAGATCGTTTACATGTGTAGAAACCCCTTGGATATGTTCGTTTCTCTTTGGCTTTTCTCTAACAAGCTTCGAGATGAAAACCGAGAGCCACTTTCACTAGACAAAGTTTTTGACAAGTTCTGTCATGGAATCTGTCCGTTTGGACCATTTTTTGAGCATGTGTTGGGTTACTGGAATGCAGGCCAAGAAAATGCCGACAAGATATTGTTTTTAAAGTACGAAGATCTTAAGGAAGACATCAGTTGTCAGGTGAAACACTTGGCCATGTTCTTAGGGGTTCCTTTCACAGAGGAAGAAGAGAAACAAGGTGTTGTCGGAGAAATAGCAAAAGTTTGTAGTTTTGAGAATTTGAAAGAACTGGAAGTGAACAAGAAGGGTTTACACATTTCTGGTGTTCCACACAAAGATTTTTTCAGGCAAGGAAAAGTGGGAGATTGGAGCAATTATCTCACACCTGCCATGGTTGAACGTTTGGAGAAGCTGATTCAACAGAAATTGGATAACTCAGGTTTAACATTTAAACTCTCCTCCAAAGTTTGACAGGATCATGACAATGTTGGTTTTGGATTCATGGGATGTCCAAAGTTTGACAAGATCATGAGAATGTTGGTTTAGGATGTCGTTTTTCAGCGTTAATTAAAATCTCTTTTCATCAACGTTTTTAACATGTTTTTCTCTTGTAATTTGAATGCGGAAAATAATTAAAACAAGATACGCGAGAAAAAAAATAAAATTTAACGTGGTTCGGTCTTAATTATCTTTACAGACGATAAAAACGAATAATTTACTATTATATATTATCTCATGATATCTCATATAATCATATTTTGTCATAAAAATGAGTAAACTCATTAACGGTTAAAAATATAAAGTGATAGCGGGCGTGTTTTCATTAACCTAGAACGTGTTCGACGACATATGACGGGTAATGCATTAAAATTCTTATTTTGGCATCTTCTATCTCCCCATGTCTACTTTCCTGGCATGTCTATGTTAACTTGCTTGTAAATCTGTGTGACAGCCGTCAATCCGGTTCAGTTCTGATGAAGCTGTTGCATGCCTAGTTGCTACAAATGAAATACAATTTTTTGATGCCATGGATTTCTCTGAAGGAACTTTGCATTGGCTAAGAATTCCAGGGGTTGCTGCGGTGGAGCTTTCCAAGGCTCCCAGATCCTATGTGGCAGCATTTGTTCCAGAATCGAAGGTTGGTGTTCCCTTGGCTACTGCAGGTTTCTTGTCATAAAGGAAAGAGCCTGACAAGTATCTGGGATTGGTATCATCATTTCCTCATTTAATTGTTTTCTGATTATTTTCTTAACATGCTGTGTCTTGAAGTTGAAGTTTAATTGGTTTCATTTGCGACAGCAGAGGAACATGTAAAAGTTAACTAAAAGCTTATAATAAATACTATAAGAAGCTTTTTCCGATGTTCTACAATGCAGTTAAACTGGAATACAGGACTTCTAGTTGTGGTGCAATCTGATGTTGATAAGACTAACCAGAGCTATTATGGAGAGTTAAAGCTGATATCTACCTTACAACCGATGGAACCTTTGAAGGACTTGTTCCCCTTCATATGTTCTTACTTAAAACTTCTGTTCTTTTTTCTTTCCTTCTTTTTGCTCAGAAAAGAACATAAGTTTCTCTGCTTCTTCACCATGTATACAATTTGCCAACTTCATTACATTTATTGGTAGGGAAGGAGGGGAACATTCACGATGTTCGGTGGTCATTTTCTTAGAAGAAGTTTGTTGTATCATTGGGGGCGGAGCTAAGATTTGGGGTTTAGGGGGTAAAATATAAATGTTTACAAGTAGTGGGGACAAATTCAATAAAAAAAATAAATTTTAAAAAAAATTAAATAAGAGGATAAAAGTAAAAAAAAAATTCGGAGGGGACAATTGCCTCTCCCCATCCCCACACAGCTCTGTCCCTGTGTATCATCCTCCGCATGCCAAGAATGCAACTACAATTCAGGCAGAGATATTTTTCTGACAACTATGGTGTATCTTACAATAACGATTTTTTTTTTTTGAATAATAACCTGATTGTATTTATTATTAATAAAAATAAAGAAATCCACAAAGGAGGTAAAACGGCAAACAAGAAAGTTATACAATGAAAAAAAAAAGCAAAAGACAATAAGGAATGCAATCGGTCAACACATCATTTCTCGATCAAAACAAGATCTTGGCAATCATCAATAGTAAATCCCATAAAAATGAGAAACAAGGTTGATAGATCCTTTGCTCAGGGGTGACAAGCTTACAAGCTAAAGCACCCTACAACTTGCCTTCGATTCCACCAAAGCTTCAACCGAAGACGGAACTTCAACCCAGAAACGATCTTTTTCGCTATTAGAATCGTCTTGTGCAATTGCATGTGCAACTCGATTTCCAGATCTTGGAGTAAAGGTAAAAGTACATGCATTGAGAGATTGTGATGTTTCTTTTATTTCCCAGATAATAGCACTGATTACTGAGAAATCATTGTTTTTCGACTAAATTTTCCGGATTATCGAAAGAGAGTCTCCTTTAAAGATTGTTGTTGAAAAACTCATATCGATTGTAAAAAGAATCTTACAATAACGATTTGAATGAATGCAACATATAAATAAGAAAATAAAAAGACTATTGATGAAACTAAAGATCAATTTTGGAAATATACTTGTTAATAGACCATGTCACTGAAGATCCAATTGCATTCATGAAAGCTAGAATGGGATCAACTTTGAAAAAGTAGAGTATAATACATGTCTCCAAGTTGAATATTAGTTACAAAGTAACCCTGCAAGCGTGGAGTATTCATGTTCGACACATATTTGAATACGCGTACGAAGATACGATCTTTCAAGGTCGCCCAAGTATGGTTTATACAAGTGTATAAGTCCTTTATAGCTCAATTATCTTCAATATGACTACATTATTAGGATTCATATTCCTATATTTTTAATTTTCTTTTATTACAAAGTTATAATACATTTATAGTCTTCAATTTCGGCACTTTCGGATTCTCACAAGTATTCCATGATGATATAGAGAAATGAGCAAGAATGCAGTAAAAAACAAGAAGAGGGAGAAAGAAAAGGAGAAGGCCACCTCCGGTGCTACATGAAAAAAAATGCGGTTTGGGATAATACCAATCGAACTATTTAAACCCAGTATCGTTGCAGTTAGGGGTGAGTATTCGATCGAGTCGAGTCAAAAAATTTCGAGTTATTCGAGTTGACAAGTCATGTTTTACAACTCAAACTTTATTTGAAATTTTTTCGGTTCGAGTCAAGTTTAAGAAATTCGAGTCGAATCGAGTCGAGTTTTCGAATTCCTATAAATATTTAATTGTAATTATTTATCATGTTATAGTATGATTTGATTCCAATTTAAACGACTTTCTCTAATCATATAAGATATGCATATATATATATATATATATTTTTCATGTGTAGCAATATTTCTTTATATTTTTATATATCAATGTATATATCATAAAAAATTGATAGATTCGTCTCAAACTTAAAAATTAATCCTTTAATTACTAAAAATTTTGAGTTATTCGAATTATTCGAATTTCCATTTTACAACTCAAATTTTATTTGAAATTTTTTCGAGTCGAGTCTATAAAATTTAGAGTCAAGTCAAAACGAGTCGAATATTTTCGCATCGAGTCGGTTTATTCAGGCTTTTCGAGTCGAGTCAAAACGAGTCGAATGCATCAAGTCGATTTATTCAATCTTTTCGAATCAAGTTTTGCTCAACCCTAACAATCTCCCATTTACCAGTTTTGATGTGTAGTATTCATTTGTTTTGCATGACTTTCAGCTTTGCTTACCTTTGTTTTCCGTCATGGTGTCATATTCATGTTATTTTCGTATTTGTTTCGTGTTCTATATCATATTTTAGTTATTCGTAGTGATGTATTATGTTGTTGTGCTGTGTCCAAAATTGTTGATTGAGCAATTTCTTGTCGCTTAATCACAGTATTACTACTAATTACAGAGCTTCCAACTTGGGACTACCATGGCGTGTGGTTCCAGAAACAAGGACAAAAGTCGAGTGAAATCAACGAGTTTATTACCATTATATGCTAATTACACAGCCTAAGCTTGCTACAACACGAAGATCCATGCAAAATTTATCAGAAGCATAAGCATGCTATGGAAATTATAGTCTTAAGCATAGTCAGATACAGTTCAATAGTTTAATTTGTATACATTTACAAGTTAATATACTTGTATCTATCATTCGCATTCGAATCCGAGTAATATGGTTTAGAGGTTGATTAATACATCTAGTAAGAAGTAAATTGATTAATGTCACATAAGATAGGGATCGTATTTGAATAGAGGAATCGTGTTGCCTTCGCCACCGAAACCATCACAACAGGTTGAAGGCATATCCCTAGATATCTAAGCAACAGACTTTGAGACACGGTCAAATCGAAAATGTTTCGAGATTTCACCTGCATTCTTACTGGAATTGCATGATAGTTCACATTCATTCTTTTGAAGGTACAAAATCTGTACCTGAAAGACACAGGAAAAGGAAGCTAGTAGTCGATACTATTAGCAAAATGGTATATACCTTGAAACACACTGCTCCGGCATAGCATATGAAACCAGGCCCGAATGAAGCAATTACATACTAAATGCTGCCACCATTAGCCACTGAGATTAGAGACTTTCAGTTGTCACCTCAGCTCCATTACTGCAGAAGAAAAACAGGTATGAATAGATGGTTGGAAACATTCATGCTAGAGATATCTATTTGTCACAGGTTTTAAGCTGAATGCTTCAATTGCAGGATTTATATGAACTTCACAAAAGATTACTATAAAAAAAAAACAAGTAGTGAAGTTTAAAATGCCCCAAAATTGGGTATCCATGACTGTAACTTTTCAACTTAATAATTCAAGATTTCTTTGCTTACTTGTATTTGAATGGATGTAGCAACCATATAAACTTAACGCTACTGAAGTTTAAACTCTACTAGCAGTATATAATATAATAACCCTTTCAACAAAGGTTCCTAAGCAGTTACTTAAACTGTTCTTTCAAACAATGTAGAGGATGTATATCCTCTATTGAGTCTATTCTCCTCTATAGGAAATCATAATTCGGGATGCAAAAAGGCTTCATGGAAAGATGTATTTTAAGTTGTTATGCATCTGCATAAAGTTGTATGAGTGTAACATGAGCTTACCTTTGAGTTGACAGATCTGCAGGTGATTTGCAGAAGATATAGTTGATATCCGAGTTCTTCCGTCTTTAATCAACATCAAGAAACAACTTTTTGTGTTCTGTTTCTATGTATGGTAGATGCGCAATATTGAACCGGTCCTCACCATTCTCCTTTTCCAGACTACTTTGTAAAGCAGGGCATCCTTTGATTACCAACCTTTGGAGATTGGTCAGATTATGTACGGGGGATGGTATTGAATGCAACATTGGGCAACCCACGATACTTAATTCCTGAAGAGAACTAAGGGACTCCAAAACGGAAATGTCATTCAGCTGTCCACACTCCATAACATCTAAGTTCTGAAGGGAAGCCAGTGATCTTAGGTCTGAAGGCAGTGACATCAGTCCATCACAGTACAGAATGCTCAAATGTTTAAGAGAAGAGGATGCTTGGTTGTCCTCGAATAGACGATCCAAATTATCGCAATTGTACAGTGTCAATTTCTCGATAGAGAAGAAGCTTTTAAAGTAACAATTTAAAAACTCAAGCTTAAAGTTTTCAACGACCAAAGAGGAAAGCGATGGTAGATGAACTACTGAGTGCAGTAGCATCTCATTGCTGTCACAAAGAGCTAAGAATCTAAGATTTGGGATAACTGGCAACGCAGTCAACCTATGGCATCCTTCAACCACAAGTTTGTCGAGGCAAGGGAAAGCTTCAAGTGACAAGGGACCTGATGATCCTTCAACAACAGTGAAGATATCCTTTTTCTTCATTTGTATACTCTTCCAGCCATCCAATCTAGGCATATCATATATTTCAAACTGCTCCAGGCGAGGGAATCCTTCATCCCCATAAAATTCATGGCCTATTGACCGCACTTCAGACATCCCTTTCAAATAGAGAAACCTAAGGGAAGGTAGCTGTCCGAGTGGTGGAAGTACTTGACAACTGCAACTGATTAATGAAATACTTGACAGATCCCAAAGACCCCGGTTCATCCATGATGGAAACCTGGAACCTTTGTATCCCTTTAAACAAAAATCCCTTATGTTCTCGGGTGGGCGGAGGTTTTCTAGTATTATGGCAGACATTCGAGCATTTCCAACATCACTGCGACCCCAAGATAATCCCAATGAGTGAATGCTCACTTTCTCATACAGCTTCGCACTTCGTGCTTCTGCCTCCTTCGTCACATTTTCAAGATTCTTAATCTCTAGTCTATCTTGAAGGTTCAGCTCACTCAACTCATTTAGTTTAGCACTATCAGATTGCTTTCCAAGAACAAATGTTGACAGCTTCTCAAGATGTGTCAATTTTCCAATCCCTGAGGGAAGGTAAGTCAAGGAGCAGCATGATGTAATACAGAGATTTACTAGACTTGTCAACTGGGGGGCAGTTTTGGGCAACCCCTCAAGGTTATATAACACTCAGAGAGTTCCAATGTCTGCAGATACTTGAGGTTATTGATGGTTTCTGGTATCTTTCTTATATGTGTGCAAGATGCATCAAGGTACCTCAGGTGTTTTAAAGCACCAAGAGAAACAGGCAACTCAGAAATGCCACTTTGGCTGATATCCAATACGTGCAGGTGGCTAAGTCTAGAGAATATTGTTTCGGGGATACTGTCAAACTTACTCGATAAGAAAAGCAAAGTCTGCAAGTCTTCTTTATTACTCAAATATCTTAGTTGTGCTGAAGGATCAGATTCAAATACCAAGGAGAAATGCCGAAGATCTAAATCACTTTTGGAACTTTCAGGCTCCATTACTGAGCATTTAGTCGAACTAACAGTCAAAGCAAAATCATACACAACATCATGCATTCTGCAGAATATGGTCCCAGAATCATCTCTTACTATGTCTTCAAAAAAAAGGTGCCGTAACAATTGCATAAAGTAGTCCTCCGCTATGTCATAGAAGCTTTCACTTGAGCCACTTGTTTGCAAAAAGCCCTCAGCTTTCCACAACTTCAACAACTTATCCTTACTGATCCAATATTCTCTTGGGAATATTGAACAATATGCGAAGCATTGCTTCAGATTGGATGGCAAAAGATCATAACTGAGGCGCAGAACTGGCAAAAGATTAGAACTGTAAGTATACTTTTGCATCTCCAGAAACGCAAGAGCAGCAGCAGATAACCAATCACCCATTTCTCCATTATAGGGCAACAAAGCACCAAGTATCCTCACAGCAAGAGGCAACCCTCTACAATCCGCAACAAGAATCTTGCTCATTTGTAACAACTCCCTTTCTTCCCAAGGCAACAATGTCACCCTGCGGAACATATCTAAACAATCCGCATCAGGCAAAGGTTGCAAGTAATATAAAGGTATGTTACTTAAACCATCCGCGACCTCAACCGAGCGAGTCGTGATTATAACAGCAGATCCATAAGAACCCACATTGAATAAGTTTCTTAACAGTAACCATAGATCCATCTCCTCAATACACAAATTATCAAGCACAACCAGAAATCTCTTCCCCATCAGTTCAATTCTAACACCCTCTATGAAGTCTTCCCCGTTCGAAATTTTTTTAGAGCAAATTGCTTCCGCAATCCTTTCGACATTGAAAGCGGGATTATTGCCCGCAGAAACCCAATACTTGAACCTGAAATTACGCCCTATTGACTCATCATTATAAACAAGACGAGCTAGTGTTGTTTTTCCCACTCCCCCGACACCGACAATGGATAATACCCGGCATACCTCG
Organism: Abelmoschus esculentus; assembly: GCA_035048815.1. Lineage (NCBI taxonomy): Eukaryota > Viridiplantae > Streptophyta > Magnoliopsida > Malvales > Malvaceae > Abelmoschus > Abelmoschus esculentus. Next base: position 14,779,090 of record JAUCBN010000043.1, on the reverse strand, counting down.
TTGGACTCGCTCATTAATAAACTAATGATCTTATCCCTATCCGTATCTCTGCCCACAATTTCAGGTTCAAAACCTAAAGAACTAATCCCAGAATTTAATCGAACATAAAGATCCGGTCTCCAATTACTCTCCAATGGCCAATCGCCTTCGCCGGCGAGCCTGGCCAACTTCTCGACCACATCCTCAACAGGACGCCGGTCTACAATTCTAGTGAGGGAACCAAAACAGCAGCTCTTTAGTTTTCGATTCCTTACCTCGCGCATTTGCTGTTCATAGTCATCCAACAGATAACCCAATCGGTAAGCCAAACGTTTGACTTCAAGCAACCACCTCCTGATTTCCTCCGGCATCTCGAACCGCTGCTCCGCTACTGTAGCTATGTTTTTGACTGCCGCCACAACAGTCCGTGACCTGGTCAAGATCTCGTCGCCGCCGTCGTCAAATGAAAGGCAAATGGAATCCAACCGATTAATAAGCGATTGGAGCAAGGGTGACGCAATTGAACCCGCCATTAAAACCGCTTGAAAATTAAAGTTAAATTAGTAGCAAAAACAACAACAACAATGAAATTGAATTCCCTCTTTGGACTTGATTTACCGAACAAAATTTAGCTGCATATATTAACTAATATACTTATTAAAATAAATAAAGGAATTTACTAAAATGCCCTTGCCGCTCTTGGTAACTAAAATTGAAGTGACGTGTAATTAAACTCTTGTTTATGGATAGGATCGTCAAATGACATTATATTTCAATGGTCAACGCCTAGTAAATACATTTCAGTTCAATAGTGCGTGTTGGACACCACAAAAATTAAATCTTCAAGCCCTTTAGTTGGCTCTGATTGCGGCGGCCGGCGGTTGTTTCCGGTTTGAGGCTGATACTTTACGGTTAGCTCTGGCTTTTTCTAGATCTATCACTTCATTTCTTCTTCATTTATAAATCGTTTAAATCAAATTAAATGCTTTTAGTTTCAATTATATTTGACTTCAATTTTGATGTATTAATTATTATTTTTAGATTCCTTTTCCTCAAGGATTCGTGGATGGAGATCAGATCTATTTGAATTTATTATTGTTCAGCAATTCTAGGAAGATAATTTGAATGCATCTGTCAGGTAAATAATTGAATTTTTTATGTTAACGGAAACAATTTCACATATCTTAAATCTGAGAATTTGAATTGTATATTATTTATTTGAGGTTTAGCTGAATGATGATTGATGAACTTTTTAAATCTCGTTTTTTTCTGGAAAATTTCTCATCTTCTATAAAACCAGAAAAATCAAGGTTTTTAAACTTGAATGCAGTAATAAACTTCAAATTAGTACTTTGTAACATTAATCACGGTTTAATGTAAAGAATCCAAGATAGAGGATGGAACATTAACAATCCATCTAAGACTAGAATTAATGACTTTATATGCTTTTAACTGGTGGTTTATTTTATGCAGGTGGGATGGATTCTAGGCAGGATAGCCGTTTTTCGCATTTGGTTTCCTGGTGTAAAAAAGTTGCGGGTGGCAAAAGCAAGAAAAGGATTTATCCGTCACTTATACCGAAAACCGAATATCTGTTTGATCTACGAGATTCTGTGAAGGAAGAAATGATCAAAGAATTAATGGTTGGGACAAGACGAACGAAAGAATGTCGAGAATGGTTGATCAAGGTGAGAGAGTTTGAAATTAGTGCAAATGAACTACTGAAATTTCGTGGGAAGACTTCAGATAACTTAAGGTTTTCCATGAGACAACCACATGCCGATTTGGTGAATATGCTTGATGACATCACCCGTCTCTTGGAGAGTTCTCCATTACAAGGGGCAACTAGAACAATGAGTAGTTCGATGATTGAAGTCATGAATTTTGGACTTGCCGAAGGAAATGCAAATGCTTACTTGAGGAGCAAAACTGGAGATCCAGGTCAGGTGTACTTAGAAGCTGGACGATCTCGTGCTATGGCAAAGGAAGTTGAAAAGGGGAAAGCCTTAATGGCATCATCAACGAATAAACCTGACAGACATCAGCCACTTGTATCTGTGGAATCTCCTGTGACCAAAAGAGTCCAAGGAAGAGCACTGGAAGAGAATTTAAGCTCTTCATTACCAACAGATAGTGTCGAACCCATAACAGAGCATGCGGTATCATCTTCACAAAGCGGCATCTTACCAGCTCCTGGATGTGAGATTGAGCTTATTTCTTTTGAAGAAGAAGAAATGAAACCATCTCTGTCACCTGAAATTTCCAAGACCATGATTAATGAAATCGAAGAGATTTCATCCACTCATGAAACAGAATCTGAGACTAGTCTACTAGCAGCAAGTAATTTTCCCAAATCACTAATAACTGCTCAGCAATCAGTTGAACCTACGATGGAAGCGAGAACGTTCATCTCTAACCAAAGTAATATATCCTCAGTAGATGCATTTTCAGTAGAATCTCTAGTACAAGAGGAAACCCTACTTACTGATGAATTGGAGATTGAGGATCCTAATCAAACAGATGTCAAGACAAATGTTGAGCGCACTGTGTTGAAGATATTGGAACTTTTGAGCAATGATACAGTCAGAAGAATTGGTGTTTATGGCGGTGGAGGTATTGGCAAGACTACTGTGTTGAAAGCCTTTATCGACCATCCCCAGACAAAACACATGTTTGATTTGATCATCTGGGTGACAGTATCAAAATACTGGAGTATAAGAAAGATGCAGAAAGAAGTTTTAAAGCAATTATCAACAGATTTCGAGGCTGAATCTGAAAATAGAGAAGAATTATTCCAATATTTGGAAGGCAGGAAGTTTTTGCTTGTTTTGGATGATGTCTGGGAGAGGATAGATTTAGAAGCAGTTGGCATACCCGATTCTAGCTTGAACAATGGCAGTGCGATGATACTGGCAACGCGAAAATTGGAGGTTTGTAATGACATGCATTTCATTAATTTTATTGAAGTTGGAACTCTCTCTAACAAAGAAGCATGGGAGCTGTTTTGTGAACAAGTCGGTGGCATTGTCAATGCTCCGGGTATCCTTTCCTTTGCTCGAGGTATTGTTGAGATGTGTGGAGGTCTGCCTCTGCTGGTCATTGTCACCGGAAGAGCTCTGTCAAGGGAGGAAGATGTCTCTGCATGGGAGCAAGTGATGGGGCAATTTTCGGTGCCTTATAGAGATCCGAGAAACCTCAATGACATAATCCAATTGTTAAAATTCAGTTTTGACCAATTGAAGGTTCATGACATACAGAGTTGTTTCCTTCATTGTGCTTTATTTCCTGAAGATCAAGAGTTTAGCATTTCTGAATTTGTTAAGTATTCTATCGAAGAAGGTTTGATTTCTGGAAATATGGCTGATGCATACAGGAGGGGCCATGAGATAGTTAATGCTCTTGTACATGCCTTTTTGTTAGAAATCACTCCCAATTATTCCATCAAAATGCATGATATAATGAGAGACCTAGCACTGGCCATCTTGTCACAGGAAAATGGTAGTCAATTTCTGTTGAGAGATTACTCAAAACCAGTGAGCCGAGAAAGTCGTTCATTGGTCGGACCACAAGAAAGCCCCGAGAGCAATAGATTGTTTATTCCAGATTCTCATCAATTCATATTGAAAGCTGGTTCAGGTCTGCCCCAACCGCCTTCACTAGAGGAATGGGAAAATTCTAATATGATCTTTTTGATGGACAATAAATTGTCCGCTTTACCCGAGAGACTATGTTGCCGTGGACTATCGACACTGTTTCTTCAAAGAAATTTCAGGCTTAGAGTGATACCCATGCTCTTTTTTGACTGCATGCCTTCTTTGAAAGTGCTGAACTTATCGAATACCAGAATAAAGTGCCTGCCAAAAACAATTTCTAAACTTGTAAGCCTGGAAACTCTTGTTCTTCGTAATTGTGAACGCCTTGTTATGCTTCCTCCTGATATTGGATCCCTCAAACTTCTTCAAGTACTTGATCTTAGAGGCACTGAGATCAACAAATTACCTGATGAGATTGGTGAACTATCCTCTTTGGCATACTTTGATGTATGCTTCTATGGATCTATCAACCGGAGTGAGCATATTAAATTGCCTCAAGGCTTGATTTCTAATGGGACAATATCTAGGCTTCATGCATTGCAATCACTAGGGATCAGGGTGTGCCCCGGAGATGAGCGATGGGACAAATGTGTCAAATCCATAATTTACGAGGTAAGTGAATTGACAGGGTTAACTTCTCTGTCTTTTTATTTCCCAGAAGTAGAGCTTCTTGAACTGTTCCTCCAAAAAAGTGCAGCATGGGTTGATCAATGCTTAACCGAGTATAATTTTGTGGTTGGTCATGATATCAAGCGTATTGTCTCTCGCGTCCCAGAATATGTTGAGCTTGATTATGATCGAACAAGCAAATGCTTGAGATTTGTTAATAGCGAGAAGATACCTGATGCAATTGTCAAGGTACTAGCCTCTTGCTCTGCTTTTTATTTAGATCATCACCTGGACGTAATCAGTATATCTCAATTCGGGATTAGCAGCATGAATAAGTTGAAATACTGCATAGTAAGTGGATGTCCCGCGGTTAAAACCATTGTGGATGATGACAAGGAATTCGCTGAGGTTGTATTTCCATGCCTAGAGCACCTGAATCTTCACTATTTGTGGAATTTGGAGTACATCTGCAAGGGGATTGTTCCTGAAGGAAGCTTCGCTATGCTACGGATTTTGTATGTGCATGCATGTCCAAAGTTGAAATACGTCTTGAAGAGCTCCATGCTTCCCTTCTTCTCTAAATTAGAGGAGTTGATAGTTGATGACTGTACAGCAATTGAGAAGATCATATTCGATGATATGACTGCTGAATTGAGTCACATTTCTGATTTCAGTTTCAAAAGCTTGACTCTTCACTACCTTCCTGCATTAGAAAACATTGGAGAAGGTGTGTGGCCCTTGTTCGAATATATCAGTGTATGCAACTGCCCTAATTTCAAGAAAATCGATTTAGATTCCAAGTCGAAACACATTCTCAAAGGGATTAAAGGAGACAAGGATTGGTGGGATTCATTAGAATGGAAGGAACCGTCTCTAAGCATGCATTTCAAGGACCTGTTTACTCTTGTTTCTGAGGATGATATATAAGGAGATCGAATCAGTGGTTCTATCTTCATCGCTCCAGTCAAGACCTTTAAAGTTCATGAAGAGTCATAACGTGTTAAAAATCAGGAGAGCTTACCGACAAAATGCAAATCGAAGCTGAAGAGGTATGTCTATTTTCCCTTTCCTGTTCCAGGATTATGAAACATTATATTCAAGAATTTTCTTTTTATTTCAAATTCAAGCATGCTTATAAAGTAGTTTAATATCATTTCGACTCTTCATTCTTCCTAAAATATTGATATGTTCGAAACATTTTCGTTTCTCGAGAATGAAGTAAGGGAAAGTTAATATGTGGAGTGAAGAGCATGATCCTCCAAACATATGGAGAAACTTTGAAATAAAAATGAGCCTACCTGTTAACATAGGCCAATAGTACCTGTTTAACATGCCTTAGTTTCTACTTTTTGTTTTCTTTGCTTTAGTTTTTCCTGCAGAATTTGCCAATCAAAATTATTGATACCACTCCTTTTTTAGGTCATTCCAGGTGGAGCTTTGAAATCTTGGCTTGCAAACAGTTTCCAGCGGCATATCAGTTCCTCACACCGGAAAAGTGTGACAGAAACAGCCGTCCCTCGACGACTGCTGCTATTGGAATAGCCAAGTCAAACCATAAGAGAGCCCTTTCTGGAACAACTTGTGAAGAAGCTGAAACTACCATTCTAGAGAAAGTATTGCTTCTTGATCCCCTCATGGAATGCCTGCAATTCGTTACGTGCTCGAGGAAGTAGACAACCATAACAGCAGCACTTACAAAGCTTACATCCATCGACTGGCATCGGAATCCCAGAAGGTGTGAGATAGTTACTCGTGAATAAGCTTCTGCAAACGTTCAGCCATGGAAGGTGTGAGATAGTTGCTCCAGTTTCCCAGTAACATGAACGTGTCAAAAACCAGGACAAATTAAGCCTCGTTAAACACAAATGAATAAGCCTTGCCCTCACAATTTGATGGGTTCAATTGCTTCTTAGATCCTTGTTATTTTGCAAACTAGGCAAATTAAGGGTTTTCCCTCGATTTGGAAGGTTTAAAATACTTATTGTAGGGGTGAGTGATGAATTGACTCGAGTTTAGTAAAAATAATTGTGAGCCGAGTTACAAAATTTTGAGTTAGTCGATTTGACTAGTCTTGTTTTATAACTCAAACTTTATTTGAAGTTGAGTTAACTCGAGTTCAGTAAAAAAAATTGAGCCGAGTTATAAAATTTTGAGTTAATCGAGTTGACTAGTTATGTTTTATAACTCAAACTTTATTTGAAGTTTTTTTCAAATCGAGTAAGTTGTTTGAGTTTTTGTTCAATTGTAATTGTGAATATTTATAATGTTATGATATTAATTGGTTTCAGTTTAAATGATTTTATATAATCATATATATATGATATACATATATTTTTTCAAATTTTCATATGTAATACGTATATATTAGATAGAGTCGAAGAACTCGAGTTGAACTTAAAAATTAATCTGATAATTATTAAGAATATCGAGTATCGTTTTATAAATTTTATTAAAAAAAACTATGTAAAGAACAATTCCATGTAACTTGGATTGAATTGGAAGAAATTACTCTCATAATTATTCAAAAAGTGGGGAAAATGATGCTAATGAAACTCATTTACCAAGATTATTAGTATTATTATATGGAATAATCTAAGCTGATCTCTTGTTGGGCATCATCCTCAGAGCCATTATCATCCGAACCGGATTCAACGTTAACATCCAGAAAATTAAGCATGAAAACCAGGACAAGGCAGCTCACAACCATGTGAATGGGTCCAAAGATCCAAAAGAATAGGGGCAACGAGAAGTAGAATCCACGTAACCCCAAGGACCAGAAATAGCTGCCCTTGTTCACGGTGGCCGCCACGTACTCCGTTGTGAGACCGCGGTGGCGCTGGTCCGAGTACACCTTCTTGAAAGGTATGTTGATCAGTATGCTTGCATGGCTGTAGTACCTAATAGACTGTATGTTCAGCAAGAACACTGCCATGAAACACAGCAGTATCAAGAAATACTTGATGGAGAACTCCCGCTGGCTTCGGTTCCCGATATCGAACCATGCGGTGGAGTTTTTGGTTCCGGCACCTCTCGTCATCAAGAGCGCAATGAGGGAACTCAACATGATGGCCGTCGACGCTAACACCGTCGACGCCATGATGTTGTTTCGTAATGTCTGTACCGCAAGAACTCCGTTTTTTCCCACATCCTCCATTATGGAATGAACCGAGAAACGGCGATTGATCGCGTTGATGCCGATGACGGTGTTGGTGGGGTGTTTGATGATTCGACGGAGGAGCCAAATATGGTAAACCGCCATTGTTAGGACCCCTAATGGAACCAATATACAGTCAAGATACTTGATTTCCATTGACATTTTCCATTAACAATACATAATGTGGTTATATGCCAATTTTATAATCAGATAAACAGTGTCGAATCTAAAAAAATATTTGAGAGTGATTAACATAAAATTTTAAAATTTCATAATGAACATAAGTCATAAGTATTAAAAATATTTAAAGATTAATTCACAAAATTAAAAAAAATAAAAAACAAATATATAAACTATAAAAATTTTAAGATAGATCTGTGCACACCTCATAATACATGCATCCGTCACTGAATAACGATAAATAATTTAAAAAATAATTAATTGAGTGAAAAAAATTGAGCATACTAGCAGGATTAAAACAATAATTGTTTTCTCTAAATTGAATAAATATTACAAATTATGTAAAATTAAAGTATAGAGACCATAACATAATTTGAGCATACTAGCGGGATTAAAACAATAATTTTACCAAAGTATCCAAAAATAGATATCAAAGCATATAAAATTGAATTATAGGAATCACTTGTCAACTTTAAACATAGTATAAGGATTAGGACCATTATGTTACAAAAGTAAACATCCAAAATTATCAAAATTGACGAAAGACATTACTTATATGTTAATCAATTGATGACCCAAAATTTATAATTGAAGCATTATAATACGAAAATTCGATTGAAATCAGTTGAATCTCAATTTACTATGATTTCAATGATAATTAGTGATGAGTCGGATTCAATTTGATTGAGAATAACGTAAATTCGAATTAAATATAATAATATTATAATTGAACTTAATATGCATCTGACTTAATATGAACCTAAACTCAAAAGTAATCTGATAAATATTTATAAAACACGATAAAATAATTTAAAATTCGATTATATATTACTTATAATTGAACTGATTTGTTATTGACTCAACCTATTAATTAACTTAACATATAGTTGACCTAACATGATAATAGACCTGACCTGTGAATTAACCTGATAATTAATTGATTTAGACCTAATATAAATTTTATGTATTTTTGATGAATTATAAAATGAGTTATATTTTGAATGTAAAAAAATTAAATAAATTAACGCAAAGGTTAAAGGTATGCATTATTTAGTTTTAACTGACCGATCGAACCGAAGTTATTTCGGTTAATTCGGTTGGTTAATTTTAGGCAATTTTGGTTATTGATTATTTTTTATAAAAAAAATTCAGTTATCGATTAATTCAGTTTGAAATAGGTTAATTAATCAAACTAACAATACACCATAAAGATGAATTTATCATGAGATAATCAAATACAAATATTTGATCATCATCGTACGTTTATCAAATAAACTGAAAATATGATTGTTTAAATTGGTATCATACTACATTATGAACGCAATAAGAAACAAAATATAAATTGAGTACCTAATCTTAACAATATGAATCCATAAGAGATCTAAAAACTCGTACATTATTGTGCGCTAATCCAGTTTCGTGATTTTCCTCGTATTATCTGCATGCAAATAAAAATTAATTTTCTGTACAATATTACGTTAAAAAAATAATAAACCTAATCATAAATTATTCACCTTGCACAAAGAGAAAATTGAATATATGATCGGGTAAGTAGTGTCAAGAATGGAAATCGCTGTCAAGCCCACGCTTACAATAACAATAGACATCTACCAATACCACCTAACTCTTATTCTTTTCGAGTATAGTGCCCTTGCATAACTCACGATACAAGCATGTTAATATGACGAACCCCCAACTATACTCAAAACCGGATACCCAAGGTGTACTAAAAAATTTAAGATATAAGACACTAACCAAATTTATCAGGCATTAGAATACTACCAACCATCTGTAGAATATATGCTCGACTCACCTGATAAATCTCTTCAATCATATTATGCTCATTCAGACCAAATTCCTTCTTTAACCAACTCAACTTGACACGATAACCTTAAACATTACTTTCACATTGAACTTTTCTAAGGTACATTTTACAAATCTCATTCGTTGAACCATGCATACGTTCAATCAACGATTTTCTGTTGACAGGGACACCAATAAGATATACAGCATCCTATAGAGTGATCGTGCATTCTCCATAGGACATATGAAATGTATGGGTCTCGGGTCTCCCCCGTTCGATTAGAGCGATAATCAATCCTGGAATCAACTTATAACCCTAAAGGAATGTGGCATAATAAAATCCAGCAGTACACAAAAAAATTCAAGATTCGATCATCTGAGGGAGTTTCTACCATAGATCGATAATGTTTAAATGTATCCTCTATATCCTATAATTAAAGCAAAAATGTTAAAAAATATAAAATTTTAATTAAATATAAATTACAAGATTTTACCATATCATCAACATGAAGACTAATAATATATCATCCTCTAAATACAAAAAGAGGAGTTTGCTAACCATCTACTAAAATAAATAAAAATTAATTAATTAATTTTGATAAAAAAATAAAGATTCAAAAAAAAATTTAAAAAATTTTTAATAAAAATAAAGATTCTAAATACCTATTTTAATAAAAAAAAATTACAAATAATAAAAAAATACTACTAATCAACAAATCACTAATCATAATTAACTCTTACTACTACTCTTTTCTTTAACAAAAAAACTCTCCAACAAATCACTAATCAATTCTTACTACCAGTAGTAATCAATAAATTAATACTAATTTTTAATTCCATAAAAATTCAAAACAATTAAAAAAATAATACATAATTACTACTTACTGATTTAATAACTGAAATTTTAAATTCAATTCAATTAAAATTAAAATAATAATAATAATATCATATTCTTACAAATATTAAATTTAAATATTAATCTTCTTCCTCCTAATCAACTCAACTTAAAACTATCAAATACAATTCTCTTCAACTCAACACATAAAATAAAAAATAATTTGATAAATTACTAAAATAATTAAAATATAATTTTTTCAACTAAAATAACACGTAAATAAAAAATTTATAATAATTAAAAAATTACTAAAATACTTACAATTTAATTCTCTTGAATTTCTTCTTCAAATTATTAATCAACACAATTCTACAAACAAAACATAACAATACATATATATAAAATTCAAAATAAAAAATTAACATTAATTATAATAAATATAAAATTATAAATATTCAACAAAAACAAAATAAATTAATACTTATAATTTTTTTACCCTCAAAATCTCTTTTTCTCTTTCTTCTTCAAACTTTTACTCTTTTAAAATTTATCAACTCGTCTATACAAAATTTTCTCACTTTTTTACTCTATTTATCAATAAATAAAACGATCTTCATCACACATTTAACCTACCACTCTCATCCAAAATTTATTACCCACACAATTATTTCACATACAACACTGTCACTGTCACTGTCACACTACTTTATTTTTCGTACAATACTACCATACAATGTCACATAGAGAACCATTCAAGTCTCTGTCACTCTGTAAGTAACATTGTTTGGAGTCGGAGTCTTTAAACTCCGTCTTTAAACAATACATGCATGAGTGTTAGTCACATGTAGATATAAAAATTAGAGCTTTTTACTTTCGTTTTTACCTTGAGTCACGTATACAATCGAAGTCGAAACTTTTTGACTTAGCTTTTGCATGATTTTTTTCTTAAACATTGTTTAAATACGATATTTTTAAATCCGTCTTTAATTTCACTGTTTAAACATCAATATTTGAAAAATAAACTTTTAATAATAATATTTTCTAAAAAAAATTCCAACAATAATATTCATCAAGAATTTTTCGTTAATTTAGTAAAATATGTATTCTCATACGAGTTTTATATAACTTTGTACAGAAGAAAAATTGAAAATAAGTAGTGAAGAATATGTGTTGTTTTGGTAATTAATTTAAACAATGGTGTATATTGGTAAAAGCCGCCTCTTCAAAACCATTCAACGAAACCCTAATTCTCTCTCGGTTCTACTTTCCCCCTCAAAATTACAGTAAGAATGGAAAGGTTTCATCAAACAGATTGCATCGAGCTTTTATCGCAAATCAAGCATCAAGAGAAGCTGATCAATCTAAAAAGAAGGTTCTTCCTTTTTTTCGATTTTCTTAAATTTTCTCGCCATTACTCTTTGATTTCTTCTAAAAAAGTATAATTTTTCTTTTATATTCTTCAGAGTTCTGAAAATTAGGCAGTAATTTGTAATATAAATGTTCCGAAAGTCTTTTTATTTATTTATTTTGAGTCAAGTTATTTTTTTTTTCTCTCGTTGCATTTTTTATATGTCTGAAAGGCAATTGTGTTGTTTCTAGGAAGAGAGTTCTCTAGGAAAGGATTTTCAAGTCAATCGGGTGATTGTTTTGCATTCTGGAATGTTGATTTGAGTAGTGGTATTGTAATGCATTTAGTATTGATATAGAAAAACAAAAGTTTTTGGTGCATTATGGTCGTTTATGTTCGAATCGGAGATCGAAAACGGGTACTTATGGAGGTTTTTTACAGGTGGTTGATGGGACTCTCGACTTCCAAGTCGAAAGCGAATCAATTCAAGGAACCCAAGTTTTTTAAGTTCAAGTATGTTGGGAGCTTTACTTGTTGTATTTATGTTTGTTACTGTTTTTCTTTGCTGTAATGGTTAATTTGTGATTCGTTTGTATTTGGTTCCGTCTCGCAGGACTTTGCCTGAATCTTTTCTGAGGGAGGATGATGTAAGTTAATGCAACATTGTATGATAATGGTGAATGTTGTGTAGTTTACTTTCTATAATCTGCTACCTTAAATATGTGTTTTTCGGTTAACAAATGTTGTTGATATTATGTATTTTTGCAGATATTCTATGAGACCGTTAAAGCGCATGTTGAAAATGCCTTTGGAGCAAGCAATTTTAAAAGAGGAAATCATGTAATTGAAGCTAGTGCCGAATTGTTTGATGCACCAAAGATAAAGGGTGTCCTTTTCTCATGTCTTGATGCTTTGACTAATGTTGGGCTTCAACAAATTGTTATGATACTTTCAGGTGGCTCGGGGAAGTTTGAGAAAACTCGGTGCAAAATGAAAAAAGTTATTAGAGAATCTTCGCCGAGGTTTTTGAGCAGTGAAGGTCATGATTCTGAGAGGAAGGCCGATATTATGCAGCTATTTAAAATTCTCAATGATCCTCAATATTTTCGGAGCAATGCTATGAATTCAATGACTCCAACATCTCAGTTTCATCATGCTGCTGCAATCCATGTGCTGGATGGGTTAGAAGATTTGCCTTTGCAGACCTTGGTTGCAATGGACAGGAAGCTTAGATGTGTTAAATCTATCCCCGAGTTAAAGGCTCATGAACGGGGTCCAAAACGGAATCGTCTACTTCAAAAAGTGAGTAAAACAGCTAGAAAGATGCTTGTGGATCTTGATGAAGTGGGGAAACTACAAGAACCATTAGCTAAAGCATTGGCAGTGGCAGACTTATCACTAAAGCTGACTACAGGTTGTCAAAATGCCTCTGCAACAAGCTTTCACCAATTCGCACCGGAAATAGTAAGCTTGCAGAATGATATTGTGAGGGCCATTTGGACTCTTAAAACAAAGGCTAGATTCCCAGAGCTAAAAGCCTTAAAGCTCATGTTGGATCCAAATGTTGAAATAGCAACTCGTTCTCTAAGAAGAGCAATTACAAATATGTTAACAGAGTTCCTATTTGAGTGCGGTGATATGGATACAATTCCTGAGTCTTTATTAGAAGCACTTTCTGTTATTAACAAGGACTCCAGAACTTTGCCACAAGGATGCTTCGTGAAAGATGCAATTGAAGAAGAGGTTGAATGTATACTCACTGTGAGTGCTGAGATGAAACACATTTTTTTGGACCTGCTTCCTGATCACAGGTTAGATGAGGAATTTGCTGATGCATACGAGGAAGAATTAGACGACAGTGATGATGATAGTTGTGTTGAGGATACTGTTAATTATGGCAATGATGGTAAAATGATGAATGAGGACTTAGAGAGTTGTATGTCCTATTCTATCGATTCAGTCGAGAGAGATGAGGTTGTACAGGACGTGAAAATGGAGCTAGAAATTGGCTCAGATAATGACAAAAGTAGCAAAGATATAAACCAACTAAAGAACATGGTCAAATCGCATGCATCAAAGAATAAAAATTGTCTTTCAGTTGAGAGGGATGAGGTCGAACAGAACATTGCAGTGGATCCAGAAAATACATCAACCATTTCATCTAACTTTCAATCGGGGAACAAAACATTTGTGGACAACAAAACAAGCACTCATAGAAACCGATATCTTGCAATCCAAGAAGCATGTGATGAAGCAAGCTTGGTTGCCCACAATCTAATTGGTCGGTTACTGGAAAAGTTTGCCAAGGAGCAGGACATGGATTTAGATTGTAGTGATAACTTGTATCTCGGAGGTGACTCTTCAACTCAACAGCATACTCAAGGTATCAAACTTCTGCTCTCCCCCATCAGTCGAGCCTTATGAACCATGTATTTTATTGGCCAAAATTTTCGAAAACTGTTGCTAACACCAGTATATTGGCTAACAAGCGAATAGCGATTCTTGTAGCTACATTGACATCAATGCTATATTTAAATTTACTGTGCTGCTAATGCAGGATTGTGATATGAATAACTTTGAGACTAATATAGGATTCATTAAGTGCAAATTGTAGGAAATTACATTGGCTACCAGGTTCTAAATTTCTAAAGTGTTAGATTATCGGGGTGATGAGTGGATAATGAACATTAAAGCAAATGGATTTGCTTTACTTGCTGCTTACGTGATAGTGAATTACATTTTCTTTGTTTCCATGATTTGCGCAGAAAAGCAGAAATTATCCAAGGAAGATGTCGGAGATCATCTTTTCGAAACACTCATGGAACTTATGCCTTTTGTCCCAAAGAGGTATATTTTTTATCCATGTTTATTCTGGTGTATGACTTCTTGGTTTTTTTTACTCTTCAATTTTGTCTAAACTGTAGACCCATATTTTATCAACCAAATGTTTGATTGATGTTGCGATGTAAACTGTCATTTATTTATTTGCTGCAGACCTTAGTGACATCAAAATTGAAGGAGTTGGCATATTCTGATCACCCTTATTTTCCTGGGAAGATTATATCCGCATCGACACAGGTTTTGTTCTGCATCCGTGTTTATTTATTAAACCGAACCTATTCAAATTTCCACTCCAATCTTCAATTATTTTAGATGTGGCTTGGCTTACAAAGGGCAAAGATCGAAACAATCTTGCGGCTTCACAGATTCATTGTACAGATAAGTAATTGCTTGTGAGTGGTAAAGTTTGATCATCTTTGCTTGCCGATCTAGTCACCATCTGGGCGATGTGCTTAACTTATCGAAATGTTGTAAAGTTCAGAGCTATATATTGCCTCGTATTCATTTAGAATTCGGAAACATTCTATTTTTTCCACATGTACCAATTGTTAGCAAGATACTAAAGGAATGAATCGAGGAAGGGTAGCATAGCAGTTGAACTCGAACACAGCTGAAGCTGTGAGTTGTCAAATTATGCTCGACCTTGAAACTTACTATAGATACTCGGATTTGGATAAATCATAAATGCTGTTTGCGAAAACTAAAGTTATAATCTATAGATGTTGAAAATGAGTATGTGTTGGATGTAAATTTAAGATTTTTCATATATTAGGATAAGCATAGCCTGTATTTATGTCTTAGACACTAACATTGGATATGGATATTTCATGAAAATGAAAACTCCATTAACATAGACTATAACTAGGATCCTATTTCTATTGCTCCCTCCTAACATAAACAGCATTTAAACTAACTATGGTATATGCTCATATCTTCTTCACCCTTCTCCCTTGAACTGAAATAGTAACAGCTTCAAACTCAGCAGACATTATTACTATGAAGGTCGATGATTGATTGCCGATGAGCATTGGCACGTCTGTTACAAGCCTCGGGACAAAAAGAAGTTGCTACTGCTAGAACTGCCCATAGCAGAAGGTATATCTCGAAGTTGAAACTTGAGGCTTCGTGATCCGGTATACTCTAACATTTCCAGGCACTCGTCTAAATCTGAGTCACTAACCAACATTACCCATTCCTCTTCATCATCCAAATAGTTGAGCTGGAACGTCCCGTTTTGAATTTTGAACCTTTTTGCAACTTGTTCGTAGAGTTGGAAGCACCCTTCAGATGGCTCAAACTTAAAACGAACAGTATCCTCTTTGTAAGTAGCTTTTACGGTAATTTTCGAGCTGCTATCAACACAAGTCGTCTTCAATTCAGGGTTCTTTGCCACCATAGATTTTAGAGAGCCTGATGAACTCCCATGTAACATCGAAACAGAGCCATTTGAAGAAGTAGGTTGGTTGTTATAATAGACAATCTCATCACCTTCCTTTTGGCCTTCCATCTCATCAGGACCAGTCAAAAAGTTTGAGCTCTGAGACACGAAGCGGCAGTCAGGGATCTCTACTTTCGGATTCCCCTTGTTCAGTTCCAGCCTATTGTCTCCTTGGTGGAAAGACGAACCCATAGTTGCCTTTTCAGGAAAACTCCACGATACAGCACCAATGCTAGTGGCCGGAAATGATCCTGCATTTAGAGCAACTGACTTAGAGTCCTCACTACAATCAATTGAAGGACCACTCGTTTGCTTTACTTCTTGACAGATACTTGGAATGAGCACACTCCTATCAGCCTCTCTGTTGTGTCCACCAAAGGAACACTCGTTTTCATCCAACTTAACAACTGAATCCCGTTCATCAAGACAAGGTGCAAAAGGTGCTGGTGGTTTCTCTTGATTGACACCTTTGGATAATCTAATGTGAAGGTTTTTGTGGGAGAACATTAGTGTTTTTTCGGGATTATGTTCTTGGATAATGGCACTTGCTGCAACAAACTCTCCTGTGGCAGGGTCGAACTTCAATCCTCCATCAACTCCTTGTACAGAGTCAAGAACAGTTTGTATTTTTTTTAATGATCGATTCACCTTATTAATCTTGCGAGATGGCCATCTTGAGATGCCGTGTTGCCTGCATATCCTTTTCAGCGTGGTGGGGCAAACTACAAGCAGCAGGAAATATAAAGGTCAATCACAAAATGAAAAGAAAAAAAAAAATCCATGGCAAGAACAAGTTTCAAATCACATTATTCCCTTGTATTGAGCCAAGAATACATTTGATTCGATAAATTCTCAAACTCCATAATATAGTTTCTAAAAACTCTGGATGTTATGAACTTGGAAAGAACAATCTCAGTGAATCAAGTTGGATCACAATCTCAGAAAATATAAATAAACTTAAATTTGATGCTTCTATGAAAATAGTTTCTCTGCACAAGTGAGATGAGTACAATTTTATATAGAAAGTCAACAACGAACATAGAAACCAATTTACAGAAACTCGAAACAGATCCAAGTATATAATGACCATGCAATGCATATAGAAACATAACATTGAAACTTACCACCAATGCTTTTTGCAGCATCCTTCAGACTCCCAGAGAAATACTGCTGAAGAACACTAAAGCTCACATTTTTTTCTGCTGTACTTCTCTTCTGCCTAAACAGTTCATTGATTGCCTATAAAGAAGATACTAAGAAATTATTTAACAACATAAAGTGGTAAATACCAAACGAAGTAAAAATGTTGTGTCTAAATATAGATCATAAAATTGCTTGATCTCCGTGCACCACTGAAATCAAATTCCGGAAATTCTATAGTTATGTGTTTGATAATTCATTCATTAAACGGGGAAAAATGCTCAACAAAATACCATTTCAGGAGGGCCATCAACTCCCTTTGCGTCACTTGAATTAGATTCATTCAAGGGAGTTCTGTGGCTGGAGTTCATGTTACCATCAGCAGGTAATGCCATTTCCGATCTCCTCTGAGACATAGACATTGAGGGGAAGGTAGGGACTGTTACCCTTTGAAACTCGACTTTTGACTGTTCACCAAAAATTTCTGCATCTGGAACTGTTCCCAATGTCCTACAGATTCGCTGCATGGTGCCTGATAGGTTGTTCAATAAGAGCTGCTGCTCGGAACTCCCTTTCATGTCAATAGGAAGAAAAAGCTCTAATATATAATCATCGTCACCAGTGTAGGTGCTCCTCAGCCGTATTGCAACTGCAGCATTCAGGTTAAACTTACGTGCATGATGGACGAGTGGATAATCACTTACATCGTACGTCTTCACATCTGCAGAGAAGAACGGAAGATTTGATTGAAGCACTTTTCCAGCAACACCTTGTCCTTCTTCGAGATAATGTTCCACGCATGCATGCACGAATTTTTTCATCTTTGTTTCATTAGTGTAACAGGCTGTATCTTCGATGCATAAAATACACTTCCCATCCCAACCCTTATTGCTCTCTCTAACACGCACTTTTATAAATTCATCCTCTGCTTCCCCGGTGTAATTACAAGGAATCCATGTTAGAGCCAAAGGCAAGCTATGCGTATGACATAGCACCCGCAAGACATCGGTTATTTCAGCTAAAGCAGCTCGTTGATTCTTTGAGAGGCACTGGGAAAAAGTGAGGTTTTAGAAAAAAAAGAAGCAACAGTAACACGTTACATATTCAGGTATGCATAGGCATACACATGTACATAACGTATACATATATATATAAACCATAGTTCTGAAACAAGTGACATGAAATGCATCTCAGTATTTTAACATACCTGTGGAAGAAATCGAGGACGAGCAAGGGTTCTTAAATTCACAGCCTGCAGATAATAGAGATCAAAACACATTTCATTATAACAGCCATAACAATGTTAAGATACAGTCAAGAATCTCATAGTTCAAACATTTATAACCAAAATATTTAGCATAGGAGAAAAGCATAGCACCTAAATGATGATGCTATCTCTAAAATTATATTTCATTTTTAACATTGTTAATCCAGATATTCTGCTTAGTTTCAGTGTGAATATGCATGATTTTGGAGTTGTATAAAAGGGTTAAATTTTGCAGTGCATGTCACAAATTCCAAATTCTTAGTGTTACTCAATTTTTTTTTACCTCTTTCTACCTCCTTGATGGTACTCACTTTATGTCGCCCCTTGCAAAGAGTTAAGTTCAAACATGTCAATGGTTGCTAGGCCAATGACATTGATATGTCTAGGGTGTTACGGAATAGGAAGAGGATATTCATTCATTTCAAACCCCAGAACACTAGCTTTAACTACCATAGAAACAAAAATAATAGACACTAACCTCGAGAGCACGGCAGGCATGGTCCATTTCTGAATCAAAATTGGTTTTCTCTTTCGTAGTCACAAGTTCCAGCACGGCACAACAAGACATCTCATGAGGCTCAAAAACCGGTAAGGCAATAGAACCACGGACTTCGTGATTGATGGCATCTGTAATCCGCAGATACTCAGCTTTACTGTAATGGATTACATTGGAAGTCCACTCAGGAACCCTAGAGATAAAAACACGACCAGGAAGCCCCGGGAAGGAACCCGGTTTCAGTTCTGCAGAGAAGGTATATGCCCTAGATACTTCACGATAACCCAAAAGCATCTCGTCTAATAAATATGGCTGATCAGAGGTGGTCAGCATATACTGATCTCCATGCTTAATTGGAACCCAAACTTGTGCCAAAATGCCCTCTCCAATTAACTCCCTAAACAAGGACAGTGCTCTAAGCATCTTCTCATCTAGTAACTGTCTCATCGGCCTAGAAATTAACAAATAGACCGAATCTGAAGTACCAGATTGCCTATTACTGCCATGATGTCGGTTTGCACCATGTTCTACCCCTGTGAAATCTAATGGATTACCAAAGTGTGCATCTGTTTGCTGGAGCACCGTTCTGTCCGCACTATAATAGGAACTATCCATTCCACTTAATGCATCACCAGATTCAACAAATGTGCCAGAACTTTGTCCTGTAGCATTTAATGAATCAAAAGACCCAAGCGGCATGGACGGAAAGGAGAAGAAACCAAATGAGGCAAACGTCTGATCCGTAGCTGCAGCACTACTACACCAACTGGCATTATCCAAGTTCATGAGGTCTGAGAAGTTAAAAGAATCCTCCGAAAGCGAATTCCGTACATTGCCGCCCGGTTGTTCGCTGCACTCTATCCTTTGAGGAACCCAATAACAATTCCCCTTTTCTCTATATGAAAAAGGGTACTCCATCCTTTTTTTTCACAAGAACAAACCAAAACAACTTCCAACAAAAAAACAGCAAATGTTAGAGCTCTATGAAAAAGCTTACGCACAATCGGATGATTTGACCCTGAATATCTTTCCACATATGTTTCCCAAAACCCAGGAATTCCCCCAACAAGTTCATCTATTTTCCCACTTTTTTTCAAACACCAACCTCAATCCCCCCCCCCCAAGCCAAATTAGCCCTAACCACGAAGAAAATCCAAACTTGAAGCTCTATATAATAATATGTAACCAAAAATAGAGACAAATTTTGCAATTACAGCAAATATGTCTCACATCTTAAGTTAATTCAACAATTATAGTTCCTAAAAATAGTAATAGAAAGCTCAAGAAGAACTAAGCACTGACCTCAGATGAATAAAAAATGAAGATGACAACCTAAATTTCTATCTCCAAAGCCGCCGTAAATCACTGCATGAAAAATCCACAAATTTCAGTCAACATTACACACAAAACCCACCTCAGATTCACCCATTTATAGAAAAATATATTAAAATTTATAAATAACAAACCCAGAAAAGAAGTACAAATATCAAGGAGATGAAATGATAATTTAGGTGAAATGAATCGAATATCATCAAATTCAAAACCAAGTGAATTCTTAGTCAAAAATTGAAGCTGCCTTCCTAAAAATACTATGAAACAAAGTAAGATAAGAAATTTCTGAAATTGGTAAACTTTTTCCCCCTTTTATTATATTGAAGTGAAACGAAATGAACTGAAAATGAAATTTCAAAGACTTAATTAGGGGGAAAACTATGGCTTTTTACACCGACCTATAAAATCTCAGTAACTTAAAATCTTGGGGAAGAAAACCTACTATAGAAGGAAATCTCAGTAACTGATCTAACGAGATTTTAAGTTTATGGAGGGAGAATATTGGAATTCTCTTCCAATAATCCATAAAACTAAATAAAAGAGTACTAATTGGAATCTAATTTTATAGGGTAAACTGTAATAAAAGTTACTTAATTATGGGTATAGTTATATTTGAGTCATCTAATTATTAAATGTTACATTTGAATCACTCATTTTTCGGTTAGGTTACATTTGGGTCACCCAATTATTAAAAATTACATTTGGGTCACTCAATTATAAGTAAGGTTATAATTGGGTCACCCTTCATATTTGAATTTTTTTTATCAATTTGGTCGTTTTTTCTTTTAAATCACTTGTATACTCTTGTTAATATTAGAGTACTTCATTTGAAATCATCAAGTAATCTAATACACAAATTAATAATTTTTTTTCAAATATGAAGAGTGACCCAAATGTAACCTTACCTATAATTGAGTGATCTAAATGTAACATTTATTAATTAGGCGACCTAAATGTAACCTTACCCATGATTAAATGACCCAAACGTAACTTTTAATAATTGAGTGACCCAAACGTAACTCTACCGATAATTAAGTGACTTCCATTGCAGTTTACCCAATTTTATAAGAACCGTCTTGAGGATGACCATTTTAACCTGGAAAGAACGATCGTTCCGTTAACCACTTAGACTAAAAAATTCGTGCATAATAATAGTATTTAAACTAACTGGTTAATGATAAAATTGATTTTTTTTATATAAAAAAAGCATAAATTATTGAAAATACACGCCTAAACATGACTATTTAACTAGGTTTACATATGCGTTTAGATGTGTTTATCGAACGAATCGATTATGAATTAAATAATATTTAATTCATACTCGTTAAAAAGTTTCGTTATTCAATTCAATTCGTTACTCGTTAAATTCATAAAAAATTTTAATTTATTTTATAAATATAGATAAAAATAAAGTTAATATTCGAGTATAGACTATTTTAGTTTTTTAACAATCTTCGATGAACAATAAAGAAAAGAATATCTTAGGAATCTCAGGTTTTAACTTTCAATTGTATTTTATAGGGTAAACTACAAAGAAGATCACTCAATTATGGGTATGGTTATATTTGGGTCACCTAATTATTAAAAGTTATATTTAGGTCACTCAATTATGGGTAAGGTTACATTTGGGTCACCCAATTAATAAATGTTACATTTAGATCACTCAATTATAGTTAAGGTTACACTTGGGTCACCCTTTATATTTAAATTTTTTTATCAATTCGTGTATTAGATTAATTAATAATTTCAAATGAATTACTTTAATGTTAACGAGGGTATATAAGTGATTTAGAAGAAGAAGAAAAAAAACAACCAAATCAATGTACTTTTTAAATATGAAGGGTGACACAATCGTAAACTTATCCATAATTGATTGACCCAAATATAATATTTAATAATTAGTTGACCCAAATATAATCTTACCTACAAATGAATGATTCAAATTTAACTTTTAATAATCATGCGACCCAAATATAATCATACTCATAATTGAGTGACATCCGTTTTAGTTTAATTTTTTTATATGAAAAGTAGAATCCTTTTCTATTTTTAGACATAGAGTAGAAATAAAACTAAAGAAAATACCTAAAAAAAGAGAGAAAATATTCATTATTATAATTTAATTTTTTGTAGAACTAAAATTGATTTTGATATAACATTTATGTTTAAGGACTATTTTTGAAATAAATTTCTAAGTTCCTAAGTCAAAAATTAAGATTCAAGTCAAAGCAAGAACATTAAAATATTTTTCTAAGTGTTTTCTATACGAGCGTTTCGATACCGATAGAACTGGTATCGATATCGCCCTTCATTTTTCAAAGAATGTTCTTGAGACTTAGAACAAGTATCGATACCCGTTTCGATACCGAAACTATACTGCCAACAAATGTTTCGAACCCAGTATCGAATCAGACTTTAATTTTTAAATATTTTAAAATTATGACTCAGCGTTTCGATACTCGTATCAATACCCTTAAAAATCCCCAACGACTCTTTTAAGCATTAAATGTCTTGACCGTTGGTGGCAGTTAAGCATTAAATGGTGGTTAACCCGTTTCGATACCGATCTTCATAGTTTACTTCCGGTATCGAAACTCGTTTCGATACACCCTTAATAAATGCACAACGTCTCTTTTTCTTTATGGACTGTTTCAAAACAGGTAGCCCGTGTTTCGATAGCAATTGTTGTAGAGTGCATTTATGATGGAAAGATGAAGCTCCAACGTCTCTATTTACATCTCCAACAACCCCCAACGATTAAAAATCAATGAGAATGTATAAAATGAAGTCTTCCAAGCAGCATTAACAACTATTGAACCTCAAGCAACATTCAAGCATTCTAAATCCAACTCTAAAACACTTCAATGCAAATCCTTTACTCCTAACTCTTGTATTTTATTTTAATTTTTTGTAATTGAGTTTGGGGAGAGTGAATCTGTAATTGGGACATATTTTTCTTGTGAGAGAAATTTTTTTGCCTATATTTCTTCAATTATAATCTTGTGAGATTGAATCAATTCTTGGGTAGAAGGATTGATTCGAATTGTAGCGGTTATCCCTTGAACCAAGAAAAAGGTCGAATTCTTTAGTGAATTGGTTTGAAAATCCTTAGTGAGAGTTAAGGTAGTGGATGTAGAGCTTGTTTTGAAGCTTGAACCACTATAAATCTTGTGTCTCAATTTTCTCTATTTTTACGAAAAATCTTCCACAAAATTTTAATTAGCCAATTCACCCCCTCTTGGCCAACTACATTGATTGATCAACTCAACATTTTTTATTAATATAAAATAATTTTTGAAAAATACAAAACATTTTAAAATTTTGAAATCAAAGTTTTATAACTAAACTACTCAGTAATTCTATTGAACTTTTCCAGAGTATTCGTCTCGTATTTAAATTCTCGAAACATAATTTTTTAAGGTAATCACCAAAAAATTATAAAAACTTTATTAAATAAATATCGATTTGTTCGAGAATTTATCGAGTCTAATTAATTCTTACTCGACTTGCCTCGCTAATATCTCAAACCTAGCTCGATTTCAAATCTAATCAATTCAAATCAAACACTAATCAAATTTTAATTGAATCGAACTCGAATTATTTGCAAACAAAGTATAAAACAAATCTTAAAGTAACATGAATATTTTGTAAAAATACATGTTTATTTATTTTTGTCAACATAAAAATTATATTTTCTTTAATTCTTATTTAGGAAGTATTTTGCATTCTTTGATTCTTTAAATATTTCATTCATTGTTGTGGGATATTTTTATTCTTTCACACATATATACACATATTTATATAAAAAAATACATATATACATATAATTTGTAGTAGGTCCTTCATTCTCAAATGCAAAAGTATTTTTGCTTTAGATTCAAAGATCAATTCTAAGTTGTTTATGTTTAGAAAGAATCGAATAGTATGAGAATATTATAAATATGAACATCTGTTAGTTTATATAATGAGCAGATCCAATTTAAAGGATTCTCCTCTTATATATTTATCGTTTAAGATCATTGAATCGAGTGTTGACCCTAAACTTATATACTCTGAATACGTTTTCTAGATATTTATGAATAGAACATCAAATAGATTCCTTTATTCTCTTAATAAAAAAAATTCGTTGTCGTTTCTCTTTGAGCTTGATCTTTAGGTAGTGGCAGATCCAGAAAAATATTTGAGGGTGGGCACATATGAAATTTTCAAATTTCAAGGTGGACACAACTCATAAATATTAAAAAATTGAAGGACTAACTCATAAAATTTTAAAAATTTAAAGGTAAATGTGTGAAATTTAAAAAGTTTAGGGTGGGCCTATCATACACATAAATCCGCCAGTGTCTTTAGGACACTCTATTGTAGTGAAAAACTGATTAACTTAGAAGGTAGTTGAATATTTTATCCATCTTTTTAAGTCAAATATGAATAGTTATATGAGTGATAATGATTTTAGTGTATGTTCTATCATTATCTTTAAATAAAGAATTTGTGAGTTGAATTTTCTTATTAAAAAATAAAAATTAAAAAGTATATATAAAAATACTTATGCTCAAAGGCCTTACTAGGTCTAATTAAAATACTCTTTCCGTCCCACATTTTTTTGTTTATTATTGATTTTTTTAGTCAATTTTTTTTAACTTTAATTCATTATAACTTTAAATCTATTATTGATATAAAAAATATATATATTTTAAAAATCTTTAATCAAATAATTTTAAAATATATGTTTTATAAAATTTAATAAATTAAAATATTTAAAATAACTATGGTCAGAGTTTTAAAATTTTGACTTTTAAAAAGTTAATAAACATCATATATGGGATAGAGAGAGTGATAGAAAACGAAAACGCTAAATCAAAAAGTGCAATAAAAAGATAGAGATATGTACCTATATGGAATCCTCTATTCAATTATATATATGGAATCAGGACACAAATCAATCTAGAGTTACATGATCTTAAATTAGAAGAAAGAAAATGAATTTTATAGTGAAAATTAATAAATAGATAATTTAGAGCGGTCTAAAGAATAAAAAAGAAAAAAATCTTTCGGATAATTTTAGAACAAAGAATATATATAAATGATATTTCGTTTAAAAGAATAATCATTTGGTTTTATAACACTTAAACACTTATTTGAGTCAATATGTTTCTCTTTTTATAACCGTAGACCTTGAACTAAATTAAATGAGTTTATGTTCAAATCATATCCCGACTATCAAGGTTAATCTTTCTTCAAGAATTATCACATTTTTAATATTTAATTGACACCGATAAACAACATCATATCCCAAAACACTCTTTTGTTTCATTGTATTATAGAGATTAAATGCTTGCAATCTATTAATTGTTTATGCTTTTTCGATCATTAGCCTGTTACTTATATAGTAGTAAAGTAAATATATTTGAAGAGTTATTATGTATGTCGATTATTGAAGTGAAAGATAATAGCATGAAATACAGTAAATGTTCGAACACTAGGATATATGGATAAATAATAAAATTTTTGAATGTGAAATATCAAATTTATTGAATTATTTTTAAATTAAAATTAAATTATAGCGTGTATAAATATTTGGGACTAAAATTATTATTATCTCAAGTTAGTTTTGTTACCAAAATAAAAAGACACAACAGGTAATTTACTCACATTTAGAATGATTATATAAGCATATTAAAATTTAGATAACACAAATAATTTTACCCATTTTTAAAATCAAGTGATCAAAATATAAAGATGAGTAAAGTTGAATGATGAAAATTGTAGTTTACCCCATAAATAATTAATCAAGGTCAAAAGGGTCAATACATTGTAAATTTCTCTAGGGTTTCTGCGAGCACTATATATTGTTAAGTGTTGAGAAATCAAACATTTGGAGTTGGAGCGCCGTTTCTTGCTAGGGTTAACGCGAAGTACTCTCTGAACTCTTCAATAGAAAATGGTAAAACTCGTTAATCTCATCATTTATTTTCTTTGAATCTCTGAACTGTTCTTATTTTGATGTTCTTGTTCGTTCTTCATTACTCAATTTGTCTGCATTTGAGTGCTTTGTTGTTTATCTTTCTGGTTTTCCCTTCAAATTGAGCTGTTCTTATTTTGATGTTCTAGGGTTTCTGCGAGCACTATATATTGTTAACTGTTCTGCTGTGTTTTTTATTATCTTTCGAGTTGATTGATATTCACCGTAACTGATTTGTTAATTTGATAAAGTTGATGTGATTTGAAAACTTAATCTGCATTTTTTGAACTCTGCTTTATGTTCCGAGTTTCTGCCTAAATGATTGTTTTCCATTTTCTTTATTTACAGCCTAAGCAGATTCATGAGATCAAAGACTTCCTTCTCACCGCCAGGAGGAAGGATGCTCGCTCCGTAAAGATCAAGAAGAGCAAAGATGTTGTCAAGTTCAAGGTCCGCTGCTCCAAGTACTTGTACACACTTTGCGTGGCTGATGCCGAGAAGGCTGACAAGTTGAAGCAGTCCCTTCCTCCAGGTACTGTGATATAATGTGATTGTGCCTTTTTTTATTGTTTTAATTTAACCAGCATCTTTTTTTTAATGGAACAAGCATGATATAGAATTATAGATACTTAGGACTGAACTGTTGATATTAATGCTTCCATATAAGCAAGGATAGCGTTGACCCTACTGTTTTTTCTTGGCAAAATATCTTAAGATTTTTGTTTTGTGCATGATGCAGGACTGTCATTTTTCTTGTTTTGAATTGTATAGCCCTAGAAAATGAACCATTTTCTCATTCTTTTTCTTATTTGCAGCATTAGAAGTAACGTATTGTTTCCTTCTTACCATGTTGGTAATATCTCAAGTTCTTCGTTGGGACTATGATGGTCATGTATTTCATGCTTTGATCCAACCAAAATCCTTATTTGAAACTAGAAAGCATTTTATAGGGTTGTAGATCCATAGCTAAAATAAACTGTTGTTCCCATTGCCATCAAACCTGTAGCATTAAAATCGATCCTACTGTTTGCTCATTTCAAGTTGGTAATATCTCAAGGTTCTAGGTTGAGACCATGATGACGTTGTCTTGTTTCTTTCTCATTTTGATTCAATGAGATCCTTATTTGAAATGAATTGTAGATCTGTAGCTAGTTGCTCTAGTTGTTGCCATGCCAGTGGCATAACAATTGAACTTACTATTTTTCCCATGCTGATTACATTTCAAGGTCCTTTGTCTTAACCTTTTCTTCTCCATTCTTGTCATGATTGCAGGTTTGAGTGTTCAAGACCTGTGAAAATATGACTGTCCCAAGTCTGTGTCACCTGATTTATAGGTGACAAAAGTTAGATTTTAAGTTTTTGTTTGTTGGTATTTCATACCATTTTGCAAAAATTCTTCTGTCATCGGATTTATGTGTTGTTTATGGATAGTAGGATGATGTTCACTTCTCAATGATTACAATGGTTTTAAGATGCAACCAAAATTTAGTGTAGCATCTCTATATTTGCTTTAACCAAAAGCAATGAATTCATTCAATTAGGTCATTCGGATTGTGTACACAATCCCTAAATATTACTTATATAGGTATAGATTGCAGATTTGAATTCGGATTTGTATGGATTCAGATAGTATGAAATTTTGAGGGCAAAATTAATGAAATAATGTAGTTGTATAAAAGTGAAATGGTGTAGTTTGGAAGTTATTTGTGAATTTTCCTTGTCCTTGTAGATACTGACCCTGTGAGTTTTTTGACAGCAAAATCTTAGCTAAAAAGATAGAACAGTGACGTACCACCTTTGACAAGATCAGTCATTTCTTTAACGTTTGAACTGTAATATGATTCTTCCCACTACGGACAAAAACGTCGACGTTCCATTTCACGTGGGATCAAAAAATACTCTCTGAAAATCATTTGCAAAACAATTTAACATAAAAATGAACAATTAAGTTGAAATTAAGAACAAGCACTTCATAATTATCACTTGATATTAATTATAATATAAGATTAAGTCAAATGCAATAATGGACAATTGTATCTATTTTTAATTGAATGGGTGGAAATTATTTTATTTATAAAATTTGCAAAAAAAAAAGTTTTGATTTACAATAACATCAAATATAAATAAAAAAATTGGTGTAAATTACTTGAGTAGGAAATATAGATTGGTATTTAATTAATTGTTATTAAATGGAAAAATAAATTGAGGAACATTGAATCTTTTGCTTATTAAATGATGATTTGTGTAGACAATGACAATAAATTTATTGCTTTATTTTTAGTAACTTTTAAGTAAATATTTCAACGCGAATATTAATATTGATGTGTTTAGTATTTATTTTTAAAAAGTAAATACAAAAACGAAGAAGTATAGTTATTTTTTACTATTTATTTATTTTTATTTAATCAATGAAAATAATAATTGAAAAAGGTGTAGGGAAGAACAATTATGTTGGTGTATGTGACATTTTATTGAAGGTAGCAGACAAAGCCATTTACATGGTTCCCAACACACCCATGACATGGCACATGCATAGTTTAATTATTAATTTAATTCAAATACTAAAAAAATCAGAAATTTTAATCTTTTTCAAATATATAGTATTTTTTAATTATTTTAAAAATATTATATTTTTATAATACATTTAAAGTTAAATTAAAAGAGTTTCGATTTGAATAATTAAAAGAGTTTAAATTAAAACTGTAATATTAATTAAAAATGTAATGAATTTATAAATTAACATATTCTCTCAGTCAAAGATTTCCTGTTCAGTTCTTGTAAGAATCCTCCAAGCCAATTTGTACTTCATCTCTGTCTCTCTCAAAAAAAAAAAAAACATTTCTTTATCCTAAAATTTCTCTTGTTTGCCTATGAACTGGGAACTCGATTCTTAAAGCTAAAACTGTATGTTCAGGATCTAAGTTTGGTTTCTTCACAGTATATAGATGTGTCAGATTTCTGACACCATTTTTATCTGATTTTATCTCTCTGTTTTATGTTATGTCAATCATGTGACATGGAATGAACCAAACAATCTAATTTTCCCTCTCTCTTTTTTTCATTTTCCTTTCCTGGAAAATTTTCAGCTATCCCTCCAAGTTCCACCCTTCTCAAGCTTTGTTTTTTCCCCTTTAAAACCCTTTACTGGTGGGGTTAGGTTTGTATTATGTGACTTCAGAACAAACCCAGATTTTTTTTAATCAAATTTTAACTCCCCCATTGCCCATACTGGGTTTTGGAAAATATTTCTGGGTTTGGTGTGTTATATTTGGTAAATTATCTTCCTTTATTATTTCCTTGTATTACTAATAATTATTGGATTCTTCTAATTTAATTCAAAAATATTCTAGTTGGTATATGATTATTGATTAATTTGTTTTTTTGTTAATAAATCTTTTCTGGATTGTTGCCTATCCTGTTGTTTCCATTTTCTTTCTTTGCCATTAAAGATCCCAAAAAAGCCTGCACTCTGAAACTTTGATTCTTGTACAATTTTACCCCTTTGATATTTCCATGTAAAGTGTATAATTCCATATTTAACACCCACCATCTGTTTGTCAAAATTGCTCTGTGATTTTTGATTCCTTGTTTCTAGTTGGGGTTTTCTCTTTTTTCTTCTTAATCTCTCCAGTTTCTTTCACCCTAGGTCTCTTTGATTCTCTCTCTCATATAGAAATCTTTTGAGTGTGAAAAAGTAATGCAAATTGGAGGCAGTCAAAATGGCAAATCTTGTTCCAGGTGTACTTTTGAAGTTATTACAACATATGAACACAGATGTTAAGGTTGCCGGGGAACATAGGTCTTCTTTATTGCAAGTAGTGAGTATAGTTCCGGCATTAGCAGGTGGTGAGCTGTTCCCTAACCAAGGTTTTTATCTTAAGGTTTCAGATTCGTCTCATGCTACATATGTGTCATTGCCTGATGAACATGATGATTTGATTCTTAGTGATAAGATCCAATTAGGTCAGTTTATTCATGTCTACCGGTTAGAATCTGCTTCGCCGTTTCCAATTCTCCGTGGGGTTCGGCCGGTTCCCGGTCGGCACCCTTGTGTAGGAAGCCCTGAGGATATTGTTGCAACTCATTCTCCTGGGTTCCTTAATAATGGTAGTAAAAGTGGTTTGGGTTCAAAACTTGGGGAGAAAGTTAAGTCACCGTCGAGAATGGTGTTAGGTAGTTGTTATGGTGGAGAGAAAGGGAAATCTGTTGGGAGTAGATCAAATGGTGGATTTAAGGATGATCAAACAGATAAGAAAACGAAAATGAATTCTTTGATTCGATCCAAGTCTCTATTTAGTAAACCGGCTTTGAATGTGGATGTGAAGAAGGGTTCTTTAGGGAAATTGAAGCCATTAAGTTCGCATTCGATTCCATCATCCCCGACAAGTTGTTATTCATTGCCGACTTCTTTTGAGAAGTTTGCCACAGGGATCAAGCATCAGGCTGAAATAAAGGAGCTGAGGAAAGGAAGTCCCAAGGTGGGATCTGTGGGGAAGGCAAACACTTCTCAGGGGCCGAGTTCGGCTGGGAAAAAGTTGCCTGTGATTAAAAGTTTGGTTCACGGGATTGAAATAGGTGCCCGGGCTTTGAGAAAGAGTTGGGAAGGGACTATGGAAGTGAAGGGTAAGGACCAGTCGAATAAACCGAGGGCTACCAAGCTAGAATCTCGAAGCACTTCTGTAAGATTTCTTGTTCTTGATCTGTTTTCTTCCGACATAAACATAAGAAAGTTTAAAACATGAGATAAGAGGTTCTGTTTTGTTCTTTTGTTATACATTGCTTTTTACTGTTTTATATTAGTTGTTAGATTTGTGCACCTGTATTTCTTGAAAGACATAACTTGATGTGGTTCGAATTCTACTATTAAGTTTAGGATACAACACATATGTGTTACATTTGTCTTGTTCTCCTGTTTGTTTTTACTAATAATTTAGTGGTACCTGTTAGACTAGGTAGATTGGGGCTCGGGTTTGGGCAAATTTAGAACGATTCAATCTATATTATCTTTAATGTTGAAAATGTTTTAGACGATGGAAGTGCATGTGTATTATTTCTTCATTGTCTTGAATTCTTGTTTGGTCAAGCTACCTTTTTCCCCATCGTTATAATTGAGAGCTTGATGCCAGGCTCCAAGGAAAAGCACATCAAGTGAAAAGTTGCCATCCAAGGAGGGGACTAAGCTCCAGACGTCTACAAGGCCGTTAAAAGAGGAGACAAAGTCTCAGGTGACAACTAAAAAAGCTGTGGCAAATGGAACGTCGAGTGACCACGAGAAACAAAATTCGTCAAGAGCTCAAGTTGGGAAGAAATCTGGAGAACTGATTAACAATGGTGGCATGGGGAACTTGGTTAAGGTTCCAATCAATAGTAAAAGACTGACAGATGGAAGTAGTGTTTCTTGGGGCTCACTCCCTTCTTCTCTTTCGAGGCTCGGAAAGGTATGAACATATGATTTTTGGAATCTTTACAGCATTCCTAGAATTTATATGAAAGTCTTATTTGCCGATTATTTTGTAAAATGGTTGCATTTTCTATTAGCTAGCCTAAACCGACTCTTGCATCTGAGTAACTTCGAATTTGCGTTTTTATTACAGGAGGTCATGAGACATGGGGATGCAGCACATACAGCTGCAATAGAAGCTCTACAAGAGGCTGCGACTTCTGAGAGTTTACTTCGATGTTTAAGGTATGTCCGTTTCACAATAAAAGAAATGCTATCGAACAAATTTCAAAACTAGGAAACATCAAATATATTTGATGTCTGGCTTTTGATTCTCCTTTTCACCTGTTAACCTTTTAATAATAGCTTACGGTGACACAAGTCCTCGAACTTTAGAAAAAAGTTAATTAAGCCCCATAACTTTTTCTTACCTCTCAATTAAGCTCTTGTACTCTGAAACTTCATCAATTCACCCCTTTGATGAATGTTGACCATTAAATCTAACGGTTTTTATCAGCTGGTGCCTCATGCATGGTAAAAATTGTCAAATAGTTTAATTGATTCAATTTCTAGGTTCGAGGTTTCAATTGGGTGCAAAATCAGTTTAAAGGCTTAATTGATTTTTCTTTCCAAAAGTTTGAGTGCTTTAGGCACCCTTAAGCCTTTAATAATTGTAATAGCTATAAGTCTCGATTCTGAACACTCTGCATGTGTTCTAACTTGCATTTTTATCTGAAACCTCGAGAATATGCTAATATTGATCGAATCTATCAAGTTGAAAAGTTACCGAAAGTCCAAATAGAAACTGTTTCCACTACACATCCCTCGATCGATTGTTTCTATCCTTGTTTCGGACGTCTTTTATCTACTCGGATAACTGATTGTTCCTTGCTTTTAAGACAATTTTGGTATATTGTTTTGTGTTGCAGCTTATATTCCGATCTTACTACCTCCGCCAAGGAAGACAACCCTCAGACTGCAGTGGATCGGTTCTTGACCCTCCATGCAAGCTTAAATAATGCTCGTATGCTTGCTGATTCTTTATCGAGAACTATTTCAGTCGGCTCATCTCCGGAATCAGAAGAAACCCCATCCGAAGACGCTATAAAGGTTGCATCAGATAGACGAAAATATGCAGCTTCATGGGTGCAAGCTGCATTGGCTACCAATATGTCATCTTTCTCTGTATTTACAAAAGAACATAATTCGAAGCAGAGTCTTGGTTCAGCTTCTGCACAAAGCCAGAAGATAATTCCTGCCAACCAAAAGATATTAATTCTCGAAAGTTCAGATAAGAATGGTGCCGCGAAACCCCAAGGAAAAACCCGTCCAGTAGTTGTTTCTAAGCTTGTAGCACAAGGTGTTCTTCCCAAACCTGGTTCAAGCCTCGGTCCCAAGACTCCAATCCAACCACCACCGGAAATATGGACAAGGGGAAATGGACTCGATGATGCTGTTAATATGGCTGATATGTTGCGAATAGAATCCCAGGATTGGTTTCTAGGATTTCTCGAGAAATTCTTGGATGCCGACGTAGACACTTCTGCTCTATCCGACAATGGTCAAATAGCCGGTATGTTGACACAGCTCAAGAGTGTCAATGACTGGTTAGAAGAAATCAGTTCAAGCAAAGATGATGGTGAGACACCCCCAAATGTTTCATTGGAGACGGTCGATAGGCTTCGGAAGAAGATATACGAGTATCTTCTTACACATGTTGAATCCGCTGCCGCTGCTCTTGGTGGTGGATCGCAACCATCACCGGCCATCCGAGCAGTTGAAACGAAATCAAGAAAGTAACTCATTCAATCTTTCATGAGATGCCGTTGGACACAACGCATGTCGGAGTCGGATGATGTTCCCGGTTCATTGATATGTACATACATTGTACATGGTCTTGAGGTATAGATGGATAAAGAAAGAGTTTCAATTCAAAGTTTACGTGATTTGATTTTCTTTTCTTTTTGAATGTGTTCATCCTCTTCTATCAAGCTTGAAAGTGTATCTTTCAGAATTCATTTTAACAATTGGTAGAAAGGTATTTATAAAACTCAATCTAATTGTAATGGGTTGGGGTTAATTGGGTTATTGGGTCGGATTGTAATATATGTTATTTTGGTGTTTGGATCTTAGTTTTAATTTGGGTCTAAATTTATGTTGCTGATGAATTTCGGATTCGGGTTTTTGTTACCCGAACAAAACGGGTTATGGCAACTCTCAAACACGTGTAAACTCAAGGGTCGTTTCATTACGACGTTAGAATATCACGTCATTCGTGGTCTTAAATAATCAGATTCACTCATTCAATAGCGGATTTAAAAATATTTGTAAGGATGTGTATAAATTTAAATATTTTTTAGGGGCACAAATTATAAAATCTTAAAATTTCAGGGTGGATACAAATCATAAAAATTTTAAAAAATTAAGGATTAATTCATAAATTTTTTAAAAATCAAAGTTAAATATATATAAACTTTAAAAAATTCAGGGTGGACACGGGTCTACCCTTCTCTCTATTTGTATCCGTCACTGCATTCATCTCATATATTTTTCAGGTGAATCATCACTTTTTTCATTTTTAATAAGTGAATGAATAATTATCAAACAGTTAGTTAAAAATGAACGAATCTACTTATATGAACCACGAATGCGCGATTAACAGTAATACAAATACCTAGTATTCTTACAACTTTTAAAACCTGTCTTTGCCCATGATTTGTTTGACGAGGTATATTTTAGTGTTTTTTCCACCCTGCCCAGTGTCACGGACTTAGCCCTTGCACCACAGGGTCCCTAAGCCGTGCGGCACTTGAAGAGGATATTCTCCCGATCAAGTCACCCTTTTCTCTCGATAGCACTGATCAGCAAACAAGTGACAAGTGAGTCTCAAGCCACAAACGGAAACCGTGGGGCATAGCGAATGCATAGTGTCAACCCCCCTAGTTTCGTTATAAAAGAAAATAGGGAAATTTTATTAAAGTAAAATAAAAACGGGTTACATCAGAGACTCACCCACACCATCGACTAGGGCGGTAGGGGCCACCTCGATGGGTGTGTAGGAAGGATACATACCTTTACCAGTGGATCAGTCCAAACTCTGCCGACTGTCCGCCCCCTAAATATATGCGAAATAAACTTTATAGAAATGACACCAGTAGACGTTGAAATGCTTGAAACTAGGACACTTTTTCCTAACTTAGAAAAATACTTCAAAAGAAAATACTTTTTCCTAAAATGCTGAGACGCTTGACTCCGGGACGTTTTCCTACACTCGGTTGTGGCTCGGGACCCGGGACGGCCACAACATTCTCCCCCACCTATTTGTCGCCGTCCTCGTCGACTGCATCGCCTGGAACTCCTCCACCTTCTGTCTAAACGCCTTTAAATCATGCTCTCGCTCCCAGCTTGTCTCCTCTGGATCCAAACCTTCCCACCTGACAAGGTACTCTCGCACAGGCCTCTTCTTGGATATGGTGACGAACCGATCGGCAAGGATCTCCCCCACTTTTCTTTGCGACGGGGGTACTTTACAAATAGGTTCTCTGCCCATTTGTCCCCGACTCACCTCAGTAGAGTCTACATAGAAAGGCTTCAAATTACTCACATGGAACACCGGGTGTACTTTCATCCATGAAGGAGGCTTTATCCTGTAAGAATTATTCCCCACCTTAGCTACAATCGGTATTGGTCCCTCGTACTTACGTACCAGCCTGCGATCTCTATTCCGGAGGAATCTTATCTGTTCAGCCATCAGCTTGACTAGTACTAAGTCGCCCACTTCGAACTGTTGGTCCCTTCGGTCACGATCAGCCCACTTTTTAATGTGTTTATTGGCCTGAACAAAATGCCTCAAATACTCTTCTAGTAAGCCATTAAAACGCTCTGTCTGTCCATCTGTTTGCGGATGATAACTTGATGACAAATTTAGCTGAGAACCCAGCAACTTAAACAACTCTCTCCAAAAGTTCCCCGTAAACCGCCCATCTCTATCACTGATTATACTTTGGGGAACACCCCAAAATTTCACAACATGTTTGAAAACCAACCTTGCAGTCTCCTCAGCTGAACAGAACTTTGGTACCGGGATAAACGTGGCATACTTGGAAAAACGGTCCACCACCACCAGGATAGCTCTCAAATCTCCCACCCGGGGCAAACTCATTATAAAATCAAGAGATATGCTTTCCCACGGTCTTGTAGGCACCGATAGAGGTTCCAAAAGACTAGGTGTCTTCCGCCGGTCGACCTTATCTTGTTGGCAGATCAAACACGTCTTGATATAGTCCATCACGTCCTGTCGCATATGGGGCCAATAGTACCCCTGTTCCAGTAAAGCCAAAGTACGACGCCATCCTTGATGTCCTGCCCAAGGGGTATCATGACATTCTCGCATCAGCTTCAGCCTAATTTCCCCAGCACGAGGAACGAACAAACGAGGGCCTTTAGTTAGTAAGACTCCATCTTCCATCCAAAATGTCTTAGCCTGCCCTTTCTCAACCAAAGACATGATTGCTACCGCCTGGGGATCTCTGGGTAAGTTCTGGGCTATCAGATCTTGAATGTCGTTGGACACTTTACTTGCCGACATCGGGGCAACCCTCCTAAGGGCCGCTAAGTCTGCCCTACGACTTAACGCATCCGTAACTTGGTTCTTTTTCCCAACCTTGTATTCCAATCTGAAATCAAATTCAGCCAAGAACTCTTGCCATCTCGCCTGCCTCGCCGTTATCTTAGGTTGAGTTAAGATATGGCTCACCGCTATGTTATCTGTCTTTACCACAAACTGTGATCCCAGCAAATAGTGTCTCCACACCCTCAAACAATGAATTACAACTAGTAGTTCCTTTTCTTGGGTAGTGTACCTAGTTTCCGCCCCATTCAACTTTCGACTCTCAAAGGCTATCGGACGTCCATTCTGCATCAGTACCCCTCCTATTGCAAAGTCAGAGGCATCGGTTTCTACTTCTAGCGGACCCTCCAGGTTAGGCAAAGCTAACACGGGGTCGCCCAGCATAGAGGTTTTTAGATCATCAAAAGCCCTCTGGCACTCATTTGACCAAACCCACTTTTCACCCTTCTTCAGTAAATTGGTAAGTGCTAACGCCCTCCGTGAATATCCTTCCACAAATCTTCTATAGTAGTTAGCAAGACCAAGGAAGGATCGAAGCTCACTAACGTTCTTCGGGATAGGCCAATCCTGAATCGCCTTTATCTTTTCAATATCCATCCGAATACGACCTTGCTCAATGACATGCCCCAAAATCGGACTTGTTTCTGCGCGAACTCGCACTTTTCCCTCTTAACAAAAAGTTGATTTTGTCGGAGTTTTTCCAGCACTAATCGCAAATGTTCCTCATGCTCCCTTAAAGAAGAACTGTAGATCATGATATCATCTAAATAAACGACTACAAACTTGTCAAGATAGTCGCGGAACACTTGGTTCATAAGTGTACAAAACGTAGCTGGTGCATTGGTCAACCCAAACGGCATCACTAGGAATTCAAATGCCCCATATCGAGTCACACACGTAGTCTTGGGCTCATCTCCCTCCGCTATTCTAACTTGGTGATACCCTGACCTAAGGTCCAACTTTGTGAAATACTTGGCACAACTCAACTGGTCGAACAAATCAGCGATCAGAGGGATAGGATACTTATTCCGAACAGTCACTTTATTTAGAGCCCGATAGTCTACGCATAACCGCAAACTTCCATCATGTTTCCTTTGAAACAACACAGGAGCTCCAAATGGGGCCTTCGACGGCCGAATGAACCCAGCTTCTAATAATTCATCCAACTGCTTTCTCAACTCTACTAACTCAGGCGGAGACATACGATACGGGCACCTGGCAGGAGGTTTAGTTCCTGGAAGGAGCTCAATCTCATGATCCACCGACCTTCGAGGAGGCAGACCCTTAGGTAATTGTTCGGGCATGACATCGTCATAATCCTCTAGCACTTTCTGAATTCCCTTTGGCAAAACACCAGCATTTTGGTCCTCTTTACAAACAGGCAACACAAGGAAGGACGTCTCCCCCTTCTTCACTCCTTTCTTGAATTGGATAGCAGACAACATCTTCTTACCCCCTCGCGGAACAATAGTTGCCGGGACCACACAAGGACAATCACCCGAAAACATTAAGCAGCCTGCTGCTAGAACGGGGATCGCTTGGACTGCTGTCATAAAATCAAGTCCCAACACTACATCAAAATCATCCATTTGTGTGACGATGAAGTCCACGCTCCCTTGCCATTGGCCTAATTTGATCCCCACTCTCTTCGAGCTCCCACAAATGGATGAGGCAGCCGAATTAACTGCCTTCATCTGTCCGACATCCTTTGTTACTTCTAAGCCATATCTCCTAGCTTCTGCAGGAGAGATGAAGGTGTCGGACGCCCCTGTGTCTACTAACGCCCATGTTGTCTTCCCATTTATTACCACACTTACATACATCAAGCCTTTCTCTGCCTCTTTCTTTAAGCTACTTAGCTGAGACTGTAGAGCTGATAGAAACCGTACAGACCCATCCTGAGAGGGTTCTGCATTGCTATCCTCCATGGACCGATCAACTTGAGGGGCTTTTGTTGGTAAGACTTCCACAGCATTTACTGTACCCCTCTTCGGACATTCCGCCACTCGATGAGGTCCCTTGCAAAGAAAGCAACCTGGAGGAAACCGACTCTGTCCACTTACTGGTCTTGTCCCTCCATTTCCCCTATTCGGTGTCGGGTCTTTTGTGAACGATCTCACTCCTGCTCCCTACACAGGTGTCTTATCCGTCTTTGCCACCTTATAATTGTTGTTTGTATTGTTGTTGTTCCCACCAGAGCCAACAACCTTTCGCTTATTGGAATTCTCACTATAATCATTGAGACGCTCGGCAGCTGCCATGGCCTCAACAACATCCTTCAACTTCTGTCTCTGTAGTTCGGATCTAGCCCATGGTTTTAAACCCTCCAGAAAAAAGAACATCTTATCTTTCTTAGACATGTCTTTGATATCTAACATTAAAGCAGCAAATTCCCTCACATATTCTCGAATAGATCCTGTGTGTGTTAGATCCCTTAGTTTCTTGCGAGCATTATACTCTACGTTCTCAGGGAAGAAAGAGTTTAACAATTCCTTCTTTAGCCCTTCCCACGTAACCACCGAACACACACCATCAACAAACTTGGACCGCCACCATAACTTGGCATCTGCTACCAAATACATGGAAGCTACCGAAACCTTGTCCTCCTCTTTCTCAATATGGGAGGCTCGAAAATACTGTTCCATGTCAAACAAGAAATTCTCGAGCTCCTTAGCATCTCGCTTTCCCTCATAACGCTGCGGTTCAGGAATTCTAGTCCTCGGACCTTTATCCAATGTCACTGTGTTTCCCAAAGCGACTTGTATCAAATTAACCTGTGCTTTGAATTCATCGAGCTCAAATTTTATGTCTTTAATTGTATCAACCTGCTCCTTCATCCTCTCTAACTCGGTTTTCAAGTGGCTCAATGCCTCTTTGGCCTCTTTTCCAAAGTCCTTGATAGCATCAGCAAGTTCTTTTTGAGTTTGCTCGATCACACGAATCCGTTCATTTGATATCACAGCTCTCATGGCTACACCGCGGCCACAAGTTCCTGAAACCGGCCAGGGTCAACAGGTCCACTCCCCGATGAAGTCGCACCCACCTCTGGGTGGCTATTAACTCTAGAAGGGTCAGAAGTTCCACCTCCCTGTGTCGTCACACCCACCTCTGGGTGGGTATTAACTCTAGAAGGGCCAGAGGTTCCATCTCCCTTTGTCGTCACACCCACCCCAGGGTGGGCATCCATTTTAGGGCCCTTTCCTGCTGCACGCTTGCGTGTCGTTACCATTGTTCAAGCCGCGCGCACACGAACTGGTTAGGCCTGTATTACATAAACAACATTACAACCACTATAATTAATCTTTTCCATCATAGGGTCTCGGTGACTCCTGCATAAGAGAGCCACGCACAAAAAGTCGAGCATCATAACACTCTGGGCCATATGCCCCACCGCGCTAGGATAATTATCGTGGTTAACGACAGTCACCGCGTGTGAACTGATTCCACTCTAATTACCTAATTAGCACCATTGTGCTAGAGAATTTTCATGGTTAACGACAGGCACCGCGTGTGCGCTGATTCCATGAAAAATTCTCTGACTAGCACCACTAAACTAGAGTATTTTCAAGGTTAACGACAGGCACCGCGTGTGCACTGATTCCATGAAATGTCTCTAGTCAGCACCACCGTGCTAGCTTAATCAATCGTGGTTAACGACAGGCACCGCGTGTGCACTGATTCCACGATGATTAATTTACAGGCACCCCGTGCCCCAACAATGTCGAGCACCGCGTATGCTTCGACTACTGCAGTGGTTAACGACAGGCACCTCTGTGCACTGATTCCACTACAGTCATAAATAAGCATCTCTATGCTATTTCACACGCACCTTTGTGCCAAGGATCAGGGTCAAGTAACACACAATCTTGATCCCCTATACAACCTTGCTCGGATACCACGTGTCACGGACTTAGCCCTTGCACCACAGGGTCCCTAAGCCGTGCGGAACTTGAAGAGGATATTCTCCCGATCAAGTCAGCCTTTTCTCTCGATAGCACTGATCAGCAAACAAGCGACAAGTGAGTTTCAAGCCACAAACGGAAACCGTGGGGCATAGCGAATGCATAATGTCAACCCCCCTAGTTTCGTTATAAAAGAAAATAGGGAAATTTTATTAAAGTAAAATAAAAACGGGTTACATCAGAGACTCACCCACACCATCGACTAGGGCGGTAGGGGCCGCCTCGATGGTGTGTAGGAAGGATACATACCTTTACCAGTGGATCAGTCCAAACTCTGCCGACTGTCCACCCCCTACATATATGCGAAATAAACTTTATAGAAATGACACTAGTAGACGTTGAAATGCTTGAAACTAGGACACTTTTTTTCTAACTTAGAAAAATACTTCAAAAGAAAATACTTTTTCCTAAAATGCTGAGACGCTTGACTCCGGGACGTTTTCCTACACTCGGTTGTGGCTCAGGACCCGGGACGGCCACAACACCCAGCACGTGCTTTTGCACGTCATATCAAATATTAAACCAAAAGGTCATATTTTTCACACTACACCTAACACACATTTAGGAGTAGGAATAGGACCACACATGTTCACTTTGAGTGGACATTTAATAGACTTCTTATTGGATACATTGAAAGTATAAAATATGTATTATTTTGAAAGTTCAAAATAATTTATTTAGAGATCAAAATTAAAAATAATAAAATAATAAAATATTTTAAAAACTATAATAATTTTTTTAGTATAAATAGATGTCGTTATTTATATACGACAATTTAGATAAAAATCGTCATTTATAAATAATATTTTTTATAAAATATATTATGCATGTGTCACGCCCAAAAAAGAGGCAAGAAATATTAATCTTATATCGAAAAAGAAAAGGAAGGTCTTGAGATATATAAACGGTAACGCTATACATTCTATCAGATATATCTTTTAGGAAGAAAATAATAGCCCCGTGACATATACATATACATATTTATTGACTTTATTTACATTATAAATTTTACCCTAACTTTTAAAATAAAATTTAAAAATTTCCTTTTCCTTAAAATTTTTAAGGGACAATATTCCCCTAATTATGGCATATTTGTTGACCTTACTAAAGTAAATGTCCAAGAATGGTCTCCTAAGGGCTTATGTGTCATTACGCTTTCTCTACTTATTTTTCTTGAGATCACATTCTCCCTATATCTTAGCTCTTAGATTCTATTTTCAGATCAGAACTCCAGTAAAGGGAAAGTTTTGATGACTTGAAATCGTAACCAGAAATGGGGAAATTCGTCGCCAAGCACTCGTTCTTCCTTTTATTTGTCCTCTTTCTTCACTCGCAATTCTTCGATGTCGCTCTCTCTGAGATTTTCTTCGAAGAACGATTTGAAGGTAAAATGATAAAGGAAAAAGAAACTTTAATCTTTGATTCATTGTTGTTATAATAAGATTCAATCAAATATTATTCAACTTTATTTCGTCTGTTTTGTGTTCTATAGTGTTTTCTGAGTGAATTGCAGAAATTTCTGGAATACTTTTGGACTGATTTGTTCTTGGCTAATTAGCGATGAAATTTGTGTTCTTTTAGGATTTAGTAACGAAAAAAAATGTAGTTAAAGTGAACATAGATGATTCGTGTGGTATTGATAGGAAAAAGAAGGTTCTGGAAGTTTTGGTCAAACGCGTTGACTTGATTACTGTACTTGTTGTAGTTTATCATTTTTTTATGGTGGATGTTGTTTGTTTCAATGATTTGAAGTGATTTTATTTTGAGTGAAGTGTGTTTTCTTATGAAATGAATTTCGATTGTTCTTATTTTGGTTTTTAGAATGCTTTTGGATCAATTTGTTCTTTGCAAAGTAGCCAAGGAATTTATGTTTTCTTCTTAACGGAAATTGTGTATCCAAATTAAACATGGAGAATTTATGTGTTAGTGATAGGAAAAGATAATTCTTGAAGTCTTGGTCAAACAGTTTGATTGTACCATTGTATTTGTAGACTGTAGCTATTCACTATTTCCGTAGTGTTTCAATGATTTGGATTGATTTTATTTTGAGTGAAGTGTGATTGATTATGAAAGTGATTTTCTATTTTTCTTGTTTGGTTTCTTTTATGGGATTTGGAGACAGATGGGTGGAAGAGCCGTTGGGTGTTATCAGATTGGAAAAGGAGTGAGGGAAAAGCTGGCACCTTTAAGCACACCGCTGGCAAGTGGTCTGGTGATCCTGATGATAAAGGTATATTTACACTGATATATATATATATATATATATTCTGAATCAGGAAGCCTAGTAATTTGAGGTAAAAGATGCAGTTGTTATATAAATGATTTTGTAAATTGGTTGTGTTCTATCAGAATTGTTATTGCTATTATTATTTTGGAATTGGATTATTTTTACTAGACATTACTAGCAAGTATCATTTTTTCATGCAGATTTATGAATAGGCCAGCCGAATTTGTGTCTTTGACTCGTTGTGTAGCTACATATACGGAAAGCACTGCTGACTATAGCTGATATTTTATGCTTGGAAATCTTGCAGGTCTTCAGACATATAA
The DNA here is from genome assembly GCA_035048815.1 of Abelmoschus esculentus. Lineage (NCBI taxonomy): Eukaryota > Viridiplantae > Streptophyta > Magnoliopsida > Malvales > Malvaceae > Abelmoschus > Abelmoschus esculentus. Next base: position 14,736,531 of record JAUCBN010000043.1, on the reverse strand, counting down.
TGATGCCAAACATTATGCTATTTCGGCTAAGATACCTGAGTTCAGCAACAAGGACAGAACTCTAGTGGTTCAGTATTCTATCAAATTTGAACAAGACATTGAATGTGGAGGTGGATACATTAAGCTTCACTCTGGTTACGTAAACCAGAAGAAATTTGGTGGTGACACTCCTTACAGGTCTAGCAATTTGTTTAATCATCTATTATAATTTCACCAGTGACAAATTTCTATTCTTCGTGAGAAAATTTTACCTCAAATTACTAGGCAATTTGATTTTTTTTTTCTCATGCAAGTCCAGACTGGGATAATTAGTTATCTACATGAGAAAATTCAGACTGTTGACCTGCAATTTGATTTTTAAAGTATTTCAAAGATGGGTGAAGGATATAAAGCAACATAGGAGCTGGATTAGTTATGAAATTATACTATTATTGAATGTCTGATTGACTTTTGTGTCAATTGATTCAGTGGCACCTATTCAGCCGATGACATGACAAAATAATCAAAATCTGATTATAGTAATTTTATTAGATAAATGATGAAAATGTCATTTAGTATGATGAACAACCCATTAACCAAAATTCTTTTTGATCTTTTGTTTTGTACCAAAGTCATATCTGTCACATTTGTATGTATATTTTGGTACCACATTTCATTTTCTGGTTAAATTACATATTTGCATATTTCACTTGTCTTGTTGGAGACATTTCCCTTCTATATATACATATATTATAGAAGTTATTACCATTTAAGATTTGCCTTGCTTTACTTCAAATGCTAACTGATTGGACTTTTGCCATGGTGCAGTTTGATGTTTGGACCAGATATTTGTGGCACACAGACCAAAAAGCTTCATCTTATACTATCCTACCAGGGTCAAAATTATCCTATTAAAAAGGATCTACAATGTGAAACCGACAAGCTAACTCACTTTTACACATTTATACTAAGACCCGATGCCTCTTACAGTCTCCTAGTTGATAATAGAGAGAGAGAAACTGGCAGCATGTATACTGATTGGGATATCCTTCCTCCACGGAAAATCAAAGATGTTAAAGCCAAAAAGGTAGGATCCTAAGAGTCAATGTGGGATATTCATTCATAGACAGCAACTCTCAGATGATGCATGTGGGATATCCATGCATTGATAAGCCAAAAAAAAATAACTCACCTTTGTTATTTTTACAGCCTGCAGACTGGGATGATAGAGAATACATCGAGGATCCTAATGCTGTCAAACCAGAGGTAGCACGTACTTATTGTCTTTTCAGAATGGTGATCTATGAAATGGTCATGCAGTTTACCTTGATGTAACTTCTATTATCTGGCTTTATGCAGGGATATGATAAAATTCCTGCCGAAATTCCTGATCCTAAGGCAAAAGAGGTTTGCATCCCTTATCCAAGTCCAAAGGTCTTATGTTAAGATGCCTAAATCAGTTTGAAGACAGGCCGTTTGGACTGACTACCTTTCTTTTGTCTAAACACTTTGGCTCTTTATGTATAATGTGTTTCCTCCCCCCTCCTTAAAGGATGAGAATTAGGCTCTGATTGTGGTAGTTGATTTGCTTTCAATGATAAGAAGTGATTCTTTACATGCTTCTAATTTTTTTTCTTATAGCCTGATGACTGGGATGATGAAGTGGATGGTATTTGGAGGCCTCCCAAGATCCCAAATCCAAAATACAAAGGACCATGGAAGCCCAAGGTACTTTCAAGCGCTTAACATAAGATAGGAAGTAACATCTCTGCAAAAGTTCTGACATTTGCATCCTTTCTGCAGAAAATCAAGAACCCCAACTACAAGGGAAAGTGGAAGACTCCATGGATTGATAACCCAGGTATGTCTCCTACTCACTAGATGTCAGTGGCTTGACGGTAAAACCACTCATTTGAAAGTTTTAAATTAGAGCATAAGCAGGAGACTTTAACTTCTCATAAATGCTTATTACACTCTATAGAAGTACTAGTCACAGAGCTGCAATCCAAACTAGCATTTCTAAACATTGGCCTGCCGAAGAATATATACATTGACCATTTTAGATGTGCTTTTCAATTGAGTTCTGATGTATTCATGCAGTTGTTATCTATGCCTGTCCTCAGTCCAGTCTTGAATATATACCGTCTGCTTTCTGGTCTCATTGTTTCTTCCTTTTTCTGTCCTCTAGAGTTTGAAGATGATCCAGACCTCTATGTGCTGAAACCGATCAAATACATGGGTATTGAAGTCTGGCAGGTAAGCATCGAACATTTCTCCATATGCTTCTGGTGGTTGAAGATAGAACTTCTCTTTTCAAGAACAAAAGAAACAATCCTATTGTGTCAAAAGGGACAACTTTCCCATGTTGTTATTGTTTTTCTTTCAATAATGTTAAATAACACGTTAGCGAGGTATACATCTTATTCCACTGGTACATTTGCATGTTGGTTGGCAACCCCATATTGAATACCTAAGATCAGCAGTATAGCAAAACTAAATGGATTATATTTCATATTGCAGGTAAAGGCTGGTTCTGTTTTTGACAACATATTAATCTGTGATGACCCACAATATGCAAGAGAAGTTGTAGAAGATTTCTTGGGCAACAATAGGGAGGTGAGCTGTAAAATTTCAGATTTCGTTTTTACAGTGAATTGAGCTGTCTAAGCACCTAATAATTTGCATTGTAAATTCCAGGCTGAAAAGGAGGCCTTTGAAGAGGCAGAAAAAGAACGAAGAGCACGGGAAGAAGAGGTTGTTTGCCCTTATATAGTTTCTCATAGACCCTAGAATCTGGAATTAGCATTATATATGTGTTTTGTTGAATTCTTTTAAATGGGTATTTGGACAGGAGGCTAAAAGAGCAAGAGAAGAGGGTGAAAAGCGTAGAAGAGAGAGGGACCATCGACATAGAGACAGGAGGCACCGAAGAAGGGTATTGTCTTCTTTATTCTCGTAACACATCTCTTTTTACCCTTTGGAAATCATTTAATCAACGAAAAGCCATGATCCCATGTGTTCATTTGTTCAAAGATGTGAGATCAGGTTAGATTGAGTTTTAATCATGATAAGTCCATGTTATATCTTCGATTGTAAAACGTATCTTGACGTCTCGGGTTAGTGTACACACACATTTCCCCCCAAATGAATAAGCAGTTCTAGGTTACTTAGAAAGATGAGCGTCAGATGTAATCACAGGTTCTTGTGAAGTCTGAACAGTCAGTCTGTCATTGTTGCAGCATGTTACAAAGAGAGGCCTGAAAATTAAACTGTTGGGATATTCCCTTCTTTCCTTATATTCTAGTTCGAGCTGATGTTTATTCGATTTTGTTTTTGTTTTGGCAGCATGATCCTCGTGATTATCTGGACGATTACCATGTAAGTCCATTTTCCTTTCTGTCCTTAGTAATCCCTTTTACAAAATCCATTTATTCCTTTCGGTTGAGTTTATGTATGAATAAATCGATACACAGAGTCATGGTAAAAGTTGCTATCGTTCGGGGAAGATCTTGGGGTCATGGACTTTGTTCCCCCTAACAGTTTATAGGAAACTTTAAGAAATATGTTTAATATCCTTTTGTTCAGAGCTTCCAATTAGATCCATGGAAAAATTAAGTAGAACATGAGGCATATCAGTATCCAACACTGCAGAACCTAAGTAACATACTCGAAATCATTCCAACCCAATTTCTAACCACAAGTTCTTTTCCTTCTATGTAGGATGAACTCTGAGGTGTATTTTGCAAGTTTTCAGTCTCCATTTCGATTACGAAAAATAGAAAAGCCGCCGCAATCTGGCATTCCGATGAATCCGCATTATTGTTGCTTCCTGTTGTCTGAAATGTGTCTGGTACCTTCGTTGTAGCTGTTGTAACATTATGTTGTAGTGATATGAACATTTAAGCTGAAACTGCTAATCCTGTAATCCACCAAACGTTTGGATACTAATATTTTTGAAAAAATAAGTTGGACCTAAAATCGTGCCGTTTTCCTTACAGTTTGCGGCAGGAATGACAACAGGTCGGACGGAGAGAGTTTATGGTACACCTGACTCTAGCCAGAAATTTAGTCATTTTAATCTAAATCTGATATAATAAAAATATAATTTGATAATAAAATTATAAAAAAAAAACTGATTAAATCTGTTCCGAATTGGTGGAAATAAATAAATATATAGGACAGTTTGATTTCATCATCTAATTTTGACTCTAATCTAATCTTAATATTTATTTTAAAAATTGACTTGTCCGTCTTGATCTTCGATTCTATATTAAAATCTGAAAAATTATCATCCCTCATTGAAAGCTTTAGCTTGACTTATAAAAGACTTGGTTGTGTTGGTCTTGTTCTTCCCTGTGATCTGACCCTGCAGCCACAGCCACTAACAGTGTCGTGCTTCATGCTCATCCCTTTTTCAACTCTACGGTCAGGATTTATTCAAGATTATAGAAAATATTAAGTATTTATTGCCCGCCTTTCAACGTGTGGTAGGTATATAGCTAACCATGTCTCATAAAAAGGTGACAACAATGATGTCAACAATATGGGTCAACTTCACTTATACATGATGGAAAAACAGGTAGTAAATTATATTTTATATTTAAAATCTTTATTATATATATTTCATTCCACTCATTTTTTTTAAATCATACCACAATCTATAAATATTTATATTTTAGTATATATTCTACGTTATGATCGATCAAGATGACACTTCTTTTGTTATGATGTTGATCTTTCTCTATTTCAGACCTTCGAATTAGATTTGGATATACGATTACATCTACCTTCTTTATTACGATTGAATAGTGGTAAATTTCCTTGTTATCAACGTACCTTTACTGTAATACGTATTTTTATGTTGTTTGTTGATGATTTTATCTATCATCGTCAATTTAGGTGATATTTGTATCTTACTTTTATTTTTAGTATTTGGATTAGGTTTTTATCTTTTCCTTATTTAATCCTATTATGATCTTGCAACGCTGGTTTTATTTATTAGATATATATCTTGATTTAAATGTTTTATTTATTATGATATAAACTTTTATTATAATTTTGGATATATTCTCGTTTAATAAAATTAATGAATCTTTATGAAAAAAAATATATATATTCTACGTCACGTGAAATGCTATTAGAATGTCATATAATTTTTTTATAAAAAAAAAGTGTAGATAAAATTCTTCCCAAAGGACCAGTTAAATGGTCAAATTAATATAAAAAATCTTTCCAGGTATCAACTCAACATGATAAAGAATCCAACTTTATCGGTTAAAATACTTATATAACCCTAAACTGATTATATATATTATATCCGTAAATATTTATACTTTATAAATAAACATTATTTTAGAGTATATATTATTTTGGAGTATGAATTAAAAAAAATATAATTTAATAGTTTAAAGTAAATATAATATATATATTTAAAATTTTAACGATATATATCTTATAGATAAAATAATTGAACTTAAATCTTTAAAAATAAATGTTATTTGTTTCTCCACTACAACCATTTGTTGATTATATTCATATACGTTTTATATTACTTTCCATCATTTACTTTACGCTTAATTTAAAAATACGTGTTTAAATTATATATATTTTTTTAAAATAGGTGCAGAATATTTTTTGATAATTAAGTGTTTATCCTATATATTTATTCTGAAATAAGTGTTTACGTTTTTTTGGTTAAAATAGATACTTAAAGTTTCATTCTGTTAGTGTTTTAAGGTAATACCGTTAAACTTTTTTGTTTAACTCATAAATAAGTGCATAAATTATACACTTTTTCTGAGATATGTGCCTAATATTTTTTTACTGAAATAAGTACATAAAGTTTTATTCTGTTAGTGTTTTAAGATAACACTATTAAAAAATTTATCATAAATTGACATATAACTTTTATTTATTATTTTTAAAATAAAATAAATTGATTTAAATAATGTTTTATATTTTTAAAAATCATAAAATAATCTAAAAATATTTAAAATTCTCGAACCTTAAAAATCAAAATTAATATCATTATTATCGTTGATGGCCTTGTAAAACCAAAAAAAATAATGTCTTAGAAAATTTTGGGTTCTAACTTTTAATTGTATTATTTTATATGAGAAGTGAAAATAAAGATTTTTTTTCCTTTTATACATAAAATAATAAAAATAAAATAAAAATTTTAATAAAAAGATAAAACTCATTATTATAATTTAATTTTTTAGTAATACAAATTAATTCTTTTAATTCTCTAGAAATACAAAATGTTTTAGAAATTTGAAATCAATAGTTTATGGGTAAAATATTTGATAATTCAAATAATTTTTGTAGCGGTGTTACCTTAAAACACTAATGAAATAAAACTTTAGACAACTATTTTAGTCATAAAATATTGCACACTTATTTAAAAATATAATTTAATCATTTATTTAAAAAAAATCTATTATAGAAAAATGTATAATTTAAAAATTATATTTACAAATTATCTATAATCATTATTTTTTATATAAAATTCTTTTACATCATGAAATATTTTACATATCTATAAATTTCATATAAAAATATAAAAGAATGTACATATAAATTGGCCATTTTAGTAACTTCTCATTAAATAATTAGAATTTAATATTCTACCAAATTTGCTATATAAACTTTTAAGGATAATTGATTAAAAAATATTATAAAAAATAAAGTAACCATTTATCCTAAATGTCCAGATTCATTGTGCTGGACCATTTTCTTTTTAAAAAGAACACTTTTATTCAAAACGAATCATTACAAGATTTATGAAAGATTCAAATTTTACCCTAAACCCTATACCAAGTAATTATAGAATCTAAATAATACATAATTTATAATAATTTTATTTATATACACAAAATTAGATAATATATTAAATATAAACGCAATTAAAAAAGAATTGAACATGTCGATTTATAATGGTTGAATTTCTAATCAAATTCTACGTTAATTATCTTAACTTTTTACTAAAGATTTTTAAATGTATTAATGAATTTATTTTTTTCCTGGATTCAAGAGATAAATTTTACGACACAATATTTATACCTTAAAATTTTTTAAATCCTCTTTTAGAAACAAGCAAATAACCCCCTTACCTAAAGAAATTATATCATGGGTAAGTCTTACCACGTCATTTATGAGATCAACTATTAAAAACTATCCATTTCATCATTTTTTTCCATGTCATATTTTCTTAAGTGAATCTTCACTCATATTTATTGTTAATTTATTTTAAAAATAGTTTTTTCAAGTGAATATTCACTTGGGGAAAAATATGACTTGGAAAAATTGATGAGATAAATGATTTTTAGTGGTTGGTCTCATGGGCACGTGGTGAGACTTTGTAAAACTAAAATTGATTTTTATATAACAAATATATCAAAGGACTAAATTGAAATAATTTTTAAGTCCCTAAGTCAAAAACTATTTCTAAAGTTAAACCAAGAACACCAAAATATTTTCTTGAAGTCTTTTTCTCCAGGCGTTTTGATACCATCCACACTGGTATCGATATCGACCTTTGTTTTCGAAGAATGTTCTTGAGTTTTAACACCCATTTCGAAACACGTTCCGATACCGAAACTAAACTGTCAACTTCTGTTTCGAACCTTGTATCGAACCATGCTTTATTATTTTTAATATTTTAACTACTTTTCGATACCAGTTCTGATACCCCTTAAAATCCTAACGACTCTTTAAGTTTTAAATATTTTGACTGTTGGAAGTCAGTTAAGCTTTAAATGTTAGTTACGTCGTTTCGATACCCGTTTCGATACTAAGGGTCACAGTCTACTACCGGTATCGATACCCGTTTCGAAACCCTATAATAAATGCACGTCTCTTTGTACTTTTTGTAATGTTTCGAAACAGGTAGCCCGTGTTTCGATACCATAAGTTGCAGAGGTGCATTTATGGTGGGAAGAAGAGACTCCAATGTCTTTATTTGCAATTCCAACAACCCCAACGGTTAGAAATCAATGATGAAGTATAAAATGAAACTTTTCAAGCAGTATTAACGATTATTGAGCCTCAAGCAAACTTTCAAGCACTTTTAATCTAACTACAAGCACTTCATTGAATATCTTTGTCTCCCAACTCTTTTATTTCAATTCATTTCCTTGTAATTGAGTTTGGGAAATATTGTTCTTTAATTATTTTGTGAGAAAAAATAATTTGCTTATTTCTTTTCGTTTGTAATCTCTTGTGAGGTTTAAATCAATTTTGGGTAGAAATTTGGCTTGTTGTAAAGGTTAGCCCTTGAACCTAAAAAAAGGTTGAATTCATTTAGTGAATTGATTAGAAAATCCTTAGTGAGAGCTAAGGTAGTGGATGTAGAGCTTGTTTTGAAGCTTGAACCACTATAAATCTTGTGTTCTTATTTTTCCTCATTTTCACTGAAAATTTTCCAACAATTTTTAAATTGTCAATTTACCTCCTCTTGGCCAAATACATTGTGTGATCATCTCAACAGACTTACCCATGATATAATTTCTTCCTCACCCACTTAATTGTGTGTTTGTAAATTAAAACTTACTCACCCAAATTTAAATACTTGAATAAACTTAATAAATGAAGCTAGAAGTGTATCTAAAAAATATATATAATAAATTCTAATTTTAAGACTCTTTTACAATCATTGAACGTGCTTGATGGATCATTAATTTCTATAAATGTTTCAAGGTGTATTTTATACTACCAAATAAGTTTGTAATCGTTGGTGACCGTCGAAAGATTTTCAAACAAAATTATCATTATGATGTAATGTTTATCTATATTTGTTATAGATATCGGTACCTATCTAATAAGAAAATAGTTGTTGTGGATAAATTTGTCTAAAGGTATAAATACGAGTCTGGGGTATCTATATTGGACCTTTAGCACCGATACCTAAAGTGGATTTTAAAAATCGTTTTAAACACACATATAAATATGTAGAAGATCTGTATTGATACAGGTCAAAGGATATAGATATTAGAGGTATAATATTGATAGGTGGGGACAAATTCTAACTTTTAAACATATTTTTTTTAAAATTATTTGAATATTAGATAATTTTAATAATACTTTAAATAAATCTAAAGTTATTCTTTTATATAATATTATATCAAAGCAAAAAAATTTAATATTTTTTAATTTTTAATTTTAATTTTAATAAAAAATATGTTTTAAATTACTCCTCTTCTATACATCTGTAACGATCCATTTTTTCCAGATCAACGTCGGACGTTGACCCAGATCATGACTCGTCAAGTTGGGTCACGTGTTTGAACTTGTTGGATCGTGTTGGTCCTCAGTTTTGTCTTGTTTGGCCTTTTGGGTTGATGTTAGGCTTGAGTTTGAACTTAGGCTTTTAGAGAAAAAGTGTTGAAAAGCAAGGGGGTATTTTCCTTTGAGAGACAAGCAACCCATTCTTTGGTTTGTGAAAAATGGGAGGAGTTTGGCTCTTATCTCTCTCCCTCATCTTCTTCTCTTCTTTTCATCTCAAACTAAAAGAAAAGTTGGGAACTTGTTGCTACTAAGGGAAAATCTCGTTTTGGCCATCAAAGAAGAGTTGTTCAGTTGAAGGTATAAACACACTCCCCACGAAAATAACCTGTTTTTGTGTAGGGGTATCGATACGGGGAAAGATTGTATCGATACGCTAGGTATAATTGGGAGATTGTGTAAAACCAAAATTGATTTTGATATAACAATTATGAATAAGGACTATATTGTAATAAATTTTTTAAGTCCTTAAGTCAAATTTTTGATTTCAAGTCAAACCAAGAACTTTGAAATAAAATTTCTAAGTGTTTTGATACGAGAGTATCGATATCATTTGAAGCGGTATCGATACCCTACTACATTTTAAAGCCTTGTTCTTGAAACTAAGAACGAGTATCGAAACATGGTTCGATACCATTATGCCACTGAAAACACATGTTTCGAACCAGGTATCGAACCACGTCGAGTATTTTTATTTGTTTTAAAAAATCTTTTAAAATAGGACTCATGGTATCGATACTGGTATCGATACACCCTTTAATTTCCAACGGCTACTTTAGCATTTAATGAGTTGACTGTTGGTGGCAGTTAAAACTTTAAATGATGGTTGAGATGTTTCGAAACATGGTTCGATACCCACCATTACAGTTTAGTAATGGCATCGATACCTATTTCGTTACCCTCCCTATTAAATGCACAACGTCTCTTTCTTTTTATAGGTTGTTTCGAAACAGGTACCGCGTGTTTCGATACCTGTGCCTCCAGAAGAGCATTTATGACGGGAAGATGAAGTCTCAACGTCTTTATTTCATTTCCCAACAACCACAACGGTTAGAAATCAATGAGGACATATAAAATGAAGATGTTCAAGCAGCATTAACTACTATTGAACCTCAAGCAACATCCAAGCACAAAAAACCAACTCAAAGCACTTAATTACATATCCTTGCTCCCAACTCTTGTAATTTCACTTTGATCATTTGTAATCTGAGTTTAGGGAGAGTTTGTTTGTATTTGGGGCATTTATTTCTTGTGAGAGAATTCCTTTTTAGCCCACTTTAATCTCTTGTAACACCTTGTGAGGTCTAAATCAATTTTGGGTAGAAAATTGATTTGTTTGTAACGGTTATCCCTTGAACCGAGAAAAAGGTTGAATTCAATAGTGAATTGGTTTCAAAATCCTTAGTGGGAGCTAAGGTAGTGGATGTAGATCTTGTTCCGAAGCTTGAACCACTATAAATCGTTTGTCCTTAAATTTCGCATTTTTACCGAAAATTTCCCTATCAATTTTTTTAATTGTCAATTCACCCCCTCTTGGCCATACTTCAAGATCGATCAACTCAACAATTGGTATCAGAGGTGGACAAATATCAAAGGTGGATGGAGTTCCAACCAATGAGGAAGCACAAGATCCTCCAATAGAAGCTTTAGGAGATGTAAAGCTTGAAGAAAGGGAAGTGAGCTACCCAAGGGATTTCAACTATGTCAAAAGTGGTGAAATCTTGGGTGATCCATCCAAGGGGGTAACTACTCGTTCTTCTCTTAGATTAATGAACCATATTGCTTTTATCTCATGCATAGAGCCTAAAAATATCAAAGAAGCCTTAGGTGATGATTATTGGATATTGGTTATGCAAGAAGAGTTAAATTAATTTGAGAGAAGTAATGTGTGGACATTAGTTGATAGGCCTAGTAATAAATCTACTATAGGAACTAAATGGGTCTTTAGAAACAAACTAGATGAGAGTGGTAACATTGTGAGAAATAAAGCTAGATTAGTTGCTCAAGGTTACACTTAAGAAGAGGGAATAGATTTCGATAAAACCTATGCACCCGTAGCTAGAATGGAAGCCATTAGGATGCTACTTGCATTTGCATGTTATCATGATTTCAATCTTCTTCAAATGGATGTCAAAAGTGCTTTCTTAAATGGTTTTATAAATGAAGAAGTGTATGTTGAACAACCACCGGGTTTTGAAGATCCAAAATTTCCAAACCATGTATTTAAATTAACAAAAGCTTTATATGGTTTGAAACAAGCTCCTAGAGCTTGGTATGAAAGACTTCCAAATTTTTTAATTGAAAAATGTTTTGAAAAAGGGAAGGTGGATACTACACTTTTTATAAAAAGGTTTAAAAATGACATCTTAGTAGTTCATATTTATGTTGATGATATAATTTTTGGATCTACTAATGAATGTTATTGTCAAGAGTTTTCTAAGCTAATGCAAGGTGAATTCGAGATGAGCATGATGGGAAAGCTCTCATTCTTCTTGGGACTCCAAATTAAGCAAAGGAAGGATGACACCTTCATTAATCAAGCAAAATACATCAAGGATATGCTCAAAAAGTTTGGATTGGAGAATGTGAAACCTCAAACCACTCCTATAAGCTCATCAACTAAGCTTGATAAGGATGAAGGAGGTAAGTGTGTTGATTCTAAATTATATAGATCCATGATAGGTTCTTTGCTTTACCTTACCGCAAGTAGACCGGATATTATGTTTAGTGTTTGCTTGTGTGCTAGGTTTCAAGCTAGTCCTAGAGAATCACACTTAGTTGCCATTAAGAGAATTTTTAGGTACCTTAGAGACACACCTTGTTTAGGTCTTTGGTATCCTAAAGACTCTACCTTTAATTTACATGCTTATTCGGATGCGGATTATGGAGGTTGTAAGATAGATAGGAAAAGTACTTCCGGAACATGTCAATTCCTAGATAGTATGCTCATATCTTAGTTCTCTAAGAAACAAAATAGTGTAGCCCTATCTACCACCGAAGCGGAGTACATATCCTTAGGGAGTTGTTGTTCTCAAGTTTTATGGATGAAGCAACAACTCTTAGATTATGGCATTAAGGTAGAAACCATACCTCTTAAGTGTGATAATACTAGTGTCATATGTCTTACCAAGAACCCCATTTAACACTCTAGAACCAAACACATAGAAATTAGACACCACTTTATTAGAGATCATGTGTCTAAAAATGATGTTGTTTTAGAGTTTGTTGACACCTTAAACTAATTAGCGGACATTTTTACCAAACTTTTGGATAAGGAGCGTTTTTGGACCCTTAGGAGAGAGTTAGGTCTAACTAGCCTATCTTGACCTCTTAAGTGTTGTTTTTATGTTTTTTGCTTGAATCTTGACTAAAATCATGCCTATGTTGTTTTTGTATCTTGATTGCTTCTATGCATGTTGTTAGGGGGAGTATGAGCTTGCTTTTACACTATAATCTTGTCATAACATCATTTGCATGCTTATAGGAGCTTTAGAGACTCATTTCTAGTACTTTAGAAGCCTAAAATGCAAAGCTCGCTAAGGGGTATCGATACAGCTAACACATGTTTCGATACTTGTTCATCGTGTTCTTCTGGGTATGTTCTGGGAAGAACTGGTATCGATACCAGCATCGATACCAGGGTATCGGTACTAGCATCGAAATAGGCTGTTTCGGTACCTGTTCCGATACACGCGGCTGAAGTTTGCTTTAAAAGACACAAAAATCTAATCTTACTCAAATTAAAACTTTCCAAACACCCCTCTCTCAAACCGTAGCCGGCTTTCCCTTTAAAACCCCCTCAAATCCATCGTTTTTCACCAAAATTTCAACGTTTTTCTTTGGGGATTTCACTCTCTACATCAAAGCCAAGATCATATCAACTTTTGGTGCTCCAAAAACTACAAATTCTTCCTAATCTATAATCAATGTAATTTTCGAAAAACCTTATTTTCGTTGATTTTTAGGATGTTAAAATTTAGATTTTGAACATATTTTGAATGCTTATTGTATGGGTTTTCATAATCCTACGAAAATTTTTCAAAATAAAATTTTTTTCATTCGAATATAAATTAATTTTCTCGTATTAGTTTTTCACTGGTTTTTCAAGCAAAATTTTCTTTAAATTCTCAAATACCTTGAATTATAGATTAATAGGATTGAATTAGGTTGATAGAGCATACATATTTTTAAATATAACTAATCCAATTCATTTAAATCTCTAGATCATGGCACCAAAGAAACGTGCTCGTATCGAGGCCGGGAGTTCATCTACTACTCGTGCTTCTCGTGTTAATTTGCCTGTGGTATTTGATCGTTGATTGGATGGTCCGGGGAGAGTTGATAACTTTAACAACTTCCGAGACTACTCGCTTAAAAAGGAGCGATGTGTGGATGTTGACTTCATGACATCCTACAAGTTCCCCTTTCGTTATTACGATCAAATCATCGAGTGGAAGTTTTTGCCTTTTCTCACCCATAACGGAAAGTTCTTTCCGACTCTTGTCCTTCTCTTTTATGCTAATGCTAAGTGCATTCTATCTAAGGATAAGAGCAAGGTTGTTGCGATTGAATCCTACCTTATGGGTCGTACTTTCCGAGTCGATGTCGGCACCTTTGTTGATGCTTTTGGTCTTGAGGATGTTGGCCTTGACGACAAAGACTCTCTCGGATACTTTACTGGGTCGATTATCTCGCTTGATGTTCATGACCGGTTCTTGCATCTCATTATCTCTTGGTGGATTCGTCCATCAAACGGTAAGTACTCCCGGATTCGTCAAGTTGACAGTTTTTGGTTGAAGTGTTTCCGTGAAGCTCGTCGACCAAATCTTACTCAGATTGTTTTCTCCGACATTGTGTGGCATATCTCTAATAGTGCCACTCTTCTTGTCAAGTCTTTTCCCTATGCTTGATTCTCAGTTCTATATTTTTGCATTTGGGAATTGATTGCTCTTACGACAAGGTGGAATCGGTAAAGGAACCCATAGGAGAAACTTCTCTCAATCGCTCTCACTTTTAATATGCTTCCAATGGTGAATGGGTTCGCGGTCCTCCTTCTCCTCCCGTTGTTGATCCGGAGCCTCTTCGACAACTTGAACCAAACGCCGAGCTTATGGACTTTCTCACCTCACGGTTTGATAGTTTGGATGCTCGCTTTGCTAGTATGGATGCTCGTTTCGACTCTATAGATGGAAGGTTTGATTCTTTGTCCACTCAATTCAATTCTCGCTTTGATGCTTTGGATACGAGATTGACGGGCTTGGAGAATCAAAGCACTTCCATGAGGATCTCCATTGAAGCTCTCCGTTACATGCAAACTACTTCCAACAAAGATGAAGATGATGATGAGGAAGAAGATGACGATGAGGTTGATGAAGGTGAGGATGGTGATGATGATGCGGATATGGGCGATGAGTGATCCTTAGCGTTTTACCTTTGCTTTGCTTTGGTTTTAGGACTAGTTATGTTTTTCTTTCAGTTTTTGTTGCATTCTCATTTCATATAAACTTATGCACCTATATTTTTTCTCCATGTCTTGGAATATTTTGTTGGATTTGAATATTTTAATGCTATGGATTATCATTTTTATTTAAATGCTATGATTGTTATGGTTTATGCCTCATATTGATTTTGATCTAACAAAAAGGGGGAGAAATATTTGTAGAATTTAAAGTTATGCACCTATTAAGGGGGAGTCCTTTTAATTTTTTTTTCAAAGTCTTGAAACTTAAAATTGTGCTTTTAAACTTAAAAATTCATAATGGTTTTGTTATATCAAAAAGGGGGAGATTGTAAAACCAAAATTGATTTTGATATAACAATTATGAATAAGGACTATATTGTAATAAATTTTTTAAGTCCTTAAGTCAATTTTTTGATTTCAAGTCAAACCAAGAACTTTGAAATAAAATTTCTAAGTGTTTTGATACGAAAGTATCGATATCATTTGAAGCGGTATCGATACCCTACTACATTTTAAAGCCTTGTTCTTGAAACTAAGAACGATTATCGAAACATGGTTCGATACCATTATGCCACTGGAAACACATGTTTCGAACCAGGTATCGAACCACGTCGAGTATTTTTATTTGTTTTAAAAAATCTTTTAAAATAGGACTCATGGTATCGATACACCCTTTAATTTCCAACGGCTACTTTAGCATTTAATGAGTTGACCGTTGGTGGCAGTTAAAACTTTAAATGATGGTTGAGATGTTTCGAAACATGGTTCGATACCCACCATTACAGTTTAGTAATGGCATCGATACCTATTTCGATACCCTCCCTATTAAATGCACAATGTCTCTTTCTTTTTATAGGTTGTTTCGAAACAGGTACCCCGTGTTTCGATACATGTGCCTGTAGAAGAGCATTTATGACGGGAAGATGAAGTCTCAACGTCTTTATTTCATTTCCCAACAACCACAACGGTTAGAAATCAATGAGGACATATAAAATGAAGATGTTCAAGCAGCAGTAACTACTATTGAACCTCAAGCAACATCCAAGCACAAAAATCCAACTTAAAGCACTTAATTGCATATCCTTGCTTCCAACTCTTGTAATTTCACTTTGATCATTTGTAATCTGAGTTTAGGGAGAGTTTGTTTGTATTTGGGGCATTTATTTCTTGTGAGAGAATTCCTTTTTAGCCCACTTTAATCTCTTGTAACACCTTGTGAGGTCTAAATCAATTTTGGGTAGAAAATTGATTTGTTTGTAACGGTTATCCCTTGAACCGAGAAAAAGGTTGAATTCAATAGTGAATTGGTTTCAAAATCCTTAGTGGGAGCTAAGGTAGTGGATGTAGAGCTTGTTCCGAAGCTTGAACCACTATAAATCGTTTGTCCTTAAATTTCGCATTTTTACCGAAAATTTCCCTATCAATTTTTTTAATTGCCAATTCACCCCCTCTTGGCCATACTTCAAGATCGATCAACTCAACAGATTGTTTTGTGAGAAGCGTATCGGTACGTGGGGAGAGTATCGATACCCATAGCACGTTTAGAATTCTAGAATCATTTTTACGTATCGATACGCGGAGACATATCGATACCATTGTTTCATTGGGTTAAAGATGACTTCGAGTATCGATACGTAGTTGTGGGCGTATTGGTACAGGTAATGTATCGATACGTGGCTTTCACGTATCAGAACCAAGTATCGATACGGGGATTTAACGTATCGATACGAGAATATATTTTAAGTTGTTTGAACCTATTTAGTGTATCAGAACAACAAGGGGATGTACCGATACTTAGGGACGTACTGATATAAGTGTATCAGTACGCGCAAAGCAATATGTCTAAGAATTTGAGTTAGTGTTTTGGAGTTCTATAATTCAAGACAAGGGTCCCAATAGATCCCTAAATGCATAAAATAAACTGTAAAACTAGTAAACTGAATTTAATACCTCAATAGGTGAAACTATGACTAGTGACTTGGTACTTGATGCGTGGGTTGATAGTAGTATGGTACTTGATCCATGGTTGATAGTAGTATGATCCCTAAATCCCTAAATATTATGTACTGATGGGACACCAATGTATTGATATTCCTTGGATAACTAATGGTGGAGTTACATGCTTGTCTTAACTTAATAATGTGTGTATTGCTCGAGAGAGCGTGTGTGGCTTATGTTGTTTAAAAATGAATCTGGATATCCTAGAGTCAGTGCATGAGAACTTTGTTAAGAGGATGAGTACTTTGGGCTGCGTGAGCGAGTACGTCTGACGTGTTCACGGGCTATGTGATATGGATGTGATTTAAACCTATTCGTGGCCATGATGATCTGGATAAAAAAATACAACTTGATGGGTAGTGTGAGCATCAAGCAACTCGAAGGGCAATATGAACTCGAGTAACATGATGGTCTATGTGACCTCAGGGATGGACTACTTGTGGCTATGTTGATCCAAGTATGTCCCAAACATATCTGTAGCTAGGTTGAGCCGGATATAGTCTAACCCGATGGCTATGTGATCACAGGGAAACCTAACGGCTATGTGAGCACAAGTATAATAGGGTTACATTTGGCCGAAATGTATGAATATTGTATGCATGTATGTATGCTATGTTGTTTAATGGTTTGTGACCTTTATACCCTAAGGTTGTATGAGTGGGTAAGGTATATATAACTTGGTAGGCTATGTGATCTCGAGTAACTCGATGAGCTATGTGATACCGAGTAGCTAAGAATAGAATGACATTTGATCTTCTCTTATATATTGACATCTTGAGATAAATAAATTGAGAACTCTAGCTAAGGTAGGCTAGGAGATGAACCTTAGTTTAGAAGCCTTTCTGCACACTCTTAACTATCATATCATGCATGTTTGTTTTATGATATACATGAATTATAGTAGAGTAGAAATGTAACACCGAGCTTTGTTAACTCAGCGTGTAAAATTGTGGTTTTTTCGATGCGTAGGTGACATGTAGCCTCAGAGGAGTACATCGAGTGGGACTTCCCAGCAACGGAGACGTGTTAGAGTATAATCCTTGATCTTTAATTTGGACTTATTATATTCATATGACCTTACCACAAATCGAGTTTGTATCTATATTATGAATTTCATTTTGAGTCGGATAATGTAATTTTTAAATGGAACTTCGATTTCTATTTTGTAATACTTTGGATTTTATGTTATTTAAATGGTTGAGCTCATTTTTTTAACTTTTGGATTTTTAAAGATGAACTTTTTAAGAGAAAATTTGTAAAACGAATTTTGGGATGAAGGCCTAATGTGACATCGGGGTTAAAAGTATTACAACATCTTATTTGTGTTTGTATTATTTATTTTTATCTCGCGGTTTTGATCTATCTTATAGCCTAATTTTTATTTGCCTTATACTATCATTGCTACATATTTTTTTATATTTTGAATAAAATTTAACTTTTTTGAATCAATCGCAGTAGGTACAAGTAATACTTGTTCTACAATAATATAGACCATTTAATTATTGTGCTATAAATATCGATATTCGAACTTGTAATCTTCAAGAACAACAACAATTCCCTTAATCACTAAAATAAGATAGTTCGTATAAAATCTAACAATATAAAATAAATACTTTTCCCTTAACCCTAGCAACCGCTCTTCTTAACTAAAATTTCAACTTTAGTTACTTCTCGCTTTGATCAATCCCTTTGATTGGTGGTCGATAATCAATCTTAGTATTGGTTGTCGACCACCGAATCTATTACTTTTTCTTGTTTTATTTTAATAAGAATCTCTGTTTTTTTGTTTTTGTGACATGTTTTTTCTGTCCTTGTGACATGTATTTTGTTTGGTGTTTGGTATGTTTGTCTTTGTGGCATGCTACAACATACCCTAATGATCGATTATTGCGTAAAGAGATCGAATCGATGCTAGTTTCTGATTTATGTTTTTATTATCGGTGACCACTAGAAAAGATTTATCTCCACTCGGTTGATGGTTGTTTGCCGATAAAATTAGTCTTGGGTAGTAGTACTTTTTGCATGATTGGATCGCTTACAACTCTTTCCTTCATTATGTGTCTCGTTTAGACAGAGATAAGGAGATTCAGGAAGCTTCTGAATTTTATTGGTACGCTTATCTCAATATAAATTTTTATTTTCTTTATTTTTGAGTTGTAAGAATTTTTAGATTGTTTAATCTAATTATTTTTTTAATTACGATATAATTATAATTTTTTATAAATTTAATAAAAATTAAATGACATTTATAAAAAAAAAACTTATTTAAACTATAAATTCACAACTCATTTAATGTGTACTAACATTTTAGACAACTCAGTTTTTAATTTTAAATTAAAGTTCTATCTGCTCAAATTTCCTCACAAAGTTTAAAGCTTCAATAAATCCTCACCGACAAGTAACTTTATCACTATAATAATCAAAGTGAAATTGAAATAACATATAACAAACAAACGCGCTCCGTTATATTAACAGGTTTCAAATCAGTCTAATAAAAATAATATTTTTCTAATTCAAAAAATAATAATGTTAATTCTTTAAAAATATTATGAATATTGGGAAGATAGCCTTTATCAAGATTTTATAATATTTAATTTAAATTAATTAGTTAATAAATTATGCATTGATATTATATTAAATTATTATAATCAAATTATTATTAAATAACATAAATAAAATTTGCAGGTTTATTTGAAGAGTTTTATTTCAATAAAAATACTGCTTAATTTCATAAAAGGAATTTTTTCTCAAATATGGAATTTAAAATAGTTTAAATATAATATAAATCATTTTAATTTTATTAATATTGTCCTTTAAACGTATCAATAAAATATTTTTGGCATAAATAAAATTTTCACCCTTAACATTTATAATTTTTATCACTTTGGCTCTTATTTTTTTGAGATAAATTTAGCCCTTGACCTGTCTTTTTGACAAATATCTCATTTTTTAACTACCATGATAATCGAACCATTAAAAATTTAATAATGATGACATGTTATATATATGTGATAATATATTTTAAATGACATAGAATCTAACCTATTAAATATATATATAATTTTATTCTAATATAAAATATAAAACAATTAAAATTTAAATAAAATATTAAAATTTAATTAAATCCAAAACAAAAGGCTACTAAATATTCTCAACTCTAACTAAACTAAAAGATCTTTATAAAACCCTAAACCTACAATTTATATTAAATACTAAAATACCTAAATCCTAAACTAAAATAATAAATACTCAATTGATTAGTATTAAAATGCTTTATCTTTGATTCACCGGTAACAAACTCTACAAAGCCTTTCTTTTCAGATTATGTTCATATTTTTTATGATAAAATTTTAATTTTACCATAGTTAGGGTTGAGAATGTTTAGCGACCTTTTGTTTTAGATTTAATTAATTTTTAATGAGTAAAAAAAATATAAGTTTTAATATTTCATTTGAATTTTAATTGTTTTATATTTTATATTGGAATAAAATTATATTCTATATATATGTATATATTTAATAGGTTAGATTCTATGTCATTTAAAATATATTATCACATATATATGACATGTCATCATTATTAAAAATTTTAACGGTTCAGTTATCATGGTAGTTAAAAAATGAGATATTTGTCAAAAAGACATAGGTTAAAGGCTAAATTTATCCAAAAAATAAAAGAGAGTGATAAAATTATAAACGTTAAGAGTAAAAATTATCTTTATGCCAATATTTTTATTAAAACTTGACTATTAATAGTAATTTAGTTAATAAATAAAAACATTATTCAAAGTTAAAAAAAATTATCACCAATTTTAATATTTTTTTTAAATTTTTTATTATTCAAAATCAAAATTTTCTACTATCAACTTTAATATTATACTATTAAAATATAACATTCTTAAAATTAAAATCATTTATATCATATTTAAAAAAATATTTTGACAATAATATTTAAATATTTTTTCCTTCATAAAATATCTCATTAATACCATATATTTCAATATTTTATATAAAATTGCAAAATTCATTCATTTAATTGCTATTTTCCCTCAACATCTTTCATTCACAATTAAAATTTATTTATTTTAAATGTTTTTCAGACACCAAAACACACACATAGTTGACAAGCTGACAGCCCACAATATACATTCACTGTCTCTCTCTTTAAAAAGAGAAAGCTTTCTCTAAAAAAGATTTTTTTTTTTTTCCATTTCAGAGAGAAATATGCAAATTGCAAATGCTCTCTAAAGCTTCATCTGCTATGGCTTCCGTCAGTTGTTCAAAGGTCTGTTTCTCTCTTAATTATCAAATTTTATTGATTTTTTTTCTCTTTTTTTTCCCCTTTATGTTTAATACCTGATTTTTTTTGTAAAAAATGAAAAATAACGGCAAAGATCTGGTTTTTTCTTGTACCCAATTTGAGAAAAATGAAATCAATCTTGTTCTGGCTAATTTAGAAAATGTTTTTTTTTTATGTTTTATTTTTCACTTTTTTCTTTATATTTTCCTTTTTTCATCTGGTCTAGAGTTAGTCTAGTTTAGCTTGATGGGGAATCTGGGTTTTGGCTTTTTGTGATATATAATTTGCATTTTTATGACAATCTTCACTATTTTCGAGAATTGGGTCATATGATTTTCAGTAGTTTTGCCTTATTACAACATTTGAAACTTGTTTTGTCATCACTTGTTGGTATGAATCTTGTTTGGTCAATGTTCAATGTTTTTAAGAGCTGTCTTAAGGTGGGAGAGCTTAGCTCCTAACAAGGAAATCCCATACTTTACAATTTGGGATCCAAGGACCCTAGCAATTAGGCAGGGAAGAGTTCACCATGTCTGTAGTTGCAGGCTGTCTTGGCAGTATACTATCTAGATTTTAGCCCAAGACCGATGTTACAATATCGGTTTAACCACCTCTGAGCAGTGGTAGGAAACTCTTATACAAATTGATATGGATCATTCCTCAAAAGCTAACTATTCGGGTGATAAGG
Organism: Abelmoschus esculentus; assembly: GCA_035048815.1. NCBI lineage: Eukaryota > Viridiplantae > Streptophyta > Magnoliopsida > Malvales > Malvaceae > Abelmoschus > Abelmoschus esculentus. The sequence continues at coordinate 14,714,824 of JAUCBN010000043.1, read as the reverse complement.
CTTGGACCCTTATGTGATGAAATCCCATGCTTCTCGATGTGGGATTCGAGCCCCATACCGGCATACCCTGCAATTAGGCACATATTAAATTTGTATTATAGTAATTGTTTCCTACACATCATAAGGATGAAGCCTCAACTTCAATATGAACTTGTTGCTTTCACACCATAGTCCATAGACATTTGCTTGTACTGCATATGTGTATATTGACATATGCGAATCGGCGGTTTACAATCATGATTGTAATTCAAAATCCTTTTCTTTGTGTGATTTTGTATTTGATTGTTATTGCAGGAACTTTATCTCGAACATATGTTGGTTTATGGTTAAATTTGAAAGCCTACTTTTGAATTTTATAGGTAAGGAGTGGACTTTGCGTGTGGCCAGGCTTGAGGCAGCTTTGCATAAGAAAAGGTCTCGAGTATGGTTTGTGGTTATTATCAACTCCCCTCAAAACCTTACGTGGAGCAAGTCGTTCTCTTAGGGTTACCGAGTTTTGCAGTGTTTCCAGCATGTCTTCGTCGTTACAAATTGAATTGGTGTGCATGCCTCTTTTAATATTTTATCGGATTTTAAATGTTCTTTCGATAATTCTTTACTTTTTTTTTTCTTTATCGTTTATTTAGCTTTCTTTTTGTCAACTCATAATTTCCGTTCGATATCATTTTAACCTTGTAATAGTGTTTTTAGGTTTGTTGTTGTACAAGGTTATAGTAAGTGGTAATTGAATTTCATGTACAATACCAACATATTAGATATGAACTAACCTTTTTGTTTTTCAGGTACCATGTCTTCAAGACAATTATGCATATCTTTTACATGATGTGGACACCGGCACGGTTGGTGTCGTTGATCCATCTGAAGCTGTGCCAATTATCGATGCTTTAAGTCGGAAAAACTGGAATTTGACTTATATATTGAACACCCATCACCATCAAGATCACACTGGTGGGAATGCAGAGCTGAAAGCAAGATACGGTGCAAAGGTATAGAAATTGTCATCTATTGGTTCAGTTAGCTTTTCAGCTCATATTGGGCATTAAATCGTATACTCGAGTGGGATAGCTATATGTAGGCCGTAAAATCAAGGTATGGAACAATGTATGGGATGTGTTTAGGCAATGAAAATAGACCATATACCAGACGGGCTCATGGACAACGTTATTTGCAATGCCAGTGGAGCTATGAAATGCTTGGTCTTCATTTCCGTTTTTAAATAAAGCTTCTTATTATTTAAGGAATGGAAGTTGTTTTTTACAAATAGCTTTTAGACAATGACATATGTAAGGTTTTCAGCTGTTCCATACGGCATTTGAATCACGGATTTTTTTTAAGACAATGACCATAATAATAACAACAGCTGTCATTCGTGTAGGTTATTGGTTCGGCACTAGACAAGGATAGAATTCCTGGAATTGATATTGTTCTAAAAGATGGGGATAACTGGATGTTTGCAGGTCATGAGGTGCATGTCATGGAAACTCCTGGTCATACCCGAGGTTATATTCATTAGTCAATTTTTTTCTCTTCAAAATATGCTGAAACAATGTTTGAATGTGTAGCAGTCATTGTTGTCCGCATTTTATGGTAACCCGTACCTTCACATGCCCCTTTATTTCTTTTTTATCTACGGGGTTTGGTTTTGAGTGTTGGATACGGGTAGGGTGCAAGACTAGACTATGTTCAACTTCTGTAAGATTTTCATGTAGTTAGGAGGGTTACGTGCTCGGACTCGTGTGTGTGTCACTAACATTGATACTAGTGTCGGTCATTGTTACTTTAAGTAAAATGACGAGTCGGAGGAACATAGTTTACTATTATCATTATTGAAAAATTGAAACATTCATGTAGGCCATATCAGCTTCTATTTTCCGAGTTCTGCAGCAATATTTACCGGAGATACTTTGTTCAGCTTATCATGTGGCAAGCTTTTCGAAGGAACCCCAGAACAGGTAACTGACATCTATAATTCCATTCATGTTTAACATGGAAATTAAATGCGAAATAAATGTAAATTTTCGATAGTATACATAACGATCTTTCATAATCCAGCAAATCATCATTGCTGTTCTCGATACATATCTTAATAGCTGAATTCTACTCTGCAGATGCTTTCTTCCCTCCGAAAGATCACGTCTCTGCCTGATGATACAAATATATACTGTGGTCATGAATATACTTTGGTTAGTCTATTTATCTTTTTTGTTAAGCTCATTCAATTTTCCGGCTCGGAATTCCGAAAGGTACTAACCATTCATGTACCTGTTTTGGCAGAGTAATTCAAAATTTGCATTATCCATAGACCCCAAGAACGAGGCGCTTAAGTCGTATGCAGCTCACGTAGCTCACCTTCGCAACAAGGGGTTGCCTACGGTAATTTCTAGATTCCGTCTTTCTCTCAGACCTTTTAAGGATTAATGTTATAAAGGATTAGACCATGAAATTTGTCGGAAAAACCGACAATAGTTTATTTCACCGAGCTAAGGGTGTTTGTTCGTTAGCTATTCTTTCGAATGCATAAAAGCTTTTACATACATGTGTTAAGGACTTACACTGCTATTGCCATCCAGCATTCGATCTTCTTATATCTTCGATAATACTTATTCGGTTCATAGATCGCTTCAGCTCTAACCTAGTTATCTTAGTTGTTTATATATTCACCATTGACATCATTTTTCTTAATTCACTGGTTTCATTGAATCGTGTTCGACTGCGGACTTGATCCATTCGAGTCGATAGAGCACCCCATTTGTCAAATAATGCTGTATTGAGTTATTGACTATCAATATGTTGTTTCAGATTCCAACTACATTAAAAACAGAGAAGACATGTAATCCGTTCCTCCGGACATCGAGTTCGGAACTCAGGCAGTCGCTAAACCTTCCGTTCGACACGAATGAGGCCGAAACCTTTGGTATCATCCGCCAAGCAAAGGATAATTTCTAGGGATTGGTAAGACCCCATTGCTGTATGTGTATAGATGTTGGCTCTTCTAAATGTGAAATAAAAAAAAAAAATCCACAATGTTTAGCCATGCCAATTGTTAACGCTGTTAAAACTTTTATGTTAAATTCGTTTATGTCACATTTTGAAATGGAGAAATATTGATTTTACAACCAGGTAAACCAAAAAATATGCTGGGATGAAATTGAATTTAAGAAAAATAATTAATGAAAATAAATAAATAAATGATGTCAAATAAAAATTTTATTTCTTGCAAATATTATATTTAAATATTTATTTTTGTTGTAAAATAGTTTTAATTTTTTTAATATTTGATCGATTGGTAAAAATTATTAGTTAATTAACAATTTAACACATCTATATAATTTGTTGATATGACTATATCGTATATATAAAGATATTGACATAATATTTTATTGATGTTATGTGTCATATTTTTTTAAATATTTTTTAAATTATTTTTTAACAAAATTATGTTCTATATAACTCTAATATATTTATAATAAAAATACATCTAAAATTTTCAAAATCATACCAATTAAGCCTGATTTGAATGGTATTTAATAATAATGGATATCGTTATATTTGAGTCATTTAATTATTAAAAGTTACGTTTAGGTCACTCAATTATGATAAAGTCATATACGAGTCAATTAATAAATGTTATATTTAAATCACTCAATTAGGTAATATTATATTTGGGTCACCATTTATATGTAAAAGTATTTCATCAATTCGTGTATTAAATTAATTCATGATTTCAAATGAAGTACTCTAATATTAATAATGCTATATAAGTGATTTTGGAGGAAAAAAAAAACAAATGATGTATTTTTTTTAAATAAGAAGGATGATCAAATCATAAACTTACTTATAATTAAATGACCGTAATATAATCTCACCAATAATTTGTTGTTCAAATATAATCATAACTATAATTGAGTGACCTCTATTGCAATTTACCCTAATAATAAAAATTTAAAAATTTTGAATCGTCGATCCGTGAAGTGAGCGGTTCGACCCGAAACTACTGACATCACTTATTCAGCTGATAAAGGGTCCCATTGGTTGAAAACGACGGCGTTTTAACTTTCCCTCTTATATTTCTCCTCCCGACTTGCTGTGTATATATTGTAAAAATTTCCGATCCTTCCCCAAATTTCTCTTCTTAACATCGTCGGTTCTCTTCTGGAAATTTTTTTATTTGATTTCGCATCTTTTAGGGTTTCAGATTTCAAATCTCTCTTTCGCTCATTATTTTCCCAACGATTTGTTGGAAAACTAACGGTTATTATTTTGAACGATGTTGCCGTCGATGATGCAACAGAAGCTAGGGAGGGAATCGGAAGTGTCCGATACGCCGTCGAACAATTTGTGGATTGGAAACTTGTCGGTCGAGACGGTGGATTCGGATCTGATGGAGTTGTTCGGCAGGTACGGCGAACTCGATAGCGTCGCCGCGTACTCTTCCAGAAGCTTCGGCTTCGTGTTCTTTAAGCGCGTGGAGGATGCAAAGACGGCTAAGGATGCTCTCCGAGGAGCAACCTTGCACGGGATCCAGATCAAGATTGAATTCGCTCGACCGGTTTGTTTCGTTGTTCTTATCTTTTTCGTCTCTTTAGGCTTTTCGAAATTGTGTCGGTTTTTGTGTAATTATTTGTGTCTATATTTTGAAAGAAACAAAATAAAATTTTATGTTCTAGTTCTTCCATATCCATATAGTTGCATTCTTTTTACACTGTCATAATTATTCGCCTCGTTTATATCAATTCTCGGAATATATATTGGAATTTTAAGGAATGCACCCAATATGGAACTCTGAATTTAAATTTTTATGAAAAATATAAAAATTAAGGAATGCGCGTTCAATCTTATATGATTCTTTCTTATAATAAGATTAGGCAAAATAAAAAATCTAATCAGGGATTAGATGATTAAGAATTTTAGGCAGGACCGCTGGACATTGTTTGTTTCTTAACTCTTTCTTTCGCGGAACCAGGAAAGGTTTGCAACTGTTGAGGGCGTTTCAATCATAATGTGAAAAATCGTCAAATTTTACTGATTTATGGGTTACGGAGGGTAATCGCTGGGAACTTTAAGATAATTTCCAATGTTCTAACTCTTATGTACTTTTATCGAAAGAAACATTTCTAATTAGAATCTTAAAATATTCAGATTCTAGTTCTTCCTTGTATTCAGTTTGTTATATAAACCTCTAGAAATAATAATCTTTCATGAGTAAGAGCTAGCAGTATTTCCAAAAGGGATAAAAGGGATCGAATCTAGAAACAAGCAATAAAAAGGGATATTGATGAAATTAAATAACATTTAGTTAGTAATATTTGTAAAAAAAATAAGTGCTACATCCTTTTTGAAATGTCATAATGCCCTTTTAAACTAGCTTCATTCTTTAAAATGATTTCAAGAATTCCACTATGGATAGCTAATTCGTCACTTTTAGCAATATTGACTTCTAATCTAGCCAGTAATCATCAGTACAAAACTACCATGTTTCATTTGGTTGCTATCATTGATCTCGTATCTTCATTCATTGATCCATTCTTGGATGCAAGTGCGAACTACCTACTATCATGTTATTGCAATTACAAAGTACAATATATAGGGTAACTTGCCAAAGCGAAGACAAAAATTTAGCACCTAGAAACCTCTTGGAAACAAATTTGTAAACTATCATGTTGAATAGAAACCATCGGAGAATTCACGTATCTGTCTTTGTAAATGCCTTTCCATGTCATTAATTAAAGATACATTTTTCCTTGTTGAGTTCTCGAATAACATTGTTCCCCTTATACGCAAGGGATGTAATGATTTACTTCAAAACTGTTTTTATTTTGATTAACTTTCACTAATGTTTCGTGCAAAGAATTTTGTTCGTAGCAAGTAGCAACATAGTTTAAAAGATCTCAATATTTGAATTTTGTTTTTCTCCTCCTCCTTTGTTTCTGTTTGTTCTTTTTCCTAAATTCTGTAACTCTTTACTTTAGGTCTTTGTGCCTATGAGAAAAAAGAAAAAAAGGCGGGAAACAAAATTTATGAGGTTTGCGATCTTAAGTAGCAAAGAATGCTACAACCCCCTTAAAATATTTGAACTCCTTTTAACTGGGATGTTATAAGAGTATACAATTTCTTCTCAGGTCTCCTTTGATATTGTCATTTGAATTAGACAGTGAATTGAGATGATTAATATCTCATTTTTTTGAGATAAGATGATTAATATCTCATAAATACATATGTTTGCATATTTAATTAGATGGTATTAAGTTAACTTTGTGTCATAATCCTAATTCTATCAAGCTTGATTGAAGTCTTTTCATTCTTGACATATAGAGTGAATGGTCACCTTATACAGCATTAGGCAGAAATTGGTATTGTTTGAATCCCCAGACTCATTTTTTTTTTCCTTTTGTTTGTTAATTTTGCTTAATTTCTCCTTAAAGGAATCTATTTACTTTTCTCGTCTTGCTAGACTTGAAAGAGTAGAAGTTGGTCATGCAGAAAGTGGTTTCTGTTAATTTTTAATTTTCTCCCTTGTTCTTCCTTCTTAACTTGAAGGACGATAGAACAGCAGATCTAAACATTTGCTTGCTATATTTTAAATTTTAGAGCAGTTTGCGATTATATGAATTCATGGTAACAGGATTTAAATTTTCTATTATATGATTTATATTCTTCCAGTAATTAATGTGGTTAAACTTGATCGTCTAATTTCCCCCTTCTATAGGTCCTCTCTTATGTGAGAAACCAAGTCTAACCATTTGATCTTTTTTGGGTTTGTTGTGAAAATCCTCAGGCAAAACCTTGTAAGAGTCTATGGGTTGGTGGAATTAGCCAATCTATTTCAAAGGACGATTTGGAAGAAGAATTCTCCAGATTCGGTAAAATTGAAGACTTTAAGTTCCTTAGAGATCGTAATACTGCATTTGTTGAGTATTTTAAAATGGAAGACGCTTCACTTGCTATGAGAAGCATGAATGGGAAGAGAATAGGTGGTGCACAGATACGTGTTGATTTTTTGCGATCCCATCCTTCACGAAGAGTAAGTACATGCATTTAGGATTTTAGATCTGCTTTTAATAGTTAGGTCTGCATTTAGTATCCATTGCTTTTAAACGTGAAAGTTGAAACACTTAAAAATGCTTAAAGTGCTCATAGTTTTCATATTGAACAAACTTTCTCCTCAATCCTTTCTACAGGAACAGTGGCCTAATTCTCATGATTTCAGAAATGGGCCTTTTGTTGGTAGGCTGGGGCCATCTGACAGCCATTTTGCTAAGAGACCTGTGAGTTATAAACCTAAAGTCTCTGTTGAACTGGATTTTGCTTAATCATTCTTAATTGTAACTGCACTTACATCTCTTGCCTAATTTTAATAATATTTGGATTCTGGTTTGTTGAAAAATCTTTGCAGCATTCTCAATTAGGTGGCCAAAAGGGAGACAGTCAACCTAGCAAAGTTTTGTGGGTAGGCTATCCTCCCTCTGTGCTGATTGATGAACAAATGCTTCATAATGCTATGATACTATTTGGTGAGATTGAGAACATTAAGAGCTTCCCTTCAAGGCACTTTGCTTTTGTGGAGTTCAGGAGTGTCGAGGAAGCTCGTTGTGCTAAGGAGGGCTTACAGGGTCGTTTATTTAATGATCCAAGGATCACTATTATGTTTTCAAATAGTGAACTTGCACCTGGCAATGATTTCTCTGGCTTTTGTTCAGGGGTAAAGGGGGCAGGGCCTGACATTCTCTTAAGTGATCATCCAATTAGATCTTCACAAATGGACATGTTTGGTCAAAACCATACAGTGCTATCAAGTACAGTAGCTGGACCATTAGCAACTAGTGGAATTCTTGGATCAAATGTGCCAATTAGGCCTTTTAATCATCAAGGTAGCTATGACCCTCTGCTTTCTGGTCTGGAATACAATGATTTGTCTACACATCGTAATATGTTGGGTGCTGATCTTAAAAATCTCGCTGGTCCAAACTGGAGAAAGTCTTCGCCTTCTCTCTCTTCTAATCAAGGTCTTAGGCCTCCATTGAGACAAACATCTGGTTCTTGGGATGTTTATGATGTGAGTCAATTTCAGAGAGATGCAAAACGTTTGAGGATAGAGGCTTCATTGCCTATTGATGATGCTTCTTTACTAAGAAAAATGGGTGATCTTGGGCCTGGCTTGAACCACATTGGGCCTGTAATTGGTGTGGGTTTCTCAGATCCATTTTTGAATGTCCAGGGGAAGGGTCGTGTCAGTCCAATGCCTGGAAAGATTCATGCTAGTGGACCTGGACGAGCTCATCCTGATAATGATTACATTTGGCGTGGCATAATTGCTAAGGGCGGAACACTTGTTTGTCATGCTTGATGTGTTACCATTGGAAAGGGGCTCGAGACGGAACTGTAAGTGTTCTTATTTTCCATGGTACTTCTTTCCATTCAGGCTTATTTGTGAAAGGAATGCTTGGTATTTTGTTTGATCTAGTGTAGATTTCCATTGAGGCTTACTTTCAGGTTTGGTTCTAGACGTTGCATATAGTGGTTTTATGTGGACTTTTGTTCTTTGTGTTAGCTGGAAATGTTCGTTTGACTTTGTATTCTATCGTTAATGTTCTTTTTTTATTGAACATCTATAGTTAGTGTTCTATGGATTGACAAAGGGGGCATTCAATAAACGTCCCTCTTCTGATTTGTGTGTTTTTTCATATACTTTTGTGCTACCCTTGTAATTTATTGGATAGTTACATTTCTGCTGTGTTTCATTATAGCTAATTTACTAGTAGTACCTGGGTGGAATTTCTTATTTACTTAGGATTTTCTTGTATTTGAGCATTGTCCGTAAGATCATTTTATTTAGAGTGCTCACTTCCTCAAAATTTAAACTTGTTTTATTTGTAGTTTTAGTGTTTGTTTGTTTATTTATTCATTTTTTTATTCCTTCCAGTCAGGTATTATCACGTTACTAAAATCTCCTTTCTTTCTTCAGTCCTGAAGTTGTTAACTGTTCTGCCAGAACAGGATTGGATATGCTAGCAAAACACTATTGTGAGGCCATCGGATTTGATATTGTTTTCTTCTTACCAGATAGTGAAGATGATTTTGCATCATACACTGAATTCCTTCACTATCTTGGTTCAAAAAACAGAGCTGGTGTTGCTAAGTTGGATGATGGAACAACACTATTTTTGGTGCCTCCATCGGAATTCTTAACGAAGGTTCTTAAAGTTGCAGGACCTGAACGACTATATGGTGTCGTTTTAAAGTTACCTCCACAGGTGCCTAGTGCTACACCATTGCAACCACATCCACCCCTTCTTTCTCAGCGTGATTATAATCATGCACACTTGAAGGATGAACAGGCTTTGCCGATGGAGTATGGTAGGGTTTTGCATGAGGAATCCACACCTTCTGCAGAACCACTTGAGCAATCTACTGTACAAAGTCAACCACACAATAATGCTGCAACACTTGCCCAAAGTAGCGTTGCTTTAACACCTGATCTTATTGCTACTCTGGCCTCTTTCCTCCCAACAGTGTCACAGTCTGCTACTGTCGGAGATGTTCAGCCACGGCCAGTGACATCAACTACACAGTCCTCATTTGCTCAAAGTGTTGCCCCCAAAGGAGCTTCTCGAATTTGGAACCAGGAGCAGCAAGCTTATGACCCTGCGGCCTCATCTTTCCAACAGTTTGATCCTCCGTCACTGTTACCAGCACCAGTTCAGCATTACTCATCTATAACTAGTGACATACATTCCTCCCAAATGATTCCTGGCGGCACTCATAATCTGGACTCTGCACTTAGCATATCACAGCAAATGGCTGCATCTTCAAGGCCATTAACTAATTTTGATATCCCCTCTCAAAGAGAACACAGTGCAGTTTCTGCCCCTTTTAGCCAGCAGTATCGTCCTGAAGTCCCTTTTAATGCACGGAATGGCTATGGAATGATGCATGGAGCAGATGCTTCTGGGTTATATGGTGTGCCAGCTTTTCAGCAGCCGAGCAATTCTGATATTTTGTCTAATCAGGTTCAAGGTGCTAATGTTTCCCAGCCACTAAATTTGATGCAAGGTGACAAACAAAGTTTGGAGCTTCCTAGTCAGGGACAGCAGCTCCAATCTGTGGTGTCCGGAGCTGATCAGGGCACATCAGATGTGGATGTTGATAAAAACCAGCGATACCAGTCAACTCTGCAATTTGCAGCTAGTCTTCTCCTCCAGATTCAGCAGAAGCAGCAACAGACAAATACTCCTGGTGGACAAGGGGCAGGGAGTCAACATTGATATCTTCATCAATCTATAGGTAATTATCCCTTAACTTGTTTTCTTGAAGTATACATGCTTGATTGATCAGTTTATAGATTTTCTTGATTTTTGAATTACGTTATGATAGCTGTATGTTGACTGTTATTATCCTTTTATTTGACTGCATAGTGCATATGCATTCTTGAAATTATGCATAACCTTGCTGATTTAGAGCTTAGAGAATGTAGCCATATTTTTTTGGGTGTGTGTCGAGATTTTGCTAGATATTCTACTATTTTGTGAATAGAAAGCAGGCATTCTTTTTTGTAACAAGATGGCTGCAATCTTTTTTTTTTTTTTTGAAGTGTTTCAAGGTGGCATTTTGAGAATGTTATGGGGTTGGTTGTGAAATAAGCATATGGGAGTTTATTAATCTGATATGTATTTTTAAGAGGTTATTCGTGTGGCCTATTAACGTCATCTGTGATGTCCTATATCGTCTCGTGGTGTTTGAAAGCTGATTAACTGTCAACCAAATTAACGGTGTCCGGAAATTCCAGATTGATCTAGTTGACAAAAGCATAATTGTTGTATAGTTAGACAAATGGGTGCATTGTTCGATTGAATAGTCGGCTTTATCATATAAGTTACCATTTATTTGGATGATGTTGGGATATGACCTTCTAAGGTCCTACCAAATACTTGGGTATTTTTTTTCTTCAGGAAATTGAAAATATCCGTGTCCAATACATACCTATTTCTGACACTAACACCCACATTCATATAACCTAGCTTTTTACAATTAATTATTCCTTTACCGAATCTGGGTTCATTTGCATTGACATGACTTGTAAATTATGTCCGATGTTTGATCTCTTTTTCCTATTTGTTTTTCTTGCACGAGTTGATTTTTTGTCTAGTTCACTAGTTTTATCTTCATTTTAGAATATTATTGTATGCATTCGTATTTCTCTGGAAGTAGTACATGTTAGTTTTGTTATTCTTTTCCTTTCAAGCATTGTTACTGTATTTCTGTAGATTGCATCTCATGCTATTATCTTACTGTTTCATTTATTCCGAAGTGTTTTGAACCTTAGAATTTTTAGAAATGTAAATATTATGGGATTTGAATTTGTAATGTTACTTTGTAAACCCGAGTTTTACTGAATTTGAGAGACTATATGTTGAACTGCCAAGATTTCCTTTCCACTCAGATATTAATTGTTAAAGTTAGGTGTAGTATGTCTCTAACCGTGTCGAGCTGTTAAACGAAGTTCAAAACTTAACCTAATTAGGATGCTTCATGTCATCATTATCTCTATCTTGATTACTTCTAATGCCTCGAATTTTAAATTTTAAAAGAATCGGAAACATAAATGCCGCCATTCGAATTCACATTCATTAGTTTATACTCTTAAGGGATGGATCTTATTCATTAGTTTGATTGTACATAATCAACGTTTAGAGGTATTTCTACTATACATTATCTTGATTAAGGCTCTATATGTATGTTTTTCCCGATTTTGTAGTTGATCTCTAGGAAAGGAACAAGCTATTTTGGGCATTTGGTAAATGTCTGATTCCATTGTTGGATGGATTTCGGTTTAACTTGGTTGGCTAAACAAAACAGGTTATATATTATGTCATTTTACTTGAACTTTGAAACATATCTATTCGGATGGATAACAAGTATTTATCGTGGTTTTGATGGCGATGGAATGTTATCGAGTGAAAAGGTTGTGTTTTTTAACGTTTACCCTTATCCTTTCGATATAAAATAGATCGCGTCTTGAAGGTAAGGAACAGTTTGCCGGTCGGGATAGGCGCCCTCGGTTTTTCTTTTAAAGAGCAGAAGCAAATTACTGCACATAATGTAAATATGCCTTTTCAAAGAGCTCGGTGTTTTCTAACGATGATAGGAGTATTAATTTGTTTTCGGATACTCGATAACGAGGTGGAGAGGATTCAAACCATGAACTGGTTTCCGAACCAAAAGCTCGTTATATTTCGATTTCATTAATGTCGTTTATATCCATGTTCTGTTTCTATGTCGAATACGGTTTATTCATTGGTTCTTCGCATCACATTCTTGGCAAAATAAAATCAAAATAACTCCCTTGTTTGTTACGTTTCATCTTGAATATCATCATAGTGAAAAATTTATCAATATATGTGATTCTTTTCCCCACAATTTATGTAGGCATTCTCAAATAGCACAAATTTTGTTAATTTTATGTTCGTGAATTTGGTCGTGTATACTTTGTCCGATGCGTTGCGAGTGCGGTCGTGTATACTTTGCCTGATGCGTTGCAAGTGCGGACTTCGCTGCTTTGTTGAGCCAACCGATCGGCGATTGGTTGGCGTTGCGAGTGCAGACTTCGAGCCAAGCGATCGGCGATCGGGTTCATGTGGACGAGAATGTACAGATTGGGGGTTTGGGTTCTTAGTTTTTTTTTTTTGAGTAGTTGGGTTATTAAACCTTAAAACTCAAGTCAATTGAAATGTTGCAGAATGTTGATTGCTTTAACTTTGCATTTTATGAACTTTCTTTATAAAAGCCAACGCTGTGGTCAAAATTCGAGTCTATTTTTGCCCCAAAATATATTAATTTAAAGTTGTTTATGTATAGATTGGATGGCAACTACGTCAATAAATTTATAAAATAAATTCAATTCCGAAATAGGGGAAAATATATTATTATAAGTGTTTATAATTTAATTTATCATTTTAAAATTAAGATTATTTTTTGAAAGAAAAAGTTATATTTTTTTAGCGTTTTTTCGGTTTTATTTTGATTAATTTAGATCGATTTGTATTGTATATTTAGTTTTGGTTTGTGATTTTTAAGGCAAGAATTTTTTACGTACACAGTTTCTATCTTAAAACTTACATAAGCAGAATTAAAACACTTAAACCAACTCCTATCGATGAATCTAATTTTTTAATCACAATATATGATCAATATAAAATGAATAAATTTTCACATGAAATATGACATTTATAGTTTATTAAAGAAAAATATCATGGATGGGTTGCGTTTACCGGACTCAAAGGATAACGTAATCTATCAATTTACCTAATAAAAGGGGATAAAATAATATTAGCCCCTGAATTTGATAATTTGTTCAATTTAATCCTTAAACCTTTTTAATTTGCATAAGCCGTTGAGCTTGATAACTTTTTTCAAAATTGATGAGTTTCGATTCGACAGGGGTGAAGTCTTTTATTAAAAAAAATCAGGTTTAGTTCAAGTCGAGTTGTTAAAAAAATAAAGTCTTGTCGACTTTATTGTAAAAAAATTTCGACCCGGTATATTTATACATTTTTATATAATATATAATATTTTTATTAATCTTTTCGAGTATAATCAAGTTTAGTCGGATTTTTATTAAAATATCAGGGTTGAATTAGAGTCGAGTTATAATTTTTTATTATATCAGGTCAGATTAGAACAAATATTTTAATTTTAGAGTCAAAATCGGAATTACAAAAAATTTACCCTACCTCATTACCATCCCTATTTCAAATTAAAGGTTTATGATCTCAATCAATCAAGGTTAAAACTAAGTTCATTGGTCTAAAATATAAATTATCCTAAGAAAAAAAATGTCAAGCTGGGTGATAAATATAGATAAAAACATAGGGACCAAACTGAAAAAATTATCAATTTCAAGTACTAAATATTACTTTACCCAAATAAGAAATCTTCATTCTCCGATTCGTACATCTGCGAAAGCGTTGCAACGTGTCGAATATCAGAATACGACTCCTAACGATTGCGATTGAGAGCAAAAAAAAGCACAGAAATTCATCAGCCGCCAACAAAAAACTAGAATTTGCTGTCTCTCTCCAACCTTCCCTTCATCAAACAGTTGAAAAATACTCGAAATCCTATACAAAACAAGACATTCTACAATTTGTCAAGATTTAGTGCTACAAAGATTTGATCTTTTTTGTTTTAAAATCTGGGTTTTGGGTTTTGAAGTGGGGTTTTAATGGAAAAAGAGATGGGATTAGATGGTTTAGGAGATCTAGCTCTACACATGATTTTATCAAAATTAGCTCCTTCTGATACTGCTAGAGTTTCATGTGTTAGTAAAAGGCTTGGAGCTTCAGCTTCTGAAGATTCCCTTTGGGCTCAATTTTGTTTTCAAGATCTTCATCTTTCATCCCCTCAAGATCATCATGGAAACCCTCTTCCTTCTTTTAAGGTAATTTGGATTTTCTTTGCCATATTTTGAAACCCCTTTTTTAAATTTTGTTATTTCATGGTTTAAGTTGTTTTTCACATTTGTAGTTCTGTATGATTGTTTGTGTTGATTGACTTGATTATGTGGTTGTTTTTCTGATTGAATTGGGAAAAATCTAAACTTTATCTTGCTTATGTAAATTTCCCCATTTTGCAAATAATGCATTTTCATGGGGATCTAAGATTGAAAACTTGGAATTTTAGAGGAAAGTAAGCTTAAATTTATGAGGAAGATGTTTGGCTATTATTATTAAAATGTCCATGAACTACTCTGTTTTGCCTAGATAAACCTCTGTACTTTATTCCCAACTGAAATGTGGATTTATGTTGATGTTTGTAGGGACTTATATGGGTATAAGTTAAAGTTTAAGGGTTTATTAGAATACAAGTTTACAGATTAAGGGCTTATTTAGGTGTACAAAAAGTATGAGGGCTTATTTAAATAAAATGGTAAAGTCCAAGGGTTGTTTTATATTTTGGCCAAAATGTTTCAATAGGGTTGAATACTATAGCATGTATGAATTTATGGATTTATGAAATGCATAAGCTTAAAAAGCATGAATTTATGGATTTGTGAATAGGGAAATGTTTAAGCCATTGAGTTTCTTTAAGTAACGCTTTTGTCTTTTTTTCAGGTGGCTTATCAGTTATGGCGAGAGGCTTTTTCGATGTATCCATGGCCGCTTGTTACACGAGTTAAAAGATGTTGGGATAAGCTTAAGAAATGGTTGAGCAATAATTTTCCGGAGGCTGAAGCTACACTTAGAAGGGGTGCATCAGAATCCGATATTGAACAATTGCAGACACTTTTGAAAGTTAAATTGCCGCTTCCCACTCGGCTTCTCTATCGTTTTCATGACGGTCAAGAACTGATAGACAAAGAGAAATCGAGGAGGGCGTTTGGTAGCTCATTGGGAATTATAGGCGGTTACTGTTTCTATAACCACTTGGTTAATGTTTACTTGTTACCAATTAGTCAGGTTATTGTCGAAACGAGAGGGGTCATACGTCACTTAGGTTTTTCGAGCCGTTCCAAGTATGTCGTCGTTGCTGCTTCTTCCGCTCTTAGTGAGAAATTGTTTTTCTTAAACTGTACTAATGGCCAACTTTATGTTGGTACACGGAATCTTCCTACAGACGGAGAAATGATTCCATGTGTTCCAAGTGCACTTATTCGTTCTGTGCACAATTTGCATGGTGATCAGCAGCAAGATGCCATGCTGCTGTGGTTAGAGGAACATGGACACTGCTTAGAGAATGGCATAATCAAAGTCCGCAAAGAAGGAGGTGTCCGAAGTATCAATCTATTTCCCGAGGTTCCTCCCCTTTGTTCCACTGCTGTAACAAATGGTGTGCAGGTATTTTTTTCGGTAGTTTGTTCCAGTTCTCGTATTTTTCTATCCCTACCAGAAACTACATAGTGATTTTAACATCTTAGGGTACTTCACTCCTATTTGATATTTATACTCGTCTTAAGTGACATGGCATTTATCTCTATGCTTAAATAGTATTGCAATAATTGTTTTTATTTTTATTCACATAATGGTACTAACAAAGAGTATTATCTGCAGGTTCGTGCTTCAGCTGTGTTTGTTCCGGAATTTGCTGACCTGCAAAATGATGCTGAGAAGTACATGTTTGCTTATTCAATCCGCATGTCGCTCTTGCCCGAAGGGTGCGTCATTAATGGAATGACCTTCGGCTCCTGCCAACTGAGTCGGAGGCACTGGATCATTCGTGCTAATGAAGATATCATATCTGATGTTAGTGGAGAGGCCGTGATTGGAAAGGTAACATTAAGGATCATCTGAATGTGCGGAAAACTTGGAAAATTTAATGTACTTTTATCCAACTCTTGCACCAATTTCTGAGTAAAATTGATAGATATTCAGCCTAGTAATTAAATTTCCTGTTAAGCATGGCCTAATTGGAACACAATATTTTGCTTTCTCATGAACGATAATGATTAAAGAAATCCGATGTCTGTGGCTCTGTGCTGTCTTTTCCTGTTGACTATCACTAGAGGTGTAGTTTTTGTATATGTTATTAACACCAGTCGTTTACTCTTCGACTTATGCTATAAATCTCATTTTCTCTCGTGCTTGCAGTACCCGCTATTGTATCCCGGTGACGATGAATATGTTTACGAGAGCTGTGCACCTTTACCATCTTCTTCGGGTTCTGTTGAAGGGTCTTTCACATTTGTCCCTGGCAGGTATTGTACACAAACTTTTATTTTGTTCAATGTTGGGTATGAGTATCGGATATGGATATGACCCGATATTGATGTACTGTGTTACTGGTTCATGATAAAACTATTAAGTCAGATAAGCTCTATTTGCTGTTGGTTATCTTTGAAGAGACCGAGTATTAGATACGGGCATATTTATTTTTAAGTTTCCTTTTATACTTGGATCAAATTTCCGTTACTCATATCCAAACGTCTTGGATAACATGTTCGTTACGGAAAATGAAAAGTCCGGTTAACATGGTTGATATTAATGTACTGCGAACGATCATCGATGCCACGATCCTGAAGCAAGAATAAAACGAACGATTCTGCTATTGCATATGCTGGTGCTGGCATGTTTTTTCCGCATGATTTCCAGATATCTGCTTTATCTTTTCTTCCAACATGTAGCTCATTTTCGGACTGTAGATATTCCAACTCGTATTTCCGACGAATAAAACAACGGAAAATGTTTTTTCTTTCTTGATTTAAGATTGTTTTCTGTAGGGGTTGTGATTGTGAAGCTTTGTTCCCTTCTTCAACGCCATTTATTATCGATGTTACCGGGACTTGGGATAGTGTGTTTATATCCGACATGAATACTTTCTAACGTTCACTTTTGTCGTTACGGTTAGGTTGGCCGATCCGAAAGGCAGTTCATTTGAAGCTCAAGTGGCAAGGTTCCAGCTACAGAAGCCGGATTATGTTTTTTGACAAAACTTGTGCTTTGATCTGCATTCCCATCTATTTCGCAGACATCATCTGTTTTTGTTACAGACATAATACACATGTTTGTCTGTATGTTTGCTGTTTAGACATTGCCAGATTGTTCATACTTATATATTTAAGTTTGAAAGAGCTTGACTTTAGATTTGAGGCTCGAAGACCGATTCGAATCCAAATAAATTTTATTTATAATGTCTGAATTCGAATTAAAATAAAACCGGATTTTACTTATACTGTCCGAATTGAATTCAAAATAAAAATTAAACAATGAGATCTTGGTCAACTAAACCCATTTAGTCACTAAAAAAGGAGTTTCACTTTTACATTAGATTTTAATATATGAAATTAAATATACATTAAAAATAAAATGTCCCTTATATTTTGGTAAATTAATTAAGTTTTAAGATTTTTTTAAAAAAATTTGGGTCTCGTTAAAAACTACGTTTTAATTTGAATAAACGGATTCGATCGACGATCGATAAAATTTAATTATTTTCCAAATTTAAGTCTTTGAAGATGAGTTTAAATAGATACTGTGATAGGATAAGGTACAAATATTTGTCTGAATTTAAATCTTTTAAGACAACGGTTGTTGTTTTTATAGGTCACGGGTTTAAGCATCAGTGATGCTAACAAAGCGATCAATATCAAATGATCGAGATTATATTCTAACACAATACTATTGTAATCAGTATTTATAAAAGATGAGTATTTCAGATCTCAAATTCTCTCTTTTCTTTCCCTTTTTCCCACCATGTGAAATGCTTCATTCGATTCCTTACACTTTTATCTATAAAACGCATCGTAATGTAATCATTTCCCTCTTATTTCCTTCCTTTTATGAAATGATTTGATTTATTTCCATTTTCTCTCCTATTTAATCTCAAGATCTAGTCTTAGATTTTCAAACACAACATTTTCTCGGGAAAATCTTCTTGAACTACTGCTGTTGTTCTTCAGGTTTCTTTACCAACTTCTCAGTTTGTTTGGTATTTTGCTTAATTTCTTTGTAATTTATCGTTTCGGTTTGTTTTTAATGCCCTTTTTTTGTAGTTTGCAGATCTTTGCTATCCTTAGGGTATTATTTTCTGCTCGGGTTTTACTTCAGAATTAGGGTTTTTCCTTCTTCTTATTCTTTTGCTTGAATGGAAAAGGATAAATTTCTTGGTTTGCCGCCGCCGTCCGGTAGGCATTCGGGATTTTCATCTGCCGGGAATGTTTTGAACTCATTTGGTCAAAGTTCGGATTCGAATCGTTTCAGTCATGATATTAGCAAAATGCCTGATAATCCGCCGAAGAACATAGGTCATCGCCGTGCTCATTCCGAAATCCTTACACTTCCAGATGATCTTAGCTTCGACAGTGATCTCGGAGTTGTCGGAGCGGCTGAAGGGCCGTCTTATTCCGATGATACGGAGGAGGATTTGTTCTCTATGTATCTTGATATGGATAAGTTAAATTCTTCTGCGACCTCCACGTTTCAGGTCGGTGAGTCTTCAGCCTCCATTGGTGCTCTGGCTACTGCTGCGACAGCTGCGGGGACTGGGATGAATGGTGAAAATCCTGTTGTGTCTTCTGAGAAACCTAGAGTTAGGCACCAGCATAGCCAGTCTATGGATGGGTCAACCAGTATTAAGCCGGAAATGCTTATGTCCGGTTCCGAAGAAGTTTCACCTGCTGATTCTAAGAAAGCTATGTCGGCTGCTAAGCTTGCTGAGCTTGCCCTTATCGATCCCAAGCGTGCTAAGAGGTATCCTTTTGTTTATTTCTTTTTCATTTCAGATTCTTATATATGCTAAATTGATTGAATTGGAGTTTATTGTCAGCATCTTAAGTTATGAATTTAGTTAAAAGATTCATGTTTAGAAGGAATGTTTGTGTTTTTTGGCATTAAGTAGGTGTAGATTTTACGTATTTTTTACCATGATAATTGTTTTAATGACTACACATTTCTTTTTATGAGCTTGGTGATTGTAATTTATAATCGAGTGTGATCTAACTCATTGCTGAATATAGAATTATAGGGTTGTACTACGTGCTAGTGAAAGAAGCGCACACCGTGTCCACACGATGTTAATATTACTCTTAGCTTAAATCCCAGCATTAAAGGCTTTCCCAACGAACATCGGGTGATGTTAATTTTTTTCTTAGCTTAAATCCCAGCATTAAGCTTGTCACTATGTGTTCTTAGCTTAACCCCCAGCATTTAAGCCTTTTGCAAGTTGCTCCACGTGGCGGTGTTAACCTTTCT
Organism: Abelmoschus esculentus; assembly: GCA_035048815.1. NCBI lineage: Eukaryota > Viridiplantae > Streptophyta > Magnoliopsida > Malvales > Malvaceae > Abelmoschus > Abelmoschus esculentus. The sequence continues at coordinate 14,695,145 of JAUCBN010000043.1, read as the reverse complement.
TAGCTTAAATCTCAGCGCAACATGCTTCATGTGGCGGTGTTAATTTTTCTTAGCTTAAATCCCAGCATTAAACCTACGCAACATGCTTCACGTTGCGGTGTTAATTTTTCTTACCTTAAATCTCAGCGTTAAACCTACGCAACATGCTTCACGTGTACTTGCCAAATTTTCTCTACTCAAATGCCAGCATTAATCCTTCACAATGTGCTCCACGTGACGATGCTAGTTTTTTTCTTAGCTTAAATCTCAGCATCAATTCTTCTGCGATATTCTCCATGTGATGATGTTTATTTGGTATTCTATCCACCTGTGTTTGCATCTCTTGATAATTCTCTGCCCTCCCCCTTTTTCTCTTCTTCTTTGGATTTCATCTTTTCCTATACAGGGTTTATTATTGTTACCCTGATAGTTTTTCCCTATTTTGATGCCACCTGTTCTTGTCTTTCTTTGTAACAGGATCTGGGCAAATAGGCAGTCTGCTGCTAGGTCAAAGGAAAGAAAGATGCGATATATAGCTGAGCTTGAACGGAAAGTACAGATGTTGCAAACAGAAGCAACGTCACTTTCTGCCCAGTTGGCACTATTACAGGTTGTTTCTTCGTCTCAGATCCCCCCTCCTTGTGTGCTTGCTCAATGTTATGAAATATATACATATATATAGCAGGCCTTCATGTTTGTTTTTATTTTTTTGTTGTTGTGTTCTTTTAATTTATTTAGATCTAATGATTCATCCGGCTCTTGTCTGGTAATTTATGAGCAGAGAGACACCACTGGTCTGAATTCTGAAAATAGCGAGTTGAAACTGCGGGTGCAAACTATGGAGCAACAGGTTCATTTGCAAGATGGTGAGCACCACTCGAAAGCTTTTTGCTAAATACCAATATCTTTTCTTTGTTGCTTTTCTTATCGTATTATTTTGCCTGCTGTCTTCCGCATCCTGGTGAAATATGTATTACGGGAATATATGCTATTGATTTGAAAGATTTTTTTACATGTGAGAATATGGTCATACAATTAACAAAGCTCTTGAAGAAATTCCCCAATACGTGCTTAAATTGTTATTTCGAGCCAACTGTGATTAACAATTGAGTGGCTCTCGATGTAGTTCAAATCTTGGCTTTGCATATCGGTCATGTATGTCATCCACTGTCCGTTCTACCATAAACACCAAAATTACATTTTAGTTACTTCCACTGTTTGCCTACATTAATGGATTTTTCTTTGTTTCTGTTTGATAGCATTAAACGATGCACTGAAAGAGGAAATCCAGCATCTGAAAGTACTGACCGGCCAACCTATGCCGAACGGTGGATCAATGATGAACTACGCATCTTTTGGAGCTAATCAACAGTACTACTCAAATAATCAGGCTATGCATACCCATCTAACTGCACAGCAGTTCCAGCAACTTCAGATTCAATCACAGAAACCTCCACATCCTTTCCAGTCGCATCAACTGCATCAACTTCAGTCGCATCAACTGCAGCAACAGGATCAGCCACAACATCAAACGGGAGACATGGGAGTTAGAGGTTCCATGGCTTCCCCCAACCGCAAAGATGCTTCATCAGACATCAGCTCGACAACATCAAAGGATTGATGAGTTATATATGCCCATAAGACCAGGTGATTGTGGGACTTTTATTGTTGTTAGATAGGACATGTTTCCTTCCCATTTGTCCTTTCTCTTTATATCTTTAGGCTTTCCCATTATAACATTTACTTCTAGGTGGTTATATTCTAGCTGGAGATTGACCAAAGATTTATATATAATATCGTCCGGTATAGTTTATCGTTTATGAAATTGCCTGATTTAGATCCGTTTCGCCGCTTTTATCTCTATGTTGAATGGCTGAGCTGTTGAGGCCAGATAGGTATTAGCTAGTCATGTGGTATGTTGTTCGGATTCGAGCTTGTGCCCGGAGAGTTGTAACGTTTGAACGTATATCGGCATGAGTACAATCCGAGCAACATAGATCACATGACTTATATTATCTTGCATTGCATTCAAAGAAAAGGATAATGTAATTTGGAAACTAAAACGAGACAAGGATAAGATTGAATAGTTTTATAAAGTTTGGGGGTTGAAATACAACTTAATTACCTATATAATAAATCTGAGATTTAGAATAGAAACAAAGAAGAAAGAGTATGTTCATTTTCATTCATCTGATCGAAATAGGTGTTATAGCAGTGCTAAAATGCCAAGAATTAGATCGGAGAAGCCACAGAAATGGAACTTCCGATCTCGGTTATAACTTCTATAGGTGAAGCTGATGCTCATTTCAGATCTGTTCAAGAGTCAAGAAGGAGGGTTGGGTCGTTAATCAAAGTCCAAGGTCCTTGCTAATTTTTATTTAGTTTAGTGTAAAGTACAAGTGATTAAACTATCGGTGGTCAAACTTTTAAAAGTTATAGAATAAATATTAAATTTTAATTTTTGTTATAAAATAGTCAAATGCGGGTTGTTAGAAGTGATAATTGAGTCATTTGGTTTGGTTTGGAGTTATATTTAGTTCATGTTCGATTCAGGTTGGATCGAATTTAATTTGGATTTAGATCAAGTCTATGCAATTCTGAGTTGGGTCGGATTAATATAAGATCTTTTAAATTTCGGACTGAATCAATATTAGATCGGTTGGTTTTTTAAGTTGAGACAATATTGGATCGGTTGATTTTCGATTCGAGTCAATATCAATTCGGTTGGAATGATTGATTTGTTTGAGATTTAAATAAATATTTAAAATTTGACTTGAATATTTAATTAATATTATAATTAAATAAAAGACCAAATTAAATACACAATTAAAAGTAAAGAAATAAACTTTATTTCACAATCTTCCGTATTAAATATTTTTAATAAAAAAATTATCGAATCAAATATGATATCTTCATTTAAAGAAGAAAAGGTATATTGAACCATTAATTTTTTACTAAATTTGGTTGTTAATCAATAATATAATAAAAAAATAAAATATGCATATTTATTATTTATAGTATATATTTATCGTTTACCATATTGCTATTTATTTATTTTGATTCATGTTAACTTTTAGTTTGGGTTATTTTCGATTTAGATTGATTTCGGTTTTAGTTATTAAACTCAACAAGTTACTTCCGTAATTAAAATACTTGATTTCTACTTGCTCAAATTACAAGTTTATGTTTAAATTCTAATCATACTCGATATATTTATTGACTATATATTTATTATTCACGAATATATTTGAAGACAACATATTTGTGAGTATATTTGAGAATATGCAAACATTAAACGAAAGAATACCACCCCTAATAACTTCAAATAAACAAGGCAAAACCAAATTTAAAATTTTAAACCGATATAAACCAAACACGAACAAATCTAAAAATAAACAAATAAATATACACAATTTTATTTGTTGAAACTTGATTAATTCACAACATGCACAAGCATTTCTCCTAATCCAACCAAAGGAATATGACAAAAACATGAAATGTCAAAACCAAAGCAAGCCCCTGTATTTATTTATTTTTCGATAATTCATATAGGTTAAGTTGTAAGATCAGCCATGCTATGGAGACAACAATTTTTTTTCAGTAATTCTAAGTTTTTATTTTTCATCTAATTAATCCCTATAAATAGGTTTCAATGTTCTCAAAAGAAAATCAAAATCTCAATATATTATAGCAAGAAGAATTAATACCTGCTATCAGGATTCAGGGGCACATTCAATGGCTAGGTTTAACATCAAAGCATCACTGCTCTTTAACTCCCTTCTGCTCATATCTTTTCTTCTGATAATCACCCTGGCTGAGAGCAAGCTCATGAACAGTAAGTAAATATAACATACAAGGATCCTTTTAATGGAAGATTTTATGTTTAAGCAAATACCAAGACCCGAATCTCGGATTTACTAAAACTGATTGTATGAATCGACTGGGATAAATCCGGGGTTCGGCTTTTCGTATATTTTGTTGCCAGTTATGATTAACTTGTGGTGATGTTTTTGTGCAGATGGGATGGGAAGAGTGAAACTCCAGGAGGTGAAACAACCGAGGCTAGCTTGTGTAGGCACCTGGTGCCCAAGGAAGAGACACTATTAAGCTTTGAATTCATCATAGTACTTTGGATTTTTCTAGGTACAAGTAATAATAATTCCATAGTGGACTATATATATGTTGGAGAATAAACTGTCAGAAGATTATATTTCATGTACTTATGGGGATGTTCTAATTTGATATTTCAAGTACAATTCTCAGCCCTAATAGCAAATCATGGCCCTGAAAAGTAAATTCAAAACAAGAAGCAGATCATATTTAACAGTAGCTACTAGCAAGGTTAGACTCATATGAGATAGGATGGTGTTGGGATATCTTATACTTCCAAAATCTGCAATTTGCATACGAGGGTAAAAACTAGATTACCCTTATTCCCCATTTAAAACTTTTCCATGGTATCAGTCACAATTTTAAAAGAAAGTTGAAGGATTCACTTACGACTATGTATAGGTACTCTTGTATTTTTTTTATTGAATATTGCAGTCAACTATACTTGCATAAAGTTGAATGGTAACAGCTCAGTTTCCAAATCATGAGGACCATAGTTTGAGATACTGCACCTCTAACAAGCTTCCATAGATGAAAGCTTCCTTTTGAGGATCTCATTCTCCTTTCTTAGTTTCATAATCTTCAGCTTGAGTGTTTCAACTTGCCGACTAGAAGCTGAATCTTGTTGTTCACCAAGCTTCGTTCTGCTGATCAATACTGCACCAAACTCATTATAATTAATTAATTAACTATATCAATGGCATTTCATGCAAGGAGATCGGAAATTCTTAGAAATGCTAGAACATCCTAATTTCTTATGCAATGAAGCAGAGTTCAGCTACCTCAAACTTCACTAGGCTTTATGGAAAACCCCATCATAGTGTTCGGAAAGAGTTTTGCTTAATTAGACAAGCATACAAAGTTAATTCAAAACCCAGTCTTTGAAGATTTACTATTTACCAATCAGACACTTGATGTTTTTCTTTCAGATTAGGAATCTGATTTAAAATTGTAAATAGTTCTATATGTCCAAACAAGTATAACTAATGAGATATAAACAGTTTGAATGTTGAAAAGCAGTCAGAAACTCACATTCCTTTTCAGCCTCCTGTAGTTTTTTATTCAACTCATTTTTCTCTTCTTGTTCAACCATCAGACAATCTTTTAAGTCCCAAATCTCGAGAAGATCTGTCAATTTATAATTAGCATCTGTAAGATTAAGCAACAAAATCTGGTTGAAGAGAATTTGACCAGTTTTGAACATAGGATCTCACATCTTGATTCCTCATCAGACTTTACTTGATCCAGCTTCTTTGATAGAACTTGTGCATGGGATTTATGCGATGCTAAATCTTTACGCAGTTGAATTATAGTTGCTTCATTTGTTGCTTTTTCAAGTAGAAGACCTCTAACAGAAGGCAAATCATATTTACAATCACAAAAACAGAGTACATGGGGAGCAACTTACTGGAAACTGACCTGACTTGAGCCTCTAAATCCAAAACTTCCTTTACATGTTCCTTCTTCAGCAATTCCATAGCCTTCCTATGTTCCTGCTCAAAGATTCCAGCTTCCAACTGTTATGCAACTTGTTTAAAAAGATAGTCTTTAGCCCCAACAAGATGATAGGAATTCACAAGACATTTTCCGGAGCCATTTTCATTTTCAGTCCTCTGTATTTTACCGGGACACATACATCGCTTAAAAGGAACTCACTTCTGCATCAATGATGCTAACCTCTTCTTTACTCAGATATTCATCCTTTCTTCTCTGGAGTTCTTCTTTCAATCTCTGGCATTCAGCATGATTTTCAAGCTGGTTTCAGAAAATTAAAGCGGTTATATCAGTTAACAAGCAAACTGAAACCCTATTTTTGCTTTGACTTCTTAGTACTACATTTGGGTACATAAATTGTAAATGTGTAGGGTGTACATAAAAGGATGGTGCACCTGCTCAGCAAAATTGTTCAAGGATTCTGTGTACAGTTTTGTAAGTCGCGCGTTATCTACATTTAATGGGAAAAGTTCAATCTAAGTTTTGGCATGCAAAATTCCACTGAAATTCTAGAAAAAATGAGCTATACAAAGCATTCTTGCAAAATATCCTCTTCTCACTAAGAACATCCAAGTTGAATACAAAATCAGAAGGGAAGAAACGAGGGGCCTTCAGCTCAATGTGCAAACTCACCAGGAAAAGTCCAGGGAAGGACCGATATCGAAATTCCAACAGGTTCATTACGAGTAACTGGAGTTGCAGTCAAAGGACGAACTCGTTCGTCTAACATGGCAATAACAGGTGCTAAACTAGGTCTCTCAACCTAAATTAAACTTATTGAAGTAGACTTACACGCATAATTTGTACACATTTCTTCCTCCAAATTTAGACCTAATTCCCTCCTAGTCTCTTTCTTTCCCTCTATTTCTCATCTTCACTATTTTCCCTTTCCCTTCCTATCAAAAACTAGGGATAGCTAGCAGTTAAGAAAGAGCTTAATCAGGAGGCTATGATACTTGAATAAATCAATAGGATTTAGGAAACAACCTTGTTTTAGTGAGTCACACGTGATTTCAAGAGCCTCTCCTCTCTTTATTTCTGCATTCCAATTCGATTTCAGTAACTGAATCTCCTCAATTCTGCTCTTGAAATCCTGAATAATCCATAACAAAAAAAGCAAGTAAATCCCTTATTTGTGAATTCAAAAGGTTTCATCACGTAATCCAAGTAATAATCCATTTTCAACCTTAAATCAGGATCCAAGCACAAAAGGAAAACCCCGATGAGCGGATCTAAGCTAAGATAAAAGAATATGAAAAACTACAAAACTGAGAAGCAGAATGGTTTACCTCGTAAATTTGATCGAAACCAGAAAGAATCGAATCATCGCTAGTTGCCGCCATTTCCCACCGCGACTAAGCTGAAACAAGAGCAAAATTATTTAAAATTTCCGTGATTTATAAATTAACGGCTTTTTGAATGAAAAACATGCCACGTGTTGTTCTGGAAAAATATATCATAATTTTGATTTACTATGTCAATTATAATTTCAACTAATAAAAATCATTTATTTTATTATTTTTTCATCTAATGAATCTTCACTATTTTTTTTTATCATTTTAAAAATATCTTTTAAAAATTATGATATTATTAAGCTAATAACATAAAAAATAATTAAAAATTTTTTATTAAATAATATTATAATTGATGTGATAAGTTAAACTCATACTATAATTTTTTCAATCCAACAGTTAAGTACTAGCGGGATAAGGAAAGAATTAACCCCAAGGATTGGTAGTGAACAATAGTTGCGGTTTCTAAAAGAAAACCGCTTAACATGCGGATAAAATAAAACCAAGGCTTGAGAATCGTTCGATTTACTAAAATAAATATAAACCGTCCGATTAAAAAAAAGATTCAAATATCACCCGGTTAACGGGTTAATTTTAAAGTAAGGTAAAATTGGGTAATAATTTTGGTACCTATCGTTTTTATTTCGTTTTGTGTAATAAACAATGTACAACTTGTAATAATTTATGTACCTAATAAAATTATTACCGTTCTTGTAATAAATTACATTTTCTTGTAGGAAAATATGTATATACATAAATACTTACCCTAATTTGAGTTCTTTTGAGTTTGGGTGAGATCTTATAATAAATACGGTACCTACCGTTTTTATTACGTTTTGGGTGATAAAATATGTACAATTTGTAATAATTTATGTACCTACTAAAATTCTCACACTTATGGTAATAAATTAAGTTTTATTGTAGGAAAATTCGTATGTACCTAAATGCTTACCCTAATTTGAGCTCTTTTGAGTTTGGATGAATTCTTGTAATAAATACGGTACCTACCATTTTTATTACGTTTTGTGTAATAAACTATGTACAACTTGTAATAATTTATGTACCTACTAAAATTCTCACCCTTCTTGTAGTAAATTACGTTTTCTTGTAAGAAAATATGCATGTACATAAATGCTTAAACTAAGTTTAGCTCTTTTGAGTTTGGGTGAGATCTTATAATAAATATAGTACCTACCGTTTTTATTACGTTTTGGATAATAAACTATATACAACTTGTAGTAATTTATGTACCTATTAAAATTCCCACCGTTCTTGTAATAAATTAGGTTTTCTTGTAAGAAATATGCATGTAATGCTTACTCTAAGTTGGGCTCTTTTGAGTTTGGGTGAAATCTTGTAATAAATACGGTACCTACCTTTTTTATTACGATTTGGGTAATAAACTATGTACAACTTGTAGTAATTTATGTACCGACTAAAATTCTCACTATTCTTGTAATAATTATGTTTTATTGTAGTAAAATATGTACGTACATAAATGCTTACCCTAAGTTGACCTCTTTTGAGTTTAGGTAAGATCTTGATAAATACAGTACCTACCGTTTTTATTACGTTTTAAGTAATAAACTATGTAGAACGTGTAATAATTTATGTACCTACTAAATTTCTTATCGTTTTTGTAATAAATTAGGTTTCTTGTAGGAAAATAGGTATGTACATAAATGCTTACCATAATTTGAGCTTTTTTGAGTTTGGGTAAGACCTTGTAATAAATATGGTACCTACTGTTTTTATTACGTTTTAGGTAATAAACTATGTACAACTTGTAATAATTTTTGTACCTATTAAAATTTGTACCATTCTTGTAATAATTTAGGTTCTCTTGTAGTAAAATAGGTATGTACATAAATGCTTACCCTAAGTTGAGCTCTTTTGAGTTTGGGTGACATCTTGTAATAAATACGGTACCTACCATGTTTTTACGTTTTAGGTAATAAGCTATGTACAACTTGTAGTAATTTATATACCTACAAAAATTTGTATCATTCTTGTAATAAATTTGGTTTTCTTGTGCGAAAATATGTGTGTATATAAATGCTTGCATTAAGTTGAGCTCTTTTGAATTTGGGTAAGATCTTGTAATAAAAACGGTACCTATCGTTTTTATTATCGTTTTTATTACGATTTGGGTAATAAACTATGTATATCTTGTAATAATTTATGTACCTACTAAAATTTGTATCGATTTGTTCTTTTAGGAAAATATGTATGTACATAAATGCTTACACTAAGTTGAGCTCTTTTGAGTTTGGGTAAGATCTGTAATAAATATGATACCTACTGTTTTTATTACGTTTTGGGTAATAAATTATGTACAACTTGTAGTAATTTATGTACCTACTAAAATTCCCACCGTTCTTGTAATAAATTAGGTTTTCTTGTAAGAAAATATGTATGTACATAAATGCTTACCCTAAGTTGAGCTCTTTCGAGTTTGGGTGAAATCTTGTAATAAATACGGTACCTACCTTTTTTATTACGATTTGGGTAATAAACTATGTACAACTTGTAGTAATTTATGTACCTACTAAAATTCTCACCCTTCCTGTAATAATTTAGGTTCTCTTGTAGTAGAATAGGTATGTACATAAATGCTTACCCTAAGTTGAGCTCTTTTGAGTTTGGGTGAAATCTTGTAATAAATATGGTACCTACCATTTTTATTACGTTTTGAGTAATAAACTACGTATAACGTGTAATAATTTATGTACCTATTAAAATTCTTATTGTTTTTGTAATAAATAAGGTTTATCGTAGTAAAATAAGTATGTACATAAATCTTTATATCGTAATATTTTATGTATATACCGTTTTTATTACAATTATTATAATTATTTATGTACAAACCTAATAATAAATTAGTAGGTAATAAATTAGGGTAATAATTTATGTAGGTAATAAACTATGTACAACTTATAATAATTTATGTACTTACTAAAATTCTCACCTTTATTGTAATTATAAAACTAAAATTGATTTTGATATAACAAATATGTTAGAGGATTATTTTGAAATAAATTTTTTAGTCCCTAAGTCAAAAACTACACTTTAAGTCAAACCAAGAACACCAAAAATATTTTTCTAAGTGTTTTACTTCAGGCGTTTCGATACCATTCAAACAGGTATCGATACCGACCTTTGTTTTTCGAAGAATGTTCTTGAGTTTTAACACTCGTTTCGAAACATGTTTCGATACCAGAATGAATTTGCCAACAACTGTTTCGAACCATGTATCGAAACCATACTTTAATATTTTAAATATTTTAAATAATGATAAGGTGTTTCAATACCAGTTTCAATACCCTTAAAATTCCCCAACGGCTTTCTATGCTTTAAATGTTTTTGACCGTTAGTGACAGTTGAGCTTTAAATATTGGTTGACCAGTTTCAATACCCGTATCGATACCTTGGGTCACAGTCCACTCTCCGTATCGATACCAGTTTCGATACACCCTTTAATAAATGCACAATGTCTCTTTCTTTTTTTGTACTGTTTTGGAACAGATAGCCCGTGTTTCGATACCAGATGTTGCATTATGGTGGGAAGAGAAGCTCCAATGTCTTTAATTGCAATCCCAACAACCCCAAAAGATAGAATTCTATGATGAGGTATAAAATGAAGCATTTCAAGCAGCATTAATAACTATTGAACCTCAAGCAAACATCCAAGTATTCCAATCTAACTCTAAGCACTTCATTGCAAATCCTTGTCTCCCAACTCTTATATTTCAATTCGTTTCTTTGTAATTGAGTTTAGGGAGTGTTATTCTGTAATTGACGCATATTTTTCTTGTGAGAGAAACCAAGTTGCTTATTTTTTATCTCTTGTATTTTCTTGTGAGGTTTTAAGTCAATTTTGAGTAAAAAATTGGTTTGTTGTAGAAATTAGCCCTTGAACCTTAAAAAGGTAGAATTCATTAGTGAATTGGTTAGAAAATCCTTAGTGGGAACTAAGATAGTGGATGTAGAACTTGTTTTGAAGCTTGAACCACTATAAATCTTGTATCTCATTTTCTCCAAATTTCCACCAAATCTTCCCAACAAATTTGTAATTGTCAATTCACCCCCTCTTAGCCAAATTCATTGTGTGATCAACTCAACAATTGGTATCAAAGCTAGATTTTTGAAGGGATTAACATCCACCAAAGAGGATCCAAAGATTGTTGATCGTCTCTACAAGTCAAAGCAAATGGTCTCTACTTCCGGAAGTTGTGTAACTCCCTCGACCCGGTCTAGACACCACACGACTCAAATGAGTTACACGGGAAAATTGATAGGAAACGAGTCCTAATTTAACCCAACAAGTTATAAGGACTTAATTGTAATTTTCTATAAATTTATGGATCAACTATGAAATTAAAGTTACCAACATTTATTTAAGTTCATTACATGTTTGTATCTCAAATTTCAGCTTAAAATAATATTTACAAGTCATTTAATTGCATGCTAAAAGTTTAAGGACTATTTACAACCTCCAAAGGTTTCATGACATTCTCTATATGCAAATACACCTAAAAATACTTTAAGCACATATCAGGGCATATTAGCTAGATGCAATTCAACCTAGTTAGTAACAATATATTCAACTCCTAAGAGTATGCTTCAACATCAACAATCTTATAAACACACGGAAGAACCACCTCAATATACTCAGCATGATTTCTAAATGTATTCCAACCTAAATAACAACATCGTAGATTCGACTCATAAATAGTCATGTTTCATTATCAACAACATTCAAATTCACACATAGCGATATCAAGAATCAAACTTCAATATAACTTTTATTATAACTAATGCAATATCAATAGACAATTCAAGTCAAAGTCGTAAAGCTAATATCAACATAGATAAATATCAAACATGTATAAGCATACGACTACTACAAGTCTCATCAATATAACAATATTCTTAACATGGTAACTCTTCCCCATTGTTCTCTCATTACTACTAATGTTATAAAGACATACTTGAGCTTTCACTTGGCGGTTACTTGGATCCTTGCTTCCCTTTGCTGCCTCAATATTATTTACTCTGCATTGCAAGGTAAATGAAAGGGTAAGCATAAGCTTAGTGAGTGAATAAAAACAAGTATAAAAACACCTTGCAATACAACTCATATTAAACCAATTTCATCAATTTAAAAACATGTCATGTTTTTTATAAAACAAAACAAACATGGCTAACAACACCACTTTTTAAAACTCAGTAAGTGTCATCAAACCATGGCTAGCAATGTCATCATTAAAATTTAATAAAACCCTTTTTAAAATCACATGCTTTAAAAGCTAGAACACAAGTCTTACATGCTACTCACATAGAAATACTTACACATGCATCTCAATACACAAAGCTCAAGTCTTACATGCTAACAACATAGCAATGCTTAAATCACATGCATCTCAATGCACAAAACTCAAGTATTACATGCTAACAACATAGCAATGCTTAAATCACATGCATACCAATGCACAACACCTCGCATACATAATCCCATATGCAACAAGTAAAAACCATGACACTTACCTTTAAAAAGTAAAAATATATATTAGTGCTAGTGATCCGATTTGTACTACTCCAAATCGTTAGGATAAACGGGCAACCGCATGTTAGTACTACTCCCAAAGCATGTGCATGCTGATACTAGTCTCAACATGAATTATCTCACCTTGGTGTCCGGTGACAGTACTACTCCGATCAACCGGTATATGACAGTATTACTCCCATCACATAGCATTAGAATAAAAGGCAAAAAGCAACACACAAGGAATTTATACACGTACGACTTTTGAATATTTATAGTGCACTCTAGACCCTATTGATCGATCAACTTATCCCAATAGATACTTCACTTAACTAGACAATATATCATCAAAAACCAATGCTCAAGTTTTAAGTTAAAAACAATGAAATAAACTCATGCATCCCACCAATACATGCGTAAAATGCATAAACCGATAAAAACTACTTTTCTTGTGTTTTCAAAACAAAACCGTGGGAGCATCATATACATATAAAAACTTTTGTAAAAATAGTCTCATGAGCATTAAAACACATGCATAATCACATATGCACAACACAATAAGAGCATGACAAATAACGTTGTAAAAACAAGGCATAATAGGGGAACCTTTAAGAAAGTAAAACTCTAAACTTACTCCCGAGTATAGGGAGGTTTTTCACACCTTCCCTAAACCCCAAAACTTTGAAAACACATTTAAAAACATGCCAAATCGACAGCCCTCATAATCCACTCACCGATAACCGAAACTTGCTCAACAAGTCACCGATTCGATACAAAACTTCTTCAAACGTGATCACAAACTTCTTATCCTGTTTCAAACATCAAAAACTAAGGATTTAGTGCTCCTAATCGCACAAAACAAACCCCAAGTCGGACCCCCACCCAACAGCCCTTAAAACCTATCAAAACCTTAATCGAAAACTTTCCGAAAATCACCAAACTTCTCCTAAACCTATAGTCCGGGATTATGGACTATAAACACATCATAAACATCCTAACATGATTAAAATCAATAATTTAAGACCCCAAAACAACGAGTAAAACCCTTGAACGAAAATTATAGGTTTTGATCAAAAACCGATTTTTCTTAAACCAAAAGAGTAAAAACGTTTTTACCAGGCCAATAACTTGAGAATTTCAATAAAGAACCTTTTAAAATCAGAGGATTGAATGTTTCTCACCTCCAATTCTAACCCAATCAACTTCCATGGTTTTTGAGAAGGAAAACGAGTGAAAAACAATGTTTTTGAAGAAGGAAAAATTATAAATAACTATTAGAACGAAAATTAATGAAAAGAAATCGAGTTTACCTTGAAAAGACGGCCGTTCTCAGCCTTGGGAAGAGAAAAAACGAAAATAATAAATTAAGGGTTTAGGTTTTGATATAAAATAGGTTTTTAGGAATTAAATAAAGTAATTTGGGTTATTAATTAAAATTTTGGGTTAAGTGTTAATTAAATAAGCCCATGAAAGTTTAATTCAATTAGAATTTGGATTGGATCAAAGCCCCTTAAAGATTCAAAGTTTTGACTTAGTTTATAAAATTATTCTCAAGTTTTTAATTTTTACAAAATAGTCACTAATTTCAAAATCGTAGGGTTTCAAGGGTCAATTTTCAAAATTGATTAGACCTAAGTCAAATATATACTAAATAATGATTTTAGGATATTTTTCCATAATTTATTTTGATTAAAAATCAAATTTTAAGTATTTAATCTCGAACTAGGCTAAATTGACGAAACCGGTTCACTAAACTTTTAGGCCCAATTTTGGGGCGTTACAAGTTGGAAAGAGTCTCACTCCATCACCAAGCCTCCTTTCTTCAATGGTGATAACTATCCCTATTGGAAGAATAGGATGAGATTGTTCATCAACTCCAACGATTATGTTCTATGAGACATAATTGAAGATGACCCCTCAATCCCAATGAAGCAAGAAGGAGATAGACAAGTACCAAAGAAGATATATATTGAAGATGGCCTGTCTGGATATTGAGAGTTTGGGGGAAAAGGGAAAGGAAGTTTGATCAACGCGCGGAGAAGATACATGGGTCGGGCTCATTTGGGTGACCTGATCCATTTTTATGAAAAAAATATTTCGTTTTATTAAAACAATACGATTAAGACAGTAAACGAGACGAAAAAGATCACTAATTATTCGAGTTTAATTGAATTTTACTAAAATTTTGTCAACATTCAATGTATAAATTCTAGTTAGAAAATCCGTTTAGAATTTATATATTGGCAGTATATTCGGAAAATCATTAAAAATTTATAAAATAATCATAAATTATGAAAATATTTAGATTTTTTTTTATCTTGAACTTCAATTTTTGATAATTTTAATACGAATCAAATTAAATTGTATTTTAAATTTTACATTAAATAATATTCAATATTATTTAAATTTATCTGTCTCATTTACACCACTAAATATAATACGAGACAATAATTAGTTTCTTTTCTTAAACATAAAATCATTGTTTAAAAACATAAAATCATGGTATTTCGTTTTGACTTTCACAATTTTCATTATTTTCATTTTTCATCTAATTTTAGTACGATTTTTCAAACTATTCAAATAAATATTTCTCTTTGGAATAAACTTTTTAATTAATATAATATCAATAATAATTTTACTTTATTAAAATATTTTTTTATTACAAAAGTTAAACTTTTAACTCAAAATTACATTTTAAAGTATATTTAAGCCTAAAAAAATACTAGATAAAAATGTAATTGAAGAAATCTGGAATATAAGAAACGTACAAGGAGGGCGACTCGTGCCTCACAATATTTTCCACATTTTTCGCTTATATTCATATTTTCTCCAGATCTCTCACCGTTACTTCTTCTCTGAGCTTTCTGCTGCCGCCCCGCAGGTCCGCGTGGAAAAACTCACCGGAATCTTATCGGAGCTCCGATCTATTCATCGAACCAACATTCGAAAGGTACTTTTAATTTTCCGATTCAAATCTCTCTCTCTCTGTGTGTGTAATTTTAATAAAATAATTTTATGTAGATATGCATTTTGCCTTGATCTGATTTACTCTCGATAGTTTTGCATCTAGGAAAGTGGATACTAGGTTAAAAATGTATAAATCAGTGGACTTTTGTTGCTTGGGTTCAATCTGGATGTAAAGATTAGATATTATTATATGAAATTTTGGTTGTGTTGCTTGTCTTTGCTGCTGTTACATAAGGGATTAGGTCTAATTTGATCAAATTAAAAGAAAGAAAAGGGTTTTAAATAATTGAGATGATTGGGCTTTACGGTATGAATTTGAAAGAATGTGTTTGCAATTGAATGCCGCTCCCATGGTTAGGCACTTTTTAGAATGATTAATAAACATATATAGTAAAACACAAGAAACACACTTCACTGCAGATTTCATATGTTAAATAGTCTAAAAGATTATAATTATCCTCCTCCTAAACAATTTATAATGTTATGAGATAAATGATTTATGTTGTGAAAGGTTTAAATTTGGAAGTCGTGGTGGAACTTGGCTAAATAACCAGTGTTGGTTTTAAATAGACATTCCATTGATGTATTCATCATGTTCTACATTTCATTTAAATTAATGTCAACCTCTGTAGCTTTTACCTTTTTCCCAAGAGCATTTTGGTGTATAATAATAGCAGTGGTCAATGAGCATTGCTAATTTTCTGAACAGTTTATGCATTCACTTATGTGTGAATGAATGCATCTATGCATGCATAGTTTTATTATGATAGTTACGTCATATTACTAAGCAGAAGTGTCAACTTTGGCTTCTGTTTATACCTGTGGGATATAATGTTGCTTTTAATGTTTGAAGTTCATGATTTGTTATTCTTACACCATGATTAGATATGGTTGTTGAATAAAATTTCTCACTTGTTTTGTTTGATTTTAGAAATGTATAATAACATGGGAGCCCAGCCAGGGGTGCCGATCCAGCCTGGGGTGCCAATGCAGCCGAAAAATCCTCAGCCAACTCCTTTTGGTAATCCATTTTATGGGGCTGGTTCTGGTCTTATCCGAGGTGGTCTAGGTGCATATGGAGAGAGAATTTTGGGATCAAGTTCTGAATACGTGCAAAGCAATGTAAGTGGCATCCTGGTGCAGTTATCATTACAATTGCTTAAATAATGTGTTACTTTTACTCGCTGCATCATAGTATTGTGTTTTCTTGAAGTTCCCTTATCAAAACCCCTGTCCAACACATATCTGGATATGGGTGTTTCATTTTTGGGGTCGCATGTTAATCCTACAAGAACCTTCTAAATAAATTGAAATCTTGAAAAAAAAAACTGAACATGTCTGTATCTGTCCCACATTGACCATGTGTAACATAGCTGTCTGTTTGTGAGTCTACGATTGTTTTTCGGGGTGCACTTGTCTCTGTTAAGTTTTCCTTGAACTTTTCAATCAAACCAAGATATCTGCTTTTTCAGTGGAAAATTGAAACAAAAGCAAATTTCTTGAACTTCAATTACCTGCTCTTATATTTAAAAGGATTTTTGATTTTATAAGTGTTTTCTTTAATCTACTTGAACTTTAAGAGGAAAAATAATTCAAGTATTTAAGTAATCAAAACCAAATTCAATTTGGTTAGAGGATTAGTTATCTAGGATTTTCAGTAAACAATAAACACCCATCATACCAAATGGTTCTTGCTATCACCTGAGCTAAAATTGATCTAGGAACAGTCAAAGACTGAAGCAAACTAACATTATGTCTCAGTTAAGAGTTCTTCATTTCTTTTTACTATGTTCATTATTTTGGCACAATCCTAAGTCCTTTCCGTGGACCATTGATCTATCCAAGGGGTGACCCTCAGAAGTTAACGCTTATGATGAATTCTGTGGAAACAATTGTATATGCCATCTAAATGTCTTTAATAAGCATTGGTTAATTGAGTGAAAAGAGTTAAAAATGTTCGTTTAAATGACGGTGAAAGTTGAAATATATGGCTATTACAATAAAGGCCTTAAGTTTAAAATGTTATTAAGATAAGAAAAGGGATGCTTATCTTAAATTCTCTGAAATTTTGAATTATGTTTGGGCATTGTGATTTTTCACTATTTACATCTTGAAATGAGCAGATAAGTAGATACTTTTCTGATCCTCAATACTACTTTCAAGTGAATGATCAGTATGTGAGAAACAAATTGAAGGTTGTTTTACTTCCATTCCTGCACAGGGTAAGCATATGCTTCTATTTGTGATATTTTCCTTGTTTTTATTCAATTCACCTTCTCAAACTATCACTTTTCCATCAGGGCCATTGGACAAGAATAAGTGAGCCGGTAGGTGGCAGACTTTCCTATAAGCCTCCCATTTTTGACATAAATGCACCAGATTTATACATCCCATTTATGGCATTTGGTACCTACGTTGTTCTTGCTGGATTATCACTGGGCCTTCAAGGAAAGTAAGTGAACTTTTTCATCAATCTAATAGCTTCTAACAATACCAGAGAGATAAGGATCAAATAACACATCATGTGAATTTTGCTTCTAACTTACAATATTTGTTTTTTTGCTGGATTATCACTGGGCCTTAACAATACCAGAGAGATTTTTGCATTATGTAGTCAATGTCTATGGAAGCTAACATTTTTTATTCTAGAATGGTATACTCCTGTGAAATGAAGGCAAGTTAAGGATTTGTGCATTTAGACACCATAGAATGAATCTTCAGATAGCCTTCAAATTGTGAAGGAAAAATAAATAGTTATATTGTTATTCTCGTCCGTCAATGGTTAGTTAACAATTAGCATTTTTCTTAATTTTATCTTTTGTAATTGCAACCTGCGATAGTCCATCTCGTAGCGCCTTCTAAGAAACATAGGCTTCAATGGTTATGCTGTTTATCCCTATAGATAAAGTGTTGTGATTCATTATGTGAACTTGATTTCGACCTCATTTTGTTTTCTTTCTATATGATGCTTGGCTAGAGTCCTCTTTTTTTGTTTTCTTTTTCCCTCGAATGATTTCTCTCTCTTCTTCTCCGCCAGGTTTAGCCCCGAAGCACTTAACTGGCTGTTTGTTAAGGGGTTGTTCGGCTGGTTTCTGCAAGTCATGCTGCTGAAAGTAACGTTACTCTCATTGGGCAGTGGCGAGGCACCTTTACTTGACATTCTTGCATATGCCGGGTATACCTTCACGGGCATGTGTTTGGCTGTTCTCGGAAGGATCATCTGGAGATACTCGTACTACTTTTTGATGCCCTGGACATGCTTATGCATGGGAGTCTTCTTGGTGAAGACGATGAAGCGAGTCCTCTTCGCCGAGGTTAGAAGTTACGATTCCAGCAAGCATCATTACCTTTTGCTGTTTATTGCTCTGGTTCAATTCCCACTATTCACATGGCTGGGCAACATTAGTGTCAACTGGCTTTTCTAAAACCGTTGTCTAGATTGTGTGTTTAATACCAGCTTTAACTGTGATTTTAGGCACCTTTTACCATAGAGAAATTCTTCTCTGTTTAGATTCTTTTGTTTCTCAAATTCATAAAATCCAATGCACATGTTCTATGAAAAATATAAAAATAGCTTTGTTTGAATGATTTGTCTGTAGGCTCAAAAGTTAGAGTTTCCGATTTAGGCTCGAGCTCGGCTCGAAAATAATATTACTGAGCTTGGTTCGGTTTGGCTCGAAATGAACATTTTTCTATATTATTGTGTTTTATTTTTTTATTTATAGTTTATTTTTTATTTATTATTTGTAGTTTTGTAATTTTGTTTTAATTGATAATATTAAATTTATTTTATTTAATTTATTTTTAGTGAATTTACTCTCAATTATTTTATTATTTTTTTTGTTAGACAAATTATTTTTAAGGTGTATATATATATATATATATGTTTATATATAATTATTTCGAGTCTGTTCACAAACTTTTCGATCTGAGATTGAGTAAGCTTTGCTCTGCTCGTTTAGATCTTGAGCTGAACCCGAACCCGAATTGAGTTTTGATCGAGCCGAGCTCGAGTAGCTCGCGAACCGGACAGGCTCATTATCACCCCTAATTGTAACTTGAAATTTTTATATTACATCCGTCCATGAAATTAATAGTCACGTTTTCATCGCTTTGACGATTTAAACCGTTGTTCTGTATTTATTTTCATGGGTTTTTTAATAATCGGTATAAAAATATATTTAATTTTTAAATTTAAATATTTAAGAAGGTGATGATTTTCAATTATAAATCAAATTGATAAATCATATAAATTTTAAAGATTAAACGACATTAACACTAATTATGAAATAACCACGTCATCTTTTGCCAGAAGTTAACATGTAATGTGTAGTAGGGGTGAGCAAAACTCGACTGGACTCAAAAAAATCGAATTTTTCGACTCGACTCGAGGTAAAAAAACTTGACTCGTTTTAACTCGATTCGAAATTTCATAAACTCGAATCGACTCGAAAAAATTTCAAAATAAGTTCAAGTTACAAAAATGGAAATCGAATAACTCAAATAACTCGAAATTTTTAATAATTATAAAGGTTAATTGCACATTTAACCCATGTATATAGTTTTATTTTTAGTCCCTTTCTTTTTTATATTTTAATTTTCTTTTTTATAATACGGTCACGTTTTAGATTCATTTCTTATTTTATTTAATAAAATTTTTATTTGTATCTTTTATATTATGTTATTTTTTTAAATTTTTGTATTTAATTTATCATTATTTTTTGTTTAGTCTTAATCTTACCTAAATAAGAAGTTATTAATAAAGTCTGTACTTTAATAAAATGACGTATTCATACCTAAGATATTTGATTGATTGATGGTAATAATAATTTAAAATCTTTTTTTACACATATAAAAAATAATATGAAAAAATATGTATGTAAATTTAAAGAGAAAATCGTTTAAATTACAATAAAACTATATTATAGTATTATAAATAGTATAATTAAAATTTATACATAAATCGAAAAATCGACTCGACTCAAACTCGCTAAAATCGACTCGAATCGAAAAAATTTCAAAAAAAGTTCAAACTATAAAATATGATGACTCAACTCGAATAACTCGAAATTTTTTGACTCGACTCGCTCGAACGCTCACCCCTAATGTGTAACACTCTCGATTCGGTGTCACATTAGGTTTTCGGTCCAAAACCTGTATTTTAAAATTTCTTTCAAAAGCCTATTAATAAACCAAACTCAAATCCAAATATAATTCATCAAATCCATTTAAGTTAAAACATAAATCCAAAATAAGTTAGAGTAGTTGGAGCTCCAAAATGTTACAAATCATTTAAAACATTCGACCCAAATAATTAAACAAAGTTACAATTAAATATAGGGTCCGACATAGTACTAGCCCACTAAATCTATAACTGTACTCTGACACATGATCGATGCTGAAATCCAAACCTCGATGGTACTCTTTAGAAACTGGCTTCACCTAACCTACGCACGAAAACACATTTCGAACGCTGAGCTACAAATGCTCAGTGGATACACCGCAACTCGGCCAACATCAAGCATATCATAAACAGTAAAGCAAAATATATAAATATTGTCCATGATATGATGGTCTAATATGCTTGCCTACCACATGACATAAATGAAATGTATACTATCGCACACAACATATACATGTCACATCACAAAAGAACACAAAAAGAGGTCTGCGTCCACACATCATCGGGATCCTACACTCAGGATTAAGGCCGCCCTCGAATCCTATGCTCGGAATGTTACATCGAACATCTTCGAACGAGGCCGCCCAACGTTCGGAATAAGTAATCGGTATGGAGGTCGCTCAACCAATCACATGTTCGGAATGTTACATCAAACATCTTCGAATGAGGCCACCCAATATTCAGAATAAAGGTCTTCAATACATCACGCGAAATATTACATCAGATAGCCTTCGACGTGTTGCAACACTTTTGGATATCCAGATTTCCATCAAACAATGACTCAACACACACAAATGATCCACCTAGGACTTTCACATCAAAATGTATTATGACTTATCATAACATAGTCTTTCGATGTTTAAATCATCAATCTTGGTTTAACAATTCATTTTATAGTATTAAAGATTAATAGGAACCCTTAATTACAATTATCGAACCTCATTCTTTACATCAACTTATGCAAGATTATACAGGGGTTTCGATACTCCTTATATGGGGTATCAGAACACTTTATATCGATACCTTTACAAAGAGGGTATCGAAACACCAGGTATCGATACGAGTATCGATACTCTTTGACCAACTCTAAGGTCAACTAAGGAGGGCTTATCCGCTTCGATACGGGTATCGAATTGGGGATGCCATTGGAAGACTTCGTACCGAAACACGTAGAAGACATTTCGAAACGCCTACCCAAAATAGCCTATTTCTCTCTCAGGGTATCGATACACGACCCTCCGTATCGATACTCCCTAAACGAACATGCAGTTTTGCACTTAGATTTTCTAAGAATCCTTCCTAATATTAACCTATTTAATCCTAAAGTGTTCCTACTTAATCTTAAGGATATTTAGAGTGTTTTAACATCATTTTTAGGTCATTAAACATATTATCCTGAATTTCACCATTAATGGTTCTTGAGCTATAAACCAAGCATTCATACACAGAAATCTACATGTATGCAACTACCATGATAGGAATGATAAAAAAGGACGAGTTTGGAGAATCAACCTCAAGCTAAACATGCAACAAACGTCATCCCTTTCCTTCTTCAAGCTCTTCCTTTTTCAAGGCTTGTGGAAGACTCCCCAACTTCCTTCTCTACAAGAGATGTTAAACCAAACTATTAGACACTAAGATGAAGAATTTCTTGAATCTAATAACACTGGAAAAAAAAGATTTAAGCTCCCAAAACTCCTTTCCCGTACAATGCTTGACTCCCAAACTAACACCTCTTTTTCTCTCTACCCTTATACTTTTACCTTGTTAGGAAAATCTCTTCAAGCTCTAAACCTTTACCTTCAACACCAAAACGAGATTCCCCACTAAAACTTTAAAATTTGTTCCTTGAACTTGGGGTTTTGGGTGAAAGAACGGAGGATAAAGATGAAGAAAACAAAGAGACAAGGATGACTTCACTTCCTCTCTTTTCTGCAGGCGAAAATCACTCTCCCCTATACCCTCTCAACTTATTTGTGCATTTACAAGAATGTCCCTAACTCAACATCTTAAAGCCTAACACCAAACCAAAAGCCCAAACCAACTAAATCTGGGATCCAAAATCGAAACTCAATCTCTCAGTTTAACCCGATGTTCAGATCCGAATCCGAGTCGTTACATAATGAGTAGAACTTATTAACTGAAACAATACATAATGATTAGTCCAATGACATAAATATATATTTTTATATTTTTTGAAGTTGAATGACAAAAGTATAATTTTACTATTAGTCTAGTGACTGTGAGTGTAATTTAGTTATTTTAGTGAAGTGTTTAGTGATTTAATTTTAGGATTTAATTAACATTTTTTATATGTACTGAAGATTGCGATATTACTTTATTAGTAATAGGCTTAACTCAATAATAAGTGCCTAAAGTATACATTTTTTCTAAAATAGGTGTCTAATGTTTTTTTTTGGCTGAAATAAGTGCCTAAATTATATTTTTTTTTCTGAGATAAGTGCCTAATGTATTTTTTGGCTGAAATAGGTGCCTAAAGTTTTATTCTCTTAGTATTTTAAGGTAACACTGTTAAAAGAAAATTGTTTAATTTATAAATAAGTACCTAAACTATATATATTTTAAAATAGGTTCCTAATGTAATTTTTATTGAAATAAATGCCTAATTTTTTTCTTATAAGTAATTTATATTTCTTATAAGATGTAAAATTATTTATATATCATCGTTTTAATCTATTAAATTATTTATTATAATTGATTAATAATTTATTTAAATTTGATTAGTAACTGAAATTATGAGAAAAAAAATATTTTTTAACAACACCAAAATAAAAAATAATTAAAATTTATATAATTTTATATTAATATTTTTCAATTCTTTTTCGATACAATTATAAATGTAATAGGAATATAAGAATTTTTGTATGTATTTCCCATGTGAACCGGCGTCATGTCCTTGCAAGTGAATCGATTTGTCCCATTGATGATTGTTGTGGAAAACATAAAAAATATTAATATAAAATTATATAGATTTTAATTATTTTTTATTTTAGTGTTGTTAAAAAATAATTTTTTTCTCATAATTTAAAAGGTTAAATGATTAATTTAAGATATAACTAATTTTATATCTTATAAGAAATATAAAATACTTATAAGAAAAAAATTAAGTATTTATTTTAATAAAAACTACATTAGGCACCTATTTTTTAAAAAATATATAGTTTAGGTACTTATTTATAAATTAAACAATTTTCTTTTAACACTGTTACCTTAAAACACTAAGGGAATAAAACTTTAGGCACCTATTTCAGCCAAAAAATACATTAGGCACCTATCTCAGAAAAAATATATAGTTTAGACACTTATTTCAGCCAAAAAATACATTAGGCACCTATTTCAGAAAAGATGTATACTTTGGGCACCTATTATTGAGTTAAGCCTTAGTAATAATAATAATTTTAGTAATCATATTCTTAAACAAAAATCCTATCATTTTTAGTGTTTTTATATTTTCTAATATAAAAGAATTATACTCATTTTAATCTTAAATCTTAAATTTTAAATCTTATATTATAATTCTTAAATTCTAAACTTAAATTTTAAATTTAATTTTTAATATTAAAATACGTATGGAAAAGCTAAAAAGACAATTTCTATTCTACATTCTTAACGGTCTTATTATTATAATATTAAAAATTATAAATTTAAACATATTTTTTTGACAAAGAAATTTAAATATATTTAAAAGCACTGTATATTAGACTATTAGGATTGATAATTATTTATGGATGGTGGTCTATTTGATTCATTTAATCTAATTAAATGAATGAAAATTCGATATAAGTTTAATCCTATGAAATGGATAGAGAATAGAGAGAGTAATGAGTTTAGGTAAAAAAAAAATTATCGACTCATCTGATTCATTTGCGGTTAATAGATGTGACAGATTTGATTCAATAATCTAACAAATGGTAGGTGAACTAAATAACGATATGGAATGCGGATGATGGAACAGATGAAGTTCCAACCTATCTAAATACGTTACCAATCCTAGTTATTAAGAGTGTTTATTATCGGATATCGAACTAGATTCGATCTAGTTTTTTTTGGATATTTGATTCTTCAGATAGGTAATATAGTGATCCACATTTGATCCAGTTTCGTTCGGATATTCAATTTTTCGAATAATCGAATAATCAGATCAAATTTTTAGATATTTGATTATTTGAAAATATAATTTAATTATTTTTTTGAACTTAAAAGGTTATATTTATAATTTTTTTTAGAATTTCTAATATAAAAACAACAAATTTTTAAATATAATAAGATTCATATCTATAAAAAATTTAATTATTTTAATTTTTGGATATAACAAGCATCAAATTATTAATAAGAAAAATGATATTCATAAAAAATTAATTTTTTGGATTTTCGAATAATCCGAAACTTAAAATATTGTGATCTATATCCGATCCAAAAAATTTAAAATTAGATTAAATATTCAATTAAAAAATAAAAATAAAATCGAATATATAAAATTTCAAATCAATAACAGATAACCAAATCAGATCAAATCAAATTAAATATTTTTAAACACCCCTACTATTTACAATATTATACTTGTTCCGCTAATATCATATAACATCGACTCTGCAAGAGTTTGGTTAAAAAAAATTTATCAACTAAATACACAAACTAAATATATATTTCTTAATATTTTTTAAAAAAAAATTGAATATATCTTTTATTTCTCGAAACCATTTTTACGACATTAATATGATCGTCTGTTACTCGTATAAAGATTTTAATTGACGTTAATTTTTAATTATGATTTTTTGGTGATTATGTAAAGTTAGATTTTTATTCAGTTGATGATTACTTGCTGATGTAATCAATTCTGGTATATAGTGGAATACTCTTCCTGATGGTTTAAATCGCTCATCATTTTTTTCATCCATTATCCGTCTCGATTGGATAGAGACAAAGAAATTAATGAAATTTTCAAATTTTAATGGTATATTTATCTCTATAAAAAAATTTATTTTGTTTTTGAGTAAATTGACTTGTTTTTGAGATTTTGGTGGCTTTAGGAAGACCTAAAAAAAAGGTCTCTAATTAATGATTTAAATTACAATTATAATCGAATTTCTAGTCGTATTATATTTATTACGAATGTGGACACTGTAGATATCGTAGTTGCAAATATTTTTAATAATATATGCTTATTATGGACATAACGATTTCAAACGATATCGTTACCATTATATAATGGTCGTTGTTATGATAGCAAACCATTACTAATAAAAAAATAAAATTTAAGAGTAGGTTTATAATAACAAGCATTGAAAAAAATAGTTCTTTACTAATAAATTTTGAATTTTTTTAAAAGTATGCTCGTAATAACAAATACCGAAAAATAAAATGGATTCCTAATAATAAATATTGAAAAATTATATCCTTAAATAACTATTTTTTTTTTGAGGAAGCTGCTTTTTGCAAATTGAATTAATTTTTTTATTAAAATTGATTTTTTATATATCAATTTAAAAGAAAAATTATTATTATTGTTGTTATTGCTCGTAAAAATTATTTTACGTGAAGATTAATTTTTTTATAACGGATTTAATTTAAATTTTAATAATATAAAATTTAATATTTATGACTAAAATTTATATTTTTTAAATTTAAAAATTAAAATTTAATATTTATAATTGAGATTTTAATTTTAATTTTTAAGATAAAATTAAATATGTTTGTTCTTTCATTCTCTTCATATTGTTTTTTAAGACGTAAATTATTTTTATAAAAATTATCGGTGAAACTATAAAAAATAGATCTGACTAGCTTGAGTTTTTGTCTTTTTATCTATGATTTTTCGTTTGAACCGTCCTTAAATTCGTTGAAAGTGAAATAATTTTATAATTTTCTTTCATTACATCCTAGACATAAAGAGCTTTCATGTGAATAATCATCTTGATATCTCAGATTTGATAATTTTATCCCTTGAAGACAGGTGATGTCATTGTAAAATTTGTCTCCTTAATTAAGTGTATGAAAAAAGAAATATCAAAACAAAAACAAATAAAGATTGGATGAGATAAGTATATTTTTATTGTTATTTCTTACGAGATGGTAATAAAAGTATAATTTAAGATACGAAAATCTATCTTAATAATATTTTAAAAGTTAAAATTTATATTTTTTAAAAAAATAATTGTATATCTTTAACTTAATTCTTGACATATTCTAAGTCATTTAAAAAAATACTACTAATCTTAAGCCTTTCAAGTTTTTTTTAACTTCTGGACTGAGAATCCATCTTACAAAGATATTGTGAAAGAAATCATGACAGGAAGAACTCAATGGTGACCCTATAAAAGTATTATTCTTTAAGCTTAAACGTTTGAAACCAAAGCTTAAGATCCTTAATCGTATTTAGTTTGGTAATATCTCTACTAGAATGGTAAATTATAGAGATAAATTAGAGGAAATTTAATTGCAGAATTTGAATCCTAGAAGAGTACCAAATATAAAAAGGGAGACGACAGAGTTACGTAGCTTGGAGCAGGCAGAGGCTATGTTTTACTAGAAGAAAACTATGTTCTCTGTTGGAAGTAGTTTTCTTCTTCGAAGAGCGGAGGACACATGATAGAGTAACCTTCTTCAAAGCAAGCTATTTATTTGAATTGTGGACTTTGATCGGTGGATCTTTATTCCCGGATAATAGTCCAAATTGATGGAGACGAAACTCTAATACCAATTGAAAGGATTGATGTGCAAGCTCGAATTGATCACCGATAACCATCAAATGGATTATTTTTTGTACTTGGTTGAATTTGCTAAAATCGAAAGAATTGAACAAATAACACAATTATTTTAGAGTGGTTCGGCCACACCTACATCCACCACCTTAGATCACAACTAATTTACTAAGAATTTGACATTTTTACCGGTTCAAGAGATAACCATTACAACCTTATCTTTTGGACTTGGCTAAGATAGAACCAACTTTAGTTTTTGTCTAAGGCTAAACTAGAATCTCTCCTTTTACAAAGGGATAAAAGATATAAACTAGCAAACCTCTCAAGGTTGGTGTTTACAAGAATTTAACTCACAAGAGAGAGTACAAAAGATATACAAATGAACACTCTCTAAAATATGTATAAGAGAAACAAATAAATATGCTTTAGACTCGAATTCTTTTGATCAACATGCTTGGATCTCAGCTAATAGAAGTCCTCAATGCAAAGAGAGTTTTTTCTCATTTTATCTTCCATTTCCTTCGAGCTTCAGCATTCTCCTAAATGTCGGCAGGAATTTCTGCATCTGCACCTGTAACCAAATCCCATAGATCTTGACCTTGAAGAAATGCTTCCATACACATTCTCCAATACTTGTAGTTCGGGCCTACAAGTCTCTCAACACCATATTGAGTGTCAGAATTGTTTCCTCCATTTGCTAACTTCATCTCTACTTTCAATATTGAATTTCTTCCAACAAAACAAAACAAAACAAAAGACTTGATAGACAAAGAGAAAATAACAGTTTTTTTTTTCAACCTGGCTAAGAAAATGATACGTTTATTCATCTATTGTAGAGAGTTTAAATACATCAAAAATTAATTAATTGTTCCTAAAAAGATTCTAACAACTTGGAGTCAAAATTTAACTTTAACTAAATAACTTATTCCTAAATTTCCTTAAAAAAATACTGGAAAAAAAATAAAATAAATATTAATAAAATCTACTGAGATGCATTATTTTTAAAATGATGGTACTGAGGTTTGTGGAAGAATACAAAGCTAGGAAAAAAAAATCCTCTGCCTCTTTTTTGTGCCTCCCTTTATGCCTCCTTTGTAATTTTGTAAAAAATTGAATTTTAAATCCTTAAACCTTATTTTCTATATTCTAAACCTTAAACCCTACACCCTAAAAAATACACCCGACCCCTAATTCCCTAAACCCTAACCAAAACCCCTAACCTAAAACCCTAAACCCTAAACCGTAAACCCTCTAAAAGTAGGAGCATAAATGGAGGCATGGGAAAGGGGCAGATGATTTGGGTTCCAAAGCTAGAGCTTGATTCACACGGAAACTTTCCTACTTGGTTCACACGGAAACTTGTTCTTGTCGCTACTTGCCACCGTATAGCGACCGGAATCCATCCGTTGGCGGAACACAATATTATTTAAGGTAAATTACACGGATAGCCACCATACTATGGGGTTAGTATCGATCTGACCACAATGCTTTAAAAAGAATCAAATACACCGCTAAACTATTAATTTGGTATTAAAATAGCCATCTGTCGTTAAGAAAGTAACAAACTGATGACGTGGCAGTTAAATATAAAATGGAATAATTACATATTTAGTCCTTGTTATTCATACATTTTTATAATTTAGTCATAATTTTATTATAATAAAATAATATAATTATTTAATTAGGTGGTGACACGTGTCACCACCTTATTAGATGATATTATTTATATATTTTTAATTTATTAAATTTATTTTTTCTCTCCAATCAAGTGGTGACACGTGTCACCACCACCAGATTAAAGGAGAATAACAAATTCCCCAAACTTGCGTGTAAGGGGGTTTGAACCTGGGTCCAAAAGAATGAATCCAAGCAACTTAACCACCAAGCCAAGAACATGGTTTAGAAACAAAACACTATCATTTAAATATATTTATTATTTCTCATATTTGTTCCTTTATATTTAATTAGTTTTAATTTAATTAAAAATAATAATTAAATTATTATATAATAAATTAAAATTTTCAAATATTTTATTCGAATATTTTTAAATTCAAATATTTAAATATTTATAATTTTTATTCGAATATTTATTATACGAATATTTTTATTTGTATATTTATTATTCAAATATTTTTATTTGAATATTCAAAAAAATTTATTTGAATATTTAAAATCCAAATATTTTATTCAAATATTTTTATTTGAATATTCAAAAAAATTTATTTGAATATTTAAAATTCAAATATTTTATTCAAATATTTTTAAATTCAACTATTCGAATATTTATGATTTTTATCTGAATTTAGGGTTTAAAAAATGAATTTAGAGTTTAGGGTTTAGGAGTTAAGATTTAAAAATTCATTTTAATGAATTTAGGGTTTAAAAATTCATGTTAATGAATATAGGGTTTAGAGTTTAGGATTTACAGTTTATAAATAAAATTTTATTAATTTGAAACTTTTAATTTATTATATAATAATTTAATTATTATTTTTAATTAAATTAAAACTAATTAAATATAAAGGAATAAATATGAGAAATAATAAATATATTTAAATGATAGTGTTTTATGTCTAAACAATGTTCTTGGCTTAGTGATTAAGCTGTTTAGATTCATTCCTTTGGACTTAGGTTCAAACCCCTTTACACGCAAGTTTGGGGATTTGTTTTTCTCTTCTAATCTGATGGTGACACGTGTCACCACCTTATTAGATGGTATTATTTATATATTTTATTTAATAAAATTATGATTAAATTATAAAAGTGTATGAATAACAGGGACTAAATGTGTAATTATTCCATTTTATATTTAACTGTCACGTCATCAGTTCGTTACTTTCTTAACGGCAGATGGTTATTTTAATACCAAATTAATAGTTTAGCGGTGTATTTGATTCTTTTTAAAGCATTGTGATCAGATCGATACTAACCCCATAGTATGGTGGCTATCCGTGTAATTTACCCTATTATTTATCGAGATAATATTTAAAATATTATAAACTTGACGTAAACAATACCAACTAGTGCATTATTATAAGTAAACAAATAAGAGGATGATGCGTCAAATTAGGTGGTGAAAACAGCTGATGAGTGACGTTTTTGCTTAATTATTTCAAGTTGCAAAGCAGTAGGTGGCTGTTGACGTTGATTCCTTGTAGCTAAGTATGGGGAATCTCACCCCTTTCAAGGTCTCTCAAATCAAAACCTATACCAGATCTAGTTGTTCTTCATTTAGCTTTTTAAAGTTGTTCTGCTACTCACAGAGAGACAGGGAGGGAGGGAGGAGAAATGGGGGAGTCTAAGAATTATGGCCACCAGCATCCACTGCTTCTACTGTCGAGCGAAGATCAGCTCATCAGCAATCCAAAGGGAGAAGTACCCGACTGCTCCAGGTGTGGGGAGATGGTGTCTGCTCCATGTTTTGTCTGTGTCGAGCACTGCGGGTTCTACCTTCACAAGGTATGTGCCGACGCACCTTCGGAACTCAATCACCCTTTCCATCCGGATCACCCTCTGGTTCTTATGGAAAAATCTCCTTATCCATATAGAGTGTGGACTTGTGATTTTTGCGATGAACAGAGTGAGAAGTTCGTTTATCATTGCTCTTGCGAATTTGACTTCCATATTAGATGCGCTTTGTTTACATTTAATATTGCTGTAAATAATTTGAAAGAGCTTGAGCATGTTCCCCTTCAACCTCCATTGATTTCATCTACAAATGAGGATGATGAACAACTTGAAGATGTTAGAAAGTGCTTTGGTTGTTGGGAACCATTAGGAAATTATACATACTTCTCTCCTGATTGTGGATTTAATCTTCATAAGAAATGTGCTGAATTGCCTCTCAAACTGAATCATATGTGTCATGGCAAGCATCCTCTTGTTCTACAATTTAATAGATTCTCTTGCGAGATATGCCGAGTGAACAGAGAAAGGGGTATGGGATTTGTTTATGTTTGTTCACCTTGTAAGTTTACTTTCCACATTGAATGTGCATTACCCCCAACCATTGTTGAAGATAAAAGTCATCCACATCCATTTACCTTTCTTTGGAGACGAGTTCCATTCATGTGTGATGCGTGTGGCACGGAGGGAAATCATGTTGCATACACATGTGGCACATGTGGCATTATGATCCATAAAATATGTATTTCACTTCCCGACGTTATCAGAAGTAAGTGGCATGATCATCGTATTTTTCATAAATATTTCTGTTACAAAGAAGATTTTAAAAGTTTGGATTGTCTAATATGCCACGATGAGGTCAATATAGAGCATGGAAGCTATTCTTGTTCAAAATGCAAGGTAATATTTCATGTGAATTGCGCATTGAAAGATGAAGATTTGTATTCTATAGTAGAAGATGAAGAGGATGAATCTCTTGATGTATTTGTTAGTTCTATAACTTCTGTCCTTGAACAGAATGATGCCGGAGAAGCCACAGTAGTACAACATTTCAAGCATATTCACAACTTAACGTTGACTGACAAAGTAAGTGAATATGAGAATAAATGTTGTAGTGGATGCATGTTACCCATCTCAAGTTCGTTTTACTGTTGTTTACAATGTGATTTTTTTCTTCATAAAATATGTGCCGAGCTATCACAGGTAAAGCATGTTTGGCATCATCGTTGCCAAAAACCATTACTCCTCACTTCAGACGAAGTTTTTAAATGCGTAAGATGTGCTTATGCATCTAATGGTTTTGCCTATAAATGTGAAGAATGTCGGAGATATACATGCCTACAATGTGTTTTTACTCTTACACCTGGTGCTCGAACATGTCTAGGACATAAGCATCCCCTTTCGTTTTACACCGACTATACAGGGAAATGCAATGGTTGTGGTTATACATATATAAAAGGGTTGTTCCGTTGTAAGGAATGCAATTTTTCTTTAGATCATAAGTGTTTTTCACTGCCTACTACAGTTGAGAACAAATGTGATGAACATCGTCTTTCGCTTACTCCTCATGATAATAACAATTATTCAGAAAGTCATTACTGCGATATTTGCGAAAATGATAGAAATCCCCAACTTTGGTTTTATCATTGTGCAACCTGCAGTACTTCAGCTCATGTGAATTGTGTTCTCGGACACTATCCATTCATCGGAACCGGGATCATCCACGAAAAAGAATATCATCCACACCCACTCACCTTTGTGAAGAAGAGGTACTACTACCCTGATTGTGATAAATGTGGTAAGCCTTGTAAAGATTTAGCTCTTGAATGCACAGAATCTGGGTGCAACTATATCGTCCACTGGGATTGTCTAGTACCTTATCATCTACGGTGGTGGTGGGTTTCAATGAACAATACCTGAAGACTAGAAAACAGTGTGTGTTCCTTGTCTTGTTCCTTGTAAGTTGTAATGCTTTGTTGTGTTTTATTATCCAAACTAGGCTTTGTTGTGTTTTCTTGTAGTTTCATAAATAGATTAAGCCATAATCTTAGTTTTCCAGATTTAGTAGCATGTTTAGCTTGATTGAATATTATCCCCAAACCTTTTGTTCTGTTAAATAAAACTATAAGACAAGAAGTCAGAACTTTGATTGAATGTTTGGTTTTCATTTATGAAGTATGCTTTGTGTTTATCATTGTTGCCCTTGAAGATCATGTGATTTTATCTAGGTGAGCTTTTGATTGAGTCGAATTAAAAAATTTCAAGTTATTTTAGTTGATGAGTCTAATATTGTTATTCGAATTTTTATTCAAAATTTTTTCAAATCAAGTCGAGACGAGTTGAAGAAATTCGAGTTGAGTCGAGTTTTCGAGTTCATATAAAAATTTAATTATAATTATTTATTATGTTATAGTACGATTTGATTGTAATTTCAACGACTTTCACTTATCATATAGATAGATAGATAAATATATAGATAGATAGATGGATGGAATATATTAACTTTTGGTCTGAATTATCAACCATAAACACTTATAATAATCACGTGAATAATTTACCCATTATAATATTAACTTTTGGTCTGAATTATACTTACAATAATGAAGAATATATATAAAAAAATAGGGCAACAACCCAGCCCGGCCTGGCCATAAACACACCTAAGGGGTCACAAGTTTCCGTTTTCTCTTGCTCGCCAAGCTCTCATCGACAACAATGGCGGCGGCTCCTGCAAACACCACGGTACCCAAACCCTTTCCTGCAACTTCCCCTTTCAAGTCTTCGATACATATATCCAAATCTGTCCTTCCATTTTCAACAATCCCTCGAAAGTTCACGCCTTCCCGTCCCCTCAACATTTCCAGCTCTCTTTCACAGTCAAATTTCGCCGCCTCCGCCGTCACCCCAAATACAGTCCCTGAAAGTGGTTTTGTTTCCCGTTATGCCCCTGATGAGCCCCGGAAAGGCGCCGATATCCTCGTGGAAGCCCTCGAACGTGAAGGGGTCAAGGACGTGTTTGCTTACCCAGGTGGAGCTTCAATGGAGATTCACCAGGCATTAACTCGGTCCAAAGTGATCCGAAATGTGCTCCCAAGACATGAACAAGGAGGGGTTTTTGCTGCCGAGGGCTACGCGCGCTCATCTGGCCTTCCCGGCGTTTGTATTGCAACTTCCGGTCCTGGGGCGACGAACTTGGTGAGCGGTCTCGCCGATGCGATGCTTGATAGTATCCCTGTCGTGGCGATCACCGGCCAAGTCCCTCGGAGAATGATCGGCACCGATGCTTTTCAAGAGACTCCGATTGTCGAGGTAACAAGGTCTATTACAAAGCATAATTATCTTGTTCTTGATGTGGATGATATCCCTAGGATCGTTACTGAAGCTTTCTATTTAGCCACCTCGGGCCGACCGGGCCCTGTTCTGATCGATATACCTAAGGATATACAGCAGCAGCTTGCTGTTCCTAAATGGAACCAGCCTCTTAGGTTACCTGGTTATATGTCTAGATTGCCTAAGGAACCCAATGTGACTCATTTGGAGCAGATTGTGAGATTGATCTCAGAATCCAAGAGGCCTGTTTTGTATGTTGGTGGTGGGTGTTTGAACTCCAGTGAGGAGTTGAAGCGGTTTGTCGAGCTTACCGGAATACCCGTTGCGAGTACCTTGATGGGTCTTGGCTCATTTCCAAGCTCGGATCCATTGTCTTTACAAATGCTTGGGATGCATGGAACTGTGTATGCTAATTATGCTGTGGATAAGAGTGATTTGTTGCTTGCTTTTGGTGTGCGGTTTGATGATCGAGTGACCGGAAAACTTGAAGCTTTTGCCAGCCGAGCTAAGATTGTGCACATCGATATTGATTCAGCCGAAATTGGGAAGAATAAGCAGCCTCATGTGTCGGTTTGTTCGGATGTCAAATTGGCATTGAAGGGGATAAATAAGATATTGGAGAGCAACGGAGCTAAGCTTAAGCTCGATTATTCGGCTTGGATTGAGGAGTTGAATGAGCAGAAGGTGAAATATCCTTTGAATTATAAGACCTTTGAGGAAGCGATTCCACCTCAATATGCTATTCAGCTACTCGACGAATTAACCGATGGCGATGCAATTATAAGTACTGGTGTTGGGCAGCATCAGATGTGGGCTGCTCAGTTTTACAAGTACAAGAAGCCACGACAATGGTTGACATCCGGTGGTTTGGGGGCGATGGGATTTGGCTTGCCTGCTGCCATTGGAGCTGCCGTTGCAAACCCTGGTGCTGTTGTTGTCGACATCGACGGTGACGGAAGTTTCATCATGAACGTCCAAGAGTTGGCAACGATCAGCGTGGAGAATCTTCCCATCAAGATACTCTTGTTAAATAATCAGCATTTGGGCATGGTTGTTCAATGGGAGGATCGGTTCTACAAGGCAAACCGAGCTCATACCTATTTGGGCAACCCATCCGCCGAATCCGAGATATTCCCAAACATGTTGAAATTTGCCGAAGCATGCGGAATCCCTGCCGCCCGTGTGACGAAGAAGGAAGATCTCCGGTCAGCAATGCTGAAAATGTTGGAAACTCCAGGACCTTACTTGTTAGACGTCATCGTCCCCCATCAAGAACATGTGTTGCCTATGATCCCTAGCGGAGGTGCTTTCAAAGATGTGATCACAGAGGGTGATGGAAGAACACAATATTGATTTCCCCTGGTCTTGTCCATTAGACTGGTGACTGGTCTGTAGGAAACTTGCTTGTTGGATTACACTCTAGTTTTTGTCTTCCAAGAAAGTAGGATGTCTGGATGTGTTATGTATTTCTATGTTGCTACGAATGCTTGTTCTGTTAAAAGTCTCAATGTCCGATGATATTTAAATATAGGTACCAGAATATGATCTTCAATGATTTAGTAACAAGATAAAAATATATTCATATCTGACATTCACATCCGAGTAATTCGAGTAAAACATGATACTGAAACTTTATCTTTTTCTTTGAAAGGGTTAGATTTTTTTTATATAATTATTACTGAATTTTTATTAAATCCATAAAAAAAATATTGTAATTACAATTATTAAATCTATAAAAAATATTATAATTACAATGCATTCGAAAAATTAAAAAAACAAAGAAAAATAAAATATTTTCTATGGAGATAAGTATACTATCAAAATTCAGAAGCTTCTTGAATTTCTTTGTCTCTGTCCAATTGAGACATATAACGGGTGAATTCTGGTGAGCGATCTAAACCATCAAATAGAATGTTCCGCTACTTAAGACTGGTTATATCGGTACACAACTATCAACCGAGTGGGGTCTAACCATCAATGACCACCGACAAAATCATAATTAGAAACTAGAACTGATTCAAATCTCTACAACAATCGATTGTTAGAGTATGTTGAATCATGTCACAAGAACAAATAAAATAAACCACAAAAATAAAAATAATTATAAATAATAATAGAATGGTATTATATTTATATATCAAGATTTGAATTTATATAAGATAGATTAATAAAAACATCTTAACATTTTATTTCTTTAACATATAAAAGTTTTATATGACTATATATGGGCATATGGCATAATGTCATGGCAAAATGGTCCTTCAATATACAAAAATTGTTAATGAATTAATTATAAATAGTTTGATAAATTTATATGACAATACATATTAAAATAGCAATGTCATATGCATAAGAATATTAACATAAAAGAATATTACATCATTTAATTTTTTTATTAAATTATTTAAAAAAATAAATTAATTATTCAGTCAAACATTAATAACAATTATTTTAGCACTCTGATATATTACTATTATAACAGAATGGATCGTTTTTTATTTTGGAAGCAAACCTGAGTATTATTTAAATGTGTTAAAAATTACATATATTTTTACTTATTTAAAATCTGATATCTTACACGACTTGCAACGAAGATTTAATTCTTTTATTAATAAAATCTGACATAAAAAGTAAATAAAATTGTAATAAGATAAATATATCTTTTAAATTTTCATATAAAATATAAAATTTGATATTTTTATGTTTTTAAAAGAAAACTAAACACTTTCTACATATAATAGCTTTTAAAAGATAAAGTATTGCAAAGATTTTGATTTGATTACAAAATGGTCCTTTTAGTGATGATTTTTTTCCCCATAAATTTAAGGACCATTTTATAATAATTTCATAAGTTTGAAAGATATTTAAAAAATAATGAAAATTGTGTAACTGAATCGAAAAACTAGTGACTGTTTTATAATATCTAAAACTTTAGTGACAAAAGGAATCATTTTCCGATAGTTGAATGACCTTTACTGTACTTTACCCTTTTAAAACAATTATTTTTAGAAAGTAGTGTAAAACCGTTGGGGGAAACCACAATTGAACAACAAGCAAAAACCCTATTCTATTTCTTTCTCTCTCCATTTCCACTGTCAGTAGCCGTTGCTGCTTCCCGCTCCGCCGCCACAGCTATTCAAGCACCGTTTCTGAGGGCGGCTAAGCTTCTCATATATCTTCACTTATATTTGGTAAGCTCCGTTTCATGTTTCTCTTTATTTATCAAATCAAAAAAAAAAAAAAGGGTGAAGTAGTAAAAAATAGTTTAAACAATCCCAATTAAGTTGCTTTTGATGGGGATTTTGGGCAAGGGAGATGAAATTTGAAACAAAAGATGAGAAATTTAAGGTGGGTTTTTGCGTGTGTTGAATTACAGTGCCCAAAGGATGATATGTGTGTGTTTTTCTAAGAGTTTAACTTAAAACCTTCTCGATTCTTGAGTAACTTGCTTTTTGGATGTGGAATTGTGAATTAATTCTGTTTTCTGAATTTGGAAGTCTTTAAAAATATGGAGATGAGTGGATTTTGTGTAGTTTATTTGGTGCATATTTGTAATTTTTGGTGGAATATATAACAAAAGATTAGAAATTTAAAGTGGGTTTTAGTTTAAAATTACAGGCTCTAAAGGATGAATTTATTTTCCTTATATATATATATATATATATATTGGTGCATATTTGCTAAGAAAGGTCATTTGTTTATTTTGATTTTAAAGGTTGATACTTGCCACATTACTTTTCTGTGAAAATGGAGAAAAAGATGATAGCCCTTGGTTTCGAAGGATCAGCCAATAAGATTGGTGTTGGTGTTGTGACATTAGATGGTACTATTTTGTCGAATCCGCGTCACACCTACATTACCCCACCCGGCCAAGGTTTCCTTCCACGGGAAACTGCTCAGCACCATCTCCAACATGTGCTCCCACTGGTTAAATCAGCTTTAAAAGAGGCTCAGATAACATCGGATGACATTGACTGCCTTTGTTACACTAAGGGTCCGGGTATGGGTGCACCGTTACAAGTGTCCGCAATTGTTGTTAGGGTTCTTTCACTGCTATGGAAGAAGCCGATTGTTGCGGTTAACCACTGTGTTGCACATATTGAGATGGGAAGGATTGTTACTGGTGCAGTTGATCCTGTTGTGTTGTATGTTAGCGGTGGGAATACTCAAGTTATCGCGTATAGTGAAGGGCGATACAGAATCTTTGGAGAGACTATTGATATTGCTGTTGGGAATTGCTTGGATCGGTTTGCTCGAGTTTTAACTCTCTCAAATGATCCAAGCCCTGGATATAACATTGAGCAGGTACTTAAAAATTATGTTGTATTTTTCAAGTTCAGAAACATCAAATATTTCTTGATTCCCGGACATAACCAAGTTCCTTTGCAGTGTTTATATTGAACCTATTTCCAATTACTGTTATGCTTTAGATGCTCAAACATCGGAAATTTTGTCACTGCTTGAATACTTTTAGGTTGTCAAAGGCAGAGTGCATGTTGGTACTACAAGTGATTTAAGTGCATGTGTATGTATACATATATATCTAATAGAAACCGTAAGTATAAGGAAAGAGAACCAGATTTTGGTGTTTCGGCAGCGACGGAGCTTTGTGAACTGTGGGAGGGGCAATTGCCCCCCGGTCCCCCCAAAAAAATTCTTTTACCTTTGGTCTCCTATAATCTTTTTACAAAATTGGGCTATTTATGAATTTGTCCTCTCTTTCAAACATTTGTGTTTTACCCTAAACCCCGAATCCTAGCTCCATCCGTCTTTCGGTACGGGGATATGGTCTTCCAAGGACCCCAAAAATACTTGGGCATCTTAGAAAAGAAATGAACAAACCATGTACTTATACACAAGTCCAAGTTGTGTTAATTTTCTTGATGGTATGTAAGTTAATTTTATTCAGTAGTGTTTGAAGCATTTCAAATCTGTACATCCTGCTGAAGTTTGATTTAATCATTCAGCTGGTGTATTTGGATTTTTTTCGATATGTCTCTTTACATCTTTCTATTCCCCATTTGCACTTCTAGAGACAAATTGGATGCTTTTAGCATAGATTCCATGTTTCTAGATTTGTTTTCCATTTCTTTTTCGGACAAAGTTTTTCTCCCACAACTTCATGTACTAATTCATGTTCTGAAAGCATTTCCTTTCAACCTTCCTGGTATGACTTTTGTCCATTCCCAGCTAGCAAAGAAAGGTGAAAAATTTATCGATCTTCCGTATGTGGTCAAAGGGATGGATGTTTCCTTTAGTGGAATATTGAGCTACATTGAAGCTACTGCTGAGGAGAAACTCAAAAATAACGAATGCACCCCTGCGGATTTATGCTACTCGCTTCAGGTGAATTACTGAGAGGACCTTTTTGAATTTGTACTTCGAAAGTATATTTGTAAAGGTTTAGAGGCCTTGGTTTTTATGTCCGCATCCTAATGTACTGTTTTCAACTTATACCGTAAAATGTTGCAGGAAACTCTATTTGCAATGCTTGTGGAGATCACAGAACGAGCAATGGCACATTGCGACTCGAAAGATGTTCTCATAGTTGGTGGTGTGGGTTGCAATGAGCGGTTACAAGAGATGATGCGGATAATGTGTTCCGAACGGGGTGGGAGATTGTTTGCTACCGATGACAGGTACTGCATTGACAATGGAGCAATGATAGCATATACGGGTCTCCTTGCCTATGCTCATGGATCCACAACACCACTTGAGGAGTCGACATTCACTCAGCGGTTTCGGACCGATGAGGTGCACGCCATCTGGAGGGAGGAACAGGAGTCCGGTGACTCAAGTGGTCTTGCAGGCGTAGGAAATTAGATGCGAGTTGCTATTAAGGTATGTATTTCATCTTGGTGTTGCCAAAACGGGAAAAGAAATTTGCTTGCAGGGGATAAATTTCTGGTCTGGGGTTTTATTTTCTTGCACTTAATTTGCTACAGATTAAACCGTCCAAAGATCTTTCAAATACATGGAAAAATTTATAAGGAAATGAAAATCCCTATTTTGGTCACATACTCGTATCCGAAACTCTCACTCAAGTCCGAATAACATAAGTTGTGACCTAATGGTTATTTGTGTGTGCTTTGCTTCGAAACTCATTGTGTTTTTCTGTTATTATCGTCTAATCGTCTTTTAAATCATTATAGCATGCTACATTCTGTCCCTCTTCCAGGTTTTACTGATTGTTGCATGTCCCAGATCAGGATCTTGAAGTTTCACTGAAGATTTATGTATCAGTTATATATATTATCTTGTAGTAGACTTTACCAGGAAAGATTTAAGGAACAAACTTTACTTTGTACTATGAATATGTCTGAACATGAAATCATGTTCTGAATTATGTTTATTTGGAAACTTGGAATTTCACTTCATCACATGCTATGTTATACATACACTATCGAGGCTTCGACTATAACAAATCGTTTCAGAATTCAAACTCGAGACTTTCACGGATTCTTAAAAGCATAAAGAGTTGCATTTAAAATATATCCTTAAGATCATATATTATCAAATGATAACTGTTCATTTATCATGATCTTTTACAAGGTATACATGTCCTACGAGAATACGATTTTCCAACGTCGTGCCAAGAATACATTAAAGATTAGAACAAAAAATAATACATTTGTGTTATATATATATATATATATATATATATATATCCATATTTGATACTCACACTCGAACCCATGATGCAAATCTCATTGTTCATAAAAGATTAGTAGCCTACTACCAATATACAAAACCTAGGAGATGGAACAATGCAGAAGCTTTTCTACCAATATAGCCACTTCACAGATTTATCAAGGGTAGAAGTTAGAACTACAACACGATGAATACTACAAATTATGACTGCAATGATCTCTAGATTCAACCTCTTTGATGTTTCGAAGAGCATCATCAATAGTTTTCGACAGGCGGTTTGTGTGTTCCTCGATGGAGGACATAATTGCACATAGTTGCTCTCTACAAAGCACTAATTCTTCATTTGCTTGACTCAACTCGGAAGATAATACCTCGATTTTCTTATCTTTGCCATCCTGTTGCATCCAAAAGAAGAAAAAAAACATGGTTGATTTGATTTATGGAGCTGTACAGATGCAAGCAAACTTATAAATGCATATTGGCACATGAATATGTAGATGAACTGCAAAGATTTAAGTGG
This sequence comes from Abelmoschus esculentus, assembly GCA_035048815.1. Lineage (NCBI taxonomy): Eukaryota > Viridiplantae > Streptophyta > Magnoliopsida > Malvales > Malvaceae > Abelmoschus > Abelmoschus esculentus. The sequence goes on along the minus strand of JAUCBN010000043.1, from coordinate 14,653,948 downwards.
ATAGAAAAAAAAACAATTTATAGAATCTAAGCATAGTCCAGATATGACATGGAAACTTCAGAAAAATCTGAGGTTTGCAACATTTTGTACAGATTTCAGTCTACTGGTTCTTTTTGTCATCAGCTATATTTCTCCGACACTTGGATGTGAGTGTCGAACTCAAATACGTGACTGAAACGTGAATTTCAACCTTTTTTTTTCAAGTTTCCATGTATTTGGAGAGTCTTTGAAGGATCATCTCCTTACCATGTCCGGATAAGCATCAAATATCGGTGCTAGACACATCTATTTCATGAAAAACAAAGAGACGGAGCAACATGACAATCTCCCATCTCTCCAACAAAATGAACCAGAGCTTTGTATTGTAAGGATAAAAAGTAACAATCTCAGATTGTAAAACGTATAATATAAAGTATCATTTTCAGCAGTAAGAGAAGAATAGTAAGAATTATCAGCCTAATTCTTTCAAACAAAATGAAGGGAACTTACATGATCCTTTGACGAGTTAACAATTAGAGGATGATTATGCTCCTTGACAATTTTCGAGATGACATATCTCCCTGATTTATCTTGCTTCACGTTCATCCTCGCCATGCATCCTTCTCGTTTGCTTTGTCGCTTTCGAATCCGAGCACGGGTACTCTTTTGTCTGTTTTGATTAAAACCTTCTTTGTTACAAGCAAGTCGACGATGAACGATCGATCCATCAAACTCGGACTTATGTGACGAAACAATTCGTGTCGAAAAACCTACTCGTCTAGCATATTCATCATAGAAAGCTTTTGCAGCTTGTGCAGATTCAAATATCATACCCACATGTGGTTCTTGGTTCAGGTCAGGTTCACATAACTCGGATTCATGTCTTGCAAAACTTTCTGTAACTAAAGCCTTTTCTTCTTTGTCCTTGTTGACTGTTACACTGGATTCACCATCAATACTACTTTGTATGATTAAAATTTCATCTTTATTGTGTTTGTCAGCTTCACTTACAATGGATTCACCTTCGATACAACTTTCTGTTATCACTATGCATTCTGCAAAGTTTTCCTTTTCCACTGAAACCCACAATAAAACAGGTTTTCATATGCCAGTAACCATACACATGAACACAAACACAAAAAAACCATAATTCATAGACAAATTAGTATTATGAATGGCATTCAGGAATCGTCAAGTTATTGGAATAGCAAATAGCATAAAACGGTAGACAAATATCAGCACAATTTATATTCGGCCTAAAAGCAGGAAATTAACATATAGTTGTACTCAAGATCATAAAAATAAACTTCAGAAAATTGGTAATAATAACAACTGGATTTGCAACTCCAGGATTATTTATCAACATGAACTTTATGGAACAAAATAGCATAGTAATTTGAAACAAAACCCTGCAATTTTATATTTTCAATGCTAGTAAAAACACCTAATTGACTGGATAAACCCACAAATAGGAGTACAAATGCGACAATGCTCCCAAGCTATTCAAGTTCAATTTGAAAACAGCTCGACTCAAGCTCTCAAGAGAGTCAAGTTTGAGTTTGAGCTTGAGCTTAAGCTTGAACTCAAGTTTGAGCATATAAATCGTTTAAACGACTTAATTGAACAGAGACTCGAGATTAGATAATTGTTCTTGATCAAGCTTTACCCGAGCTCAAGCTTTAGATCGTTCAAAGCCCGGACCAATCAATTGCAGTCCTAACCAAAGGAACATGAACAAGCGAAACATATATGCATAAGCAAAATTTAACATTTTCTTTCCTTTAGCTGTTTGAAAACAGGGAAAGAAAATAAAGAGCCAACACAAAACAATAATGAAATCAATTAAAAAAATTGTATTCTCATTAGGTTCTAACTTCTAACAAGCAAAGTTTTCCTCGAATTTTCTTTTCTTCTTTTCACATTATTTCCACTTTTCTTCCAAATCCAAAAGCAAGAAAATTTCAATTTCACCTAGTTTCCGTCCATTTTCTAGGGAACCAAACAGGTGCTTAGTACATTTAGCGGCAGCTAAAAGATACATAAACGACAAACCAGTATAAACAGTCAATCATTCCATTTAACTAAACAAATCTAATGATTTCTCGAGAATCAACCAAGAGGATACCGCATACATAACCAAAAAAACCCAAATTACAATTTCAGGAAAAAATCAATGGAAAATCAATGAATAGCAAAATCAAATTAGAATACAAACGAACATGAAATAGTATCGTTTAAAAAAGAATTGAATAAAAACATACTTGATTTTCCTCTCCTTCTTCAGTCACCTCATTGAGTCATTGAAGGATGCAGAGTGTTTGGGAGGACTAATGGAACTAAACACCAAACTAAAAAAAATAAGAATTTTTATTAAATATAATATTTTTGTAATTAAAATAAAAATAATTTTAACTTGTTATTTTATTGACAATAATAATAATATTTAGGTTAAATTGTGTTTGAATTAATTGTATTTAATCTATGAAAATATATTAATTATAAAATTATTTTTTTTACTGCTCTTTTGGTTCCAAAGTTTAGTCCTAACTAATCCAGACAGACCCACGTCTCGAACTTAAGACTTGTTTGAGCTGAACCAAGCTGTTTACCACTTATATCAACCTCTATTAGTTTAAAATTATTATTTTTTATTCATAAATAAATAAATATCGTCAAAAAATTAATAAAGTAATGATAAAAAACGTTCGATGTGTAAACTTAAATGAATAAATTAAACATCTTAAAATCTCAGTAACTAAAATATGTTTGAAAATAAAATTTAGTGATAATTTACGTAATTTACTCATTATTTTAACTTAAAGGTTTAAGGTGTTTTAAATTTAAAAATAATTAAACTATTATTAATAATTTAAATAAAAAATAAATTAATTAATACTTAAATTAAAAATTGAATCAATTAAGTCATTTCATAATTTTTTTAATTTTTATTTTTTTAAATCAATTATAATGGGTATAAATAATATATGTTCTAAAATTTATTTTCAACTATCGGATAGGGATGAGTAAAACTCGACTCGACTCGAAAAATTTTCAAATAAAGTTTGAGTTGTAAAATGGAAATTCGAATAATTCGAATAACTCGAAATTTTTAGTAATTAAATGATTAATTTTTAAGTTTGAGACGAATCTCTCAATTTTTTTATGATATATACACATTGATATATAAAAATATAAAGAAATATTGCTATATATGAAAATATATGTATGCATATCTTATATGATTAGAAAAAGCCGTTTAAATTAGAATCAAATCATATTATAACATGATAAATAATTACAACTAAATATTTATAGGAACTCGAAACTCGACTCGATTCGACTCGACTCGAATTTCTTAAACTCGAATCGAATCGAAAAAATTTCTGTTGAGTTGATCGATCTTGATAATTGGCCAAGAGGGGGGTGTATTGGCTATTTAAAATTTTGTTGGTGATTTTCGGTAAAAATTGGAAAATAAAGAACAAGAGATTTATAGTGGTTCAAGCTTCGGAACAAGCTCTACATCCACTACCTTAGCTCCCACTAAGGATTTTGAAATCAATTCACTAAGAGAATTCGACCTTTTTCTCGGTTCAAGGGATAACCATTATAATTCGAATCAATTCTTCTACCCAATAATTGATTCAATTCTCACAAGATACAAGATGAAAGAAAGACAAATTGAAATCTCTCACAAGATAGATAATTGCTTCAAATACAAACAAACTCTCCCCAAACTCAATTACAAAGAATAAAATTGAAGTACAAGAGATGGGAGACAAGATATTCAATAAGAGTGCTTGGGAGTTGGATTTGATTGCTTGGATGTTGCTTGAGGTTCAATAGTTGTTAATGCTGCTTGAATTGCTTCATTTTATACCTCCTCATTGATTTCTAACCGTTGTGGTTGTTGGGACTTAAAATAAAGACGTTAGGACCACATCTTCCCACCATAAATGCTCTTCTACAGGCACAGGTATCGATGCTCGAAGAATCTGTTTCGAAACAACCTATAAAAAGAAAGAGACGTTGTGTATTTAATAGGGAGTGTATCGAAACAGGTATCGATGTTATTACTACACTGTAATGGTGGGTATCGAACCATGTTTCGAAACATCTCAATCATCTTTTAAAGTTTTAACTGCCACCAACGGTCAACTCATTAAATGCTAAAATAACCGTTGGGAATTAATGGGGTATCGACACTGGTATCGATACCATGAGTCATAATTTTAAATGAATTTAAAATAATTAAAAATACTCGATGTGGTTCGATACGTGGTTCGAAACATGCATTGGCAGTAAGGTAATGGTATCGAACCATGTTTCGATAGCTGTTCTTAGTTCCAAGAACAAAGCTTTAAAAATGCAGTAGGGTATCGATACCGGTTCAAAAGGTATCGATACTCTCGTATAAAAACACTTAGAAATTTTATTTCAAAGTTCTTGGTTTGACTTGAAATAAAAAATTTGACTTAGGGACTTAAAAATTTATTACAAAATAGTCCTTATACATAATTGTTATATCAAAATCAATTTTGGTTTTACAATTTCAAATAAAGTTTGAGTTGTAAAATATGAGTCGTCAACTCGAATAACTCGAAATTTTTTGACTTGACTCGATCGAATACTCACCCCTACTATCAGATATTAATTTTTTTAATCATTGTATTATAAATATTAGTGCTTGAACTTGTAACCTCTAAGAATAATAATCATTCTCTTAATCATGATATATTACACGACATTTATATATTTTAAAAAAATAAAAATATATATTAAAATATTAAATAATTATTAAAAATTAATAAATTTATATATATATATTAAAATAAACCGAAACAAATCAAAATATACGTAAATTTTAGTTGACGTGTGAAATTATTTGATATCGATTTAAGATTAAAACAATATGTACCGACTGATTGGGCTGAGCCTGAAACTACCACGGTTGAGATTATGTATAATGTTAGTATTTAAAAGTTATGTATGTTTTTTAAGTATTATGTACAAATTTATTCAAATATAAAGTTATTTAAATTTTTAAAAATATATTACAGATTATATTTATATTTATTTAAATATTTCGAATAAAAATATCAAATATAAAATAATATAAAATGTAATAGGTGATTTCTTTTGGAAACATTTTTGTCTACAGATTCTCTTATATGTCTATTGGGTTGTAAACGAACCGAACGTTCGGTGTACCGTTCGGCGGAAAGTTTGTTTATGTTTGTTTATTTATTAAACGAACGAACATGAACAAGATTTTTAAACAGACGAACACGAACAAAGGGTTCGTTCGTTCATTTATGTTCGTGAACGTTTGGTAATCTGTTCGTTTATATTCGTTCATTTATGTTCGTTCGTTTGTGCTCGTTTATGTTCGTTTAAATTTATTCACATATATCTAAGGGTAAACATTAGATCAAGTAAGTCGAGTCAAAAAAATTTGAGTTACTTGAGTTGAGAAGTCTTATTTTTATGATTCGTTAAAAAACTTTCTTGTTATAGGCTAGGGGTGTTCATTCTTCGGTTAAACCGAGTTAATGGATCGAACCAAAACAAAATCGGTTAATTAGTTAAATTTTAGGTTTTGTCTAATAATTAAGATTTTTTAATTTTAATTATTGATTAATTCAGTTTAAAATAAGTTAATTAACTGAAATAATCGAATTAATTCAAAATATTAAATATTTAGCATATTATATATATTATTTATGTTCGTTTACGTTCGTTTGTTTACATTTATTTATGTTCGTTCGTTTATGTTTGTTTATCATTTAAACGAACGAACATGGATAAGCTACAATCCTTAACGAACGAACACAAACAAGAAAATTTGTGTTCGTTTATGTTCGTGTTCGTTCATTTGTTCGATTAAAGTTAAACGAACGAACATAAACACACCCTCATTCGTGTTCGTTCAGTTTATTTATAGCCCTACTATTTGTTGATGTCTACTCTTTTTTGAATAAGCTAATAGTGATTACAAGTAGTATCCGTTTTTAGAATATAATCTCCACCATTTGACATTAATCGCTCAATCACTCTGCTGATGCTCGAACCCGTGACCTTTAGAAACATCAACCATTACTTTAATCACTCTGTCTTTAGTATTTTTTTTTTTTTTTATGTCTACTTAGTACTTCGTACGTTGTCTTGGGGGAAATAAGTAAAGGAAAAAAAAAGACTGAAAAAAGTTAGATGGGCTGGTCACCTACAAGCCCAGAAGGCTCGTGTATTTTATTAAAAAATTAAAATTCGATTTGATTCAACTCTTTTAATTTTAATTCAATTTGTTAAAAAAATAAAAAATGGTGTGACAAATACAATCGTTGAAGTACATTAGGTTCAACATCTATTTCAAAAAATTTATCCAAAAAAAACATCTATTTCAAGAAATTAGGTGTTGTCTTATAAAAATCTAGTATATTTAAATCTTATTATAATCTTATATATTTTGATCGTGAATATTTTATATTATCAATAATATAAATCTTTTACGTATACAACGTCACCGTTAGATTTTTTAATATAAAAATTAATGTATCTCGTCCCGTCTCACCTGATCTCCTTAGAACATGACTTTATTGTACGTTTTGAGTTGTTTGTAGGTCTAAAGAGGGGTGAGTAAAATTCGATTCGACTCGAAAAAATCAAATAACTCGACTTGACTCAAGGCGAAAATATTCTACTCGTTTTGACTCGACTCGAAATTTCATTGACTCGACTCGAAAAAATTTCAAATAAAGTTCGAGTTATAAATTGAAAATTTGAATAACTCGAATAACTCAAATATTTTAGTAATTAAAAGATTAATTTTTAAGTTTGAGACTAGTCTATCAATTTTTTATGATATATATACATTGATATATAAAATATAAAGAAATATCACTACATATGAAAAAAATATATATACATATCTTATATGATTAGAGAAAGTCGTTTAAATTAAAATCAAACCATACTATAATATGATAAATAATTGAAATTAAATATTTATAAGAACTCGAAAACTCGACTCAATTCGACTTAACTCGAATTTTTTAAACTCGACTCGAACCGAAAAAATTTCAAATAAAGTTTGAGTGGTAAAATATGACTCATTAACTCGAATAACTTAAAATTTTTGACTCGATTAAATACTCGTCTAAATGAAAATGAACAAAGATTCATCGAAGTAGACGCGCTTTATTCGAAGAATTGCCGACAAGCATGGTGTTGTTACGGAGTTGCACGAATATTAATGGTGGAACATGATGGATCTCCGACAAACTCCCTAAGTTTAAGAATCAAATGTACAACAATGCCGGAAAGAAATCCGATTGCCGCACTCGAGCCGACGAGCGAAACAGCCGTGCATATCAGCATTACGAACACTTCTCCCTTTGATGTCATATCTCTGCACGTCATGGCTAGCTCAAGCCCTGCAAAGACAAGCAGAACACCCAACAGTCCGACAGGAAACTGGTGCAAGATGATGACCAAAGATGTTCCAAAAACCAAGCCCAACAACATTTTCGCCGCACCGAGGATTGCCACACACCCGCCACTCCTGCCTCCAAACTTGTACTGCCCAGCTAGTCCACCTGCACCATGGCAGCATGGCATGGCACCAAACCAGCACCCCACCAAGTTCATTAGTCCAACCGTTATCGAGACTGATGTAGCCGAGAATTCCTTCCCCGGGAAAAGGTCGGACGACAATTTGCATACCGCGATCACCGAGTTTAGTATTGATAAAGGCAGTTGCGGGATGGTTCCCTTGATGAATCCTTCCTTCCATGCATGTTTTGTTATTTGCACGACATCGATCGATGACGGTCCGAATTCGATGTCTTTTACCACTGCAGGCCTTCGTATGAATGCCAAGACTACACCTAATGTGAAAATAATGAAAGCTGAAGGAACACTAGCCATGATTCTCCTGATTCTTTTTCGTTTCGAATCCCTTTCTTCGTCGACGACGGCATCAGTCTCTGTTTCGTTTCGTTCTTCGCCTGCACCGTTAACAAAGATTATGAAACAAGCACAGACGAGTGCCAGAACCAATCCATCCAGCCCCAACCAATGCCGGTTCCCGATCGATTTCGATTTCGAAAAGTCCTGAACTTTTCTAATGTACTTAACAGCACTCATAGCAAATGACAACCCCTGTGCCAGCTGAATTCCCCTAACAACAGACAAAGGTATCAACTTATACACCAGCTGCATCAACCCTGTGGCACCCAACACCAACAAGACTCCACCCGTGCAAATCCCGGCCGCCATGATTTCCGGGATGTTAAAACTCGAATCAGATAAAGCCACCGCCGCGATCGACTTCATCGGTTGGACAGGCATCGGAACACCATATATGGCACCGGTGACAATGTTGTAGACACCAGTGAATATCAACGTGGTGCCTAAATTAAGGTCCTTGGCAAGTGTCAAGGCCAACACAATGGGAATGTATGTGCCCAAATCTCCCATGGCACCATTCAACTCTGCCCATTTGGACCGAAAAGTTAAGTTCCTCTTCAGTTTATGAGCCACGGTCGGAGGAGTTTCGGCTAAGTTTTGATTGGTTTGAGACTCCATGGCAATGGAACGAAGCAGTGATGAAAGAATAAGAGAGGAATATTAAGGTTTTATAGGTCGAACGAATGTTCTCGGTACGTCGACGTATCGAATATATAATACGACTTTAGATTAAAGTATTTTAAAGGAGATTTTGTAATACCCTTTGGGTTCAAGGAGAGGCCAAATATGTGACGAGCATCTTCAGAAATAGTAACCTTAGTTCGAACCAGTGCAGGTTCATGTGACGTGACCCAAAAATCAAATAATAAAGAATATATTCTCCAAAGTCAACTTTAATATTTAGATTTTTATATTTGAAGTTATATTTGTACAAATAGTTTTAATCGGAATACATCGTAATTTATTATTTAATTATGGGTAATTACGGGTTTATTTTAATATTAGAATTTAGGGTTTATAAGTTAAAACATAAATTTTTATTATATTACCTGAACTTATAAACTCTAAATCTTAATCTTAAACTTTAAAAATTTTAACAGTACCTTCTGAATTCTAAACTTATACCTTAAACGTATAATATTTATAAAAATTTATTTTTACCGCATAAAATATTTTCTCTTTAATTTAAATACATCCTAATCAATAGTATATTATTCAACGGTGAAAAATAGTAATACATTTTAAAAGTCAACTTAAACATTTAATTTTTTTTTTATTTTCACTTATATGTGTGATAGTTATCTTAATATTTTTTTTTTGAAATCCTGCCGTAATCAATTTTTTTTTTATATTTTAATTTATGATTTATATTCGAGATTTATATTTATTTATTTTTATAATATCCGACATATTAATGAAGTTGTAAGATAATCTCTTGTTTGTCTAAGGGAATAAGATTTGTCTTTTAGTTTGATTTTCTGCATCTTTCAAACCTGCGGTGGAGAAATGATTTTGAAGTCAAGAGTCGTTCATTCAGACAAGCACTTTGGCACTTCAAAAGTAACAATTTTAAAGACATGATGAGATCATCAAGACCAACACTGTTTTTTTTACTAAACATAATTAATTAATTTAAATAAATTATTACACGAAAATTTTAATCTAATTATTATATTTATAATTTTAGAATTTAAATATCTTATATTTATTAAAATGAGACTTAAATAATTTAAAATGTATATTTACTAAACTTAACTCTGTCTACTAAATGTATATTTACATGGTGTAAAACTTATTTAGTTTTACACTAATCCATGACCATTATACGAGTAAAATGAATAAATAAGATTAACAATAGAAAATCTGAAGATTATCACTTAAAAAAATAAAAAAATAATTTTAATAATTTATTATCATTATCCAACAGTCCAAAATTTATATAAAATTAGATGCGTTTTATACTATATAAGTTGATCCTAACCTATCATATATATTTTTGTTTAGGGTTATAAAAAATGATTAAAAATTAAACCAAACATATCGTAATATTATAAATATTTATAATTAAACTTAAATATAAATTCAAATAATTCAACTAAAAAATTTAAAAAAAATAAGACTTAATCAATTCAATTAATTTATATTTTTTACTCAAATCCATCACATTCTTACCCATTTAAAATTCTTAATATTACACTTAATGCATTATTTTAATGAATCAAAAAAAAAATAATGCATTATTTTAACTTTCGAACTATATTATTTTCTAATTTGGTATTTACATTTTTTTCGTCTCAATTTAATATTTGAAGTATTATAACATTACTTATTTTAATCAACATTATTTATTTTAGTTTGAATATTCAACCGAAAGTTGCTGAGAAGGGTGAATAGATGAATTAAAAAATTTGGTGAAAATAAAAAAAAAAATTACATAATCAATATTCCCTCTGTCGTATATGGTGTCCAGTATTGACTTTTTAAAAGTCAAAATTTTAAAACTTTGATCATATTTATTTTAAATATTTTAATTTATTAAATTTTATAAAATATATATTTTTAAACTATTTGATTAAAGATATTTAAAACATATTTTTTTTTATTTTTATCAATAATAGATTTAAAGTTATAATGAGTCAAAGTTGAAAAAATTTGAATAAAAAAGTCAATAATGGGTAAAAAAAATTGGGACGGAAGGAATATAATAATATTTGTATTTAATCTAAAACAAACTAAAAAATAAGCTAAATTTAAGAAAATAAATCCTATAAAAGTGTAATATTTAGGAAAACTTGAAGGAAAAAAATTGAATTTATGAGGAAAATACTACTACTAATTACTCCTTATGAAGATATTTGTAAACATGGATATAAACACACAAATTTTAAATAAACGAACACGTTTTTAAAACTTCCAACGAATATAAACAAGCTTTAAAATGAATAAACGAACACGTTTTTAAAACTTTTAACGAATATAAACAAGCTTTAAAATGAATAAACGAACACGTTTTTAAAACTTTCGACGAATATAGACAAGCTTTAAAATAAATAAACGAACACGAACAAAGATATATCGTTCAAACTCGGTTCATTTAAATTCCTAGAAACAATGGTTCTTCCAAATGAAATATTAAGTAAAATAGGATAATATTGTGACAAACTTACAAACTATTGCAACTCTTAGTAGTCATAGTCATAGTCATAGATCCTTCCATGATTCAAGCATCCAATAGGTAATTCTGCAAAACACAGCAACATGCATTACTTCACCAAGTTGATGCATATTTTTTCTAAGATTATTATAAATTCAGCAACCCTAGACATATATTTGCTATAGAAATATTTGGAAGATATTTTTAGGGAAGAATGGGAGAAACATGTAAGGACACTAGCAACTTGAACAAGACTTGTTTTGCTGGGACTCTAGGAATGAGGGAAACATATTCGAATTCGATTCTATCCGGTTTCTGAATACCTCTGAAACAACATTTTGATCTTGCTTCCTTGTTTTAATGGCGGAAATAAAATCGTTCAATGCTTTAATGGAAGACCCTTTTTTCGTTTCCTTCATCTTTCATAGCTGCCCTTATATGTTCTGCAATTTCTTCAGCTTTTCTCTTCATATCTCCCCCTTTCTTTTCCTTATCCATCACTATTTCTATCACTTCCTTAACCCATTCACTCGAAATCGAACTTTGAATCCCTCTTGTTAACTCCACCGCGACACCCATTTCCTCCACCAACATCTTCGAATTATAAGCCTGCTCAGCTGCCATTGGCCACCCTATAATCTTCACCCCTTGGCTCAAGCTTTCCATTGTTGAATTCCATCCACAATGGCTTAAAAACACCCCCGTCGATTGATGTGACAAAATCTCCAATTGTGGTGCCCAATTTTTCACCAGCAACCCTTGGTTACTCCTATTCATTCGATCTTCGAACCCTTGCGGTAACCATTCAGATTTGAACTCGGTTTTTAAGTGGAATCCGAGTGGAGGCCTAATCACCCAAATGAAAGGTTTCCCACTTTTTTCCAACCCAATTGCCAGCTCCATCATATGTGATGGACTAATAGTGTTTTGAGAACCAAAAGAAATGTAAAGAACTGAATCATGACTATGCATATCAAGCCATTGAAGACATTTCTCAGATGAAATCCCAGGCTCTTTCCCTGCATGTTGTCGACACAAACTATTCGAACTCGAAGACGATGAAGATTTAATTAACCATGGTTTGGGCAAAAGGGGTCCAATTGGCCAAACAGGGAACTTGATATATTTTCTGAGCAAATCCAACCCGAATGGCTCAATCTCTTCAACAGTGTTGCACAACCAACCGAAAGACTTCAAAGAACCAGAAATCTGTGGCTGCATAAACCTGGACCATAAATCATTCCCATCAGCATTTCTCAAGAACGAATGGAGTTGAGAAACATGAAATTTACATCTTTCGGGGAATCCAGGCACATTGAACTCATCGGAATCCGTTTTCCGATGCGGAAGATTCAACCACAACGAAACATAAGACACAGTCCCATAAGCACCACCAGTCGAGAACGCAACGTTTACAGTTCCTACACTATCCGCAACATCAACAGCCCACCCAAAGAACACATCGGAAATAACACAAACAGGTGGTCTGCCCTGTTTTTCAACGATATCCAACAACAAATCACGAAATGGGTTTCTCAAAGAAACAGAGGAGGAGAACAATTTACCGATGAGATCCAACGTTAAGTTCTCGGTGTTCTCCGTGTTGGGCGGCAACCCATGGTCGGAACTGTTGAATGGAAGCTCGAACAAGCGGATTCCTGGATTGGGGTCTTTCCGGAGAGTGGAACGGAGGTACTGGATGTTGAGATGGGTGTTCGCAACGGCGATTTTGAATCCGGTTTGGCTATGTATTTGCTTTGCTAAAGCTAGAAATGGAATGAGATGTCCGTGACCCATGAAAGGAAGCATTACAATGTGTATATCTTCGTCGGAAGAACCCATAATTGATCTGCCGGAGATGGTTTTTTCCCTCGGTAAATATGGTTTCAGACCAGAGAGTGAGTTTACACTTTAAAGAGTAACAATCAAGGATGCTCCTTTCTCCTGTCCTGTTCTAATTAATTAAACCTGTGATTCCTACGATATCCGAAAGTTGGACGGATGTAGTTGAGAAACGTGGTGGATGATTTCGCCGTAATATAGAGGTTTAAAGTGAATTACATAAATGCTCATCAGTATACTTTTAAAATTTATGATAAAATGATTTAATATTTATTTATTTTTTTGGTCATTTTAGGAAAATAATGAAATTTTAAATAATAATTGAGGATAGAAAGGAAAAGAGAATATATTTTGAAAATTAATAAAAAGGATAACGTACTGTGCATATAGCTTTACCTCTTATTTTATGTATGGTTCATTCATTGTTTAATGGAATAAAATTTAACGGAATTCTCTTTTACTGAGAAATTATATCATAGGTCAATCCCACCACGTTATTCATGGATCAACCAATAGAAACTGTCCACCTCATTATTTTTTAATTTTCGAAGTGGAGATTCACTTGAGAAAAATTATGACATAGAAAAATTGATAAAACGGATAGTTTTTATTAGTTGGTCCTATGAACAGGTGGTAGGACTGATCCATAATATAATTTTTCCCTTTTACTGTAGTAATTATGATAGTTTTCAAAATATACTTTCTTTTCTCTTATATCCTCAATTATTGTTTTAAAACTCTATTATTTTTTTAAAATGACCCGATTTTCCATCTATAGGTTTATGGTAAATTTAATTTGATAATTTTATATTTTATCTAATTAATTATTTAAAAGTGATAAATCTTGATATTACAAACTTGTTAAATTTAAAATTTAAGTTAGGTTATAAAATTTATAAATTTAAGATTTTAAGTCTATTAATCTAAGTTGTATAAATTTTTTTATACAATTTGTTTGTCATAATATAATTTTTATTTTAAATTTATTTTTTTTATTTTTTAAACTTTTCAATTCAAATTAATTAAAAATTGTAAGTTCCCTTTTCAATAAAAAAAATCAAATCCATTTTCACAATTTTCTTTACTGTTATGATTTGACCAAGAGTTGTATATTTTTCTGATCAATTTGAAGACAGTATTTAAAACTGTGTACGCAATATTTCGCCATTACTGGTTAGTCATTAGATGCAAAAGTTGTTCAATGGAATCCATTGATGAGTATGCAGACATGATGAATAAGAAAGCAATGACAGGCATTGATCTCACAGGAAGCAGATGCTTACTGGGTGAGGTCACTGAGGGAAGAAAAAAGAGAGGCACATGAAGCATGCAATGGCTAATGGCTAATGGCTATGTTATTCGGCATCAAACACGAGTCGAAGACGATGAAAAATGAAGAGTGAGTCCGAACAACATAAACGAGGAAGATGGTATCCAACAATCACTCCAAGATTTCTTTTTTTTTTTTTCCCTTCATATAAAGAATAAATATCGCATCACAGTCTTACAAATTGATAACCAAAAGTATACTAGAAAATCTCCATAAACCAAACAAAAATAATATTCCTAAAGACTGGTTCACTAGCTGAAGGGAAAAGGATGGGAGGAAAAAAATTCAACAAAATAATCAATGCAAAACACAAACTTACTGTGCATGGACCCTCCTCGGTCACCTTCGGGCGTAGACTGGACTCCAGGAAACAACCAATTAGGGAGGATTTCAGAAAAGATGGCAAGACAAAAAAAGGGAAATGGAAGGACCGTATGCAAACAGCACAGACTAGTGGACATGGGGCATCTTCTGTCGGAGAATAACCCAGTTCACCAGACTATCCTATACACGCGTTGTGCGCGGATGAATAAGTACTTTTTATACACAAAGCTCCAAGCATTTGAACCTCAACCTTTTGAGGTTTGATCACTTCATGGCAGTATGGACCAAGAACTGACTTGAATGGACTGGAAAAACTAACAAGGTTTCATAGAACCAGTTTTAAATGAATAAAAATTATCAATTTACTCGTAGTAAAAACCAAAAAATTCAATCCAGAACCAAACTCATGATGGAGGAGCAGATGCCTTCTCCATTTTCTCCTTTTCGATCTCAGCTCTCCTCTGTTCAGCATGCTGAGCAATGCCATTTGCAAGAGCTTGATAATGGAAATCCAGAGTTTGCATGAGGTTCTGAAACATCATAGGATCTGATGCTTGCACAGCTAAGGGAAAGAAAGAAAAGGTTCTCATCTCAAACGATGCCCGTGGAAAATATGACGAAACTAGAAGATGCATGGAAACAAGATTAAAGGTAGAACAAACATTTACCCTTGACAATATCTACAAAGAAAATAAAAGGGTCGACTTCGTCGATTGGTGAGTGCATCTCTTCATCATCACTAAAATCATCATCAGAATCATCTTCGTCATCAGTTCCACGGAAAGCTTTAGCCTATAGAGAAAACAAGGTCAGGTTGAGTGAAACAAAGGATGAGACCCAATCTAGCAGTCCTATCCAAGCAAGTCATCAGTACCAACATTCCCAGAACCATCCATGCCACCCATATGGTAGCCATACATTTCCCAACGGGCCTATTCTCAAAACTTGAGAACAAAATTGTGATATTTATGATAGCATGAAGTATCCAAGTTATATAACCTTAAGGGTCAAAATTATGCATACCTGGGCAGCTAGTTTTTGAAGCCTGAGGCTATCAGCTTCATCTCCATCCTCTGCATCAACTCCCATTTCCTTGTCAGAACCATCCTCATCATCAGTCTGGAAACCATCCATGTCATCATCATCTTCAGCCTCTTCTTCCTTTGCAGCTTCTGCATGCACAAATAATGCATGGAATTAACAACAGAGAATGATGCAAGGATACAATCTCAAAAGGACAGCACCCTCCTTCCCCACAAATACAAGAAAGAAATAGAAACCTGCAACTTGATCCTTATACGCAACTAGGAGGTCAAGGGCGGCCCTAAATACACGTCCAAGAGCCTCCCCAGCTATCTGTTCACCAGGAAGTGCAAGAAGTGACGTAAGACCCAAGCAGCAGACTTTCTTATCATGCTCTCTGTAGAAGCCAGATTACCCAAAGTGAGAACTTCATTTAAAATTAGTGATAATATGCTCAAGGCTTGCACAGAGTAATACAGAATGATGAAAGCAAATACAAAACTACCTACCGCTTAAAATTAACATGTGCACCACTCTTTCTGACTTGTTGCAACAACTGGAACCAAAGGTTGAACACTTCCGTTGTAACAGCAAACTTATTCAATATGCTGAGTGTCAAAGCTGCATTGTAATATACTGCATTGGCAATCTGGTTAACGAAGACGAGTGTTGTGTTAGTTGTTAGGGAATCAGACCATAAACATTACCAAGGAGCAACAGGCAAAATGCGCATTATATAAGACATGAACATATAATATATGACATGATGTTGCCAAAGAATACCGCTATATGTCAGACACTTTACCACTTGTATAAGAAGACATTTCAACCGTGATTTCTCTGTTCGATTCAATCGATCGAGTGTGATTCTTAAATACGGCTCCACCCAGTGATCCACCTGCCCTCTACAGTTTTGAAACACAACTTCAATCAGCTTGGGGGCTGGTTCAATATCACTGTCCTCTAAATTTTTATCCATCATAATCTGCAAAATAAAAATAAATGACACAGGCATTATAAACCAAAGAGGTTGACATATGGGTATGGTAGAAAATTTGCAAGAAGATAAAAGACTTAAGAACCTATACTTTATACTCAGTATCCGTTGAAAGTTTTACATCTACAGGCAACATTTTATAACTAAAAATGAACTCACAGATGAAATCATATTCCAAAGATTTTGCTGGTAGTCCGGTTCCTTGCAAGTAAGAAAATGTGCAGTACTCCTGGATACATAGTTGTCCAAAGGAACCAAAATATCTGCATGAAAACTACACTTAGAAACAACAAAAATATACAAATAAAGGAAAACAAATAATGATAAATTTAAATTCAATGGCAAAAATGAGTATGAAACTTCCCACTTTCTGTTATAATGCAAACCTAATCATATGAACCTACTAGAACAAACATAAATGAACTTTCCAAATTTTATTAAAAACAAATTTGAATGTCACATTGCAGAGGCAATCTGATATTAAACTTAGGTGTGGTTGTCTTCACAACTTTTCCAGTTAAAAAACAATGATTCAATCAGGATTGTTTTAAGTAAACAAGTCAACTCTTTATGATTTTATATGCTTTAACAAGCACAATTAATTTATTTGACAATGTGGATCTTAGGCCAACATGCATGAAGCAAAAGTTTCATATCAAAATTTTACGAAAGCTTTTCAATGAGCAAACAGTATTTCTACATAGCATATAATGATGTAGACCATGACGAATTTCAGATAATATAGATAAAAAGAAAAAACTTAAAAAGAGTTAATATAGTCTAGTAAATAAATCCTAAAACGTTCAGATATGAAAATAATGAACTAAGGCGAAAAAAAGTCAAATCAAATCATACTCGGAAAGAAGTCTATTGCCCAATCAGCTAATGCTTCAATCATCAAAGGCCAAAGGGTCCACATATCCAATGAAATGGTAGGAGAAAAGAAGGTCATATATGAAACAATCTCCAAGATTTCTTCAAAAACCTCTGCAGAAGAACAAAAAAATTAACAAGACAAATTACTGATAAATGTTTAAAGGTGTCTTTACAACAAAACTAGATTTACTTAGAGAATGCTTTCCATTAACTTGTCAAAAAGTTCTTTATGGTAATTTTTTATTGTTTTCACAAATGTTCAATGCATTTATGAACATATCTTATTATACAAACACCTTCAAGTTCTAACTACATTTTCCGTGGTTAATCAGATGCAACTCTAAAACCAAGTTGCACTGGCTAATGTAACAGAATGAAACACTATTAAAAAATAAAACAATTAAAAATGATCACTGGGGTACGGAGAGAAAAGACAGAAAAACTGTACATACCTTGCCCATCAGTTGTCAACATTTTTTGCATGATTGGAAGCAAAGTGGGCTCAACCTGAACAAATAGGTGAGGGAGCCTGCTAACTGATTCAAGTATTGTACTTATGGCACGCAAACAGCCAACAGCAGCCAGAGCACCAGGATCATCAGCTTCATCATCTGCTTCTGCAGTTTTCATACACCTCCAAAACGCAGCTGCCTGAAAGCAGAGACATGAAGATAGTTATGGGACTAGACAATTAAACTATGTAATTTAAAAGATATAATGGGAACATGCATTACCAAATTCTGACATAAACCAAGAGCATAAGGCGCCATCTCCTCCCCAAATTTGTCAACTATAGTCTCCAGGGTAAAAACAAGGTCCTCGTTCTCAACCTCATTCATAAGTTTAAAAATATCTGGAAGAAAAGAAATTGCATACTATTCAACAAGAGTTCAAATAATGAAAAAAGTAATCGTGCATGATGTGAATGCTCAATATAATCACATGCACGATCCAAAAGAAAAGAGAAGAAAAAATGAAAAAAAAAACAGCAGTTTTTCCCAAGAGCCAAGCTAACATTGAGACAGCCATCAAATAATAAGAAACTGCTAATAAGATAATACAGGTACTAAATACCACTTACCATCAAGTAGCTGAGGAAGAATAGGACGAATATCATTTAAATCTGAATAGAAAATAACTTCTTATTAGTTGCACAGTCAACACTCTAATTTATGACAAAAAAAGATGTGTACAGTAACCAGATGACAACAAATGCAGACTAGACCCAAGTTTGCTAAATCCAAAATCAACTCAAATAAAATATAAAAAAAAATATTCAAAGAAAAAGTATCAACTACATACCTTTGCAAGCTTCAATAAATAATCTCAATGCAAAGACTGAATCAACACGAACTGGAAGTTCTGGATCACGCAACCCAGAAACAACACTATGTAGTGCTTGAAGGAAATTATTCTTGTCAGAGAAGTTTACACTGGCATATTGTCCTGCTACCCATGCAGCCTAATAACCAGGAAAAAATTATAAACCAAGAAAATTTCACAAATGCAAATGTGTGTTTGTGTATATGAAACCATGAAAAAGAGTACTGGAAGAGGAAGATTAAGAAGACCTCAAGATAAAAACTGAAAACAAACCTTGGCTCTCAGATGACCAACAGGACTGCGGAACTCTGGGACAACATGTTGCATCAACATATGTTCCAGTCCAGATTTATAGGGCTCGGTTTTTTTCAGTTTATCACAAAGTGCTCCAACAGCAAGTAGAGCACCATCTTTCTGTCGGCAGGGCTTGTGTTCTAGAGGTGTTTCATCATATCTGGAACAAGAAAAGAATGGCATGAATATACCAACTAAACATAAAACAAGTCAATGTCAAAGAATCCGAAATCTTGTTTCCATAAACTTCAAAAGGAAAAGAATACCTCTTGAAAATTTCCACAATGAATTGAATAAACTTTTGAAGATTCTCTTTTCCATGTTTTCTGACTAACTCACTGACAAAGTCCATGGAGGCAGTCCTAGGACTATATAAATCTTCAATAATATCTGGCATGCAAAAATAAAATGTACGATTAATGTGGCTCTCATTCAAGGTTTTGCAAAAACACACACCAGGTTTAGGAGCTTACCATAGCCCTTCCTTACATACTCATGTGGATCTTCCTCCCAAAGCTTCTGATCATTGTCATTGAAGCACATGAGAGGGAAGATTATCTCAAAAAGAAGAACATCAAGCTGTGGTTGCAATAAAGTATACATGCTATTTTTCGATATGCTGCATATAAATGAATGTTAATTCTGTTAAAAACCATTTGAAACGTTCATAAATTAAAAACAACTTGCAATATGAAAACACTGGCAATGCAGAATGTTAAGAAGCTAATTGTAGATCAGTATACTAGAGAAACTTCTAAATTAATACAACTTGCAATACGAAAACAAAGGAGTTTCAGAATGTTAAGAAGCTAATTATAAGTTTCTTGAGATTTTATTTGGTTACAGTTGTTAAATTTAAGACGCTTAATTGTACAATTTCATAGGTCTAGGGTTATTAGTAGTATTTTACAATTAATTAGGTAGCAGGAAGCTCAGCACGTTACTCAATCACCAACAGATAGAAAGTAAAGTGTATCAATGGAAAGAAAACATTCGAAACAAATCCTTATAACACCCAACAAACAAGTACAAGGGGCATTCCAAAATCTCTACTTGAAAATCAAAAGCACCAGTTATTGTCATGATTGATGCATAAACATATTTCAAACCTGTTATTTAGATATTGAAGAATAAGGTTGGTAACTCTGTCAGGGAGATAGCCACCAACACGAACAACACCCAACAAGTTCAAGTGGCATTCCAAAACCTTTCCTGCATAGTTCTTTTGAAACATTTGGGCAAAAGCCCTGTTTTCTGGATTACTAACTTTTAAATCTCCAAACCTGTAAAGTAGACACCAAACTCACAAATTAGCTTGGAAACTCAAGGACTACAACAGATTCCTCCAAACCATGTTCAAATTTTCAAGCTTACCGAGTATATAGTCTATTTAAAATATGAACAATCCATTTTTTCACCTTCCACCACCCCCATGATTTCCTGAGCTCAGGATCCAAAGGTTGGCCTTCCAGAGGTACAGGGCTCTCCAAAACTTTTAAGAAAAGCACCATCCAAGCACTGAAGGCATTGGGATCAAGTAACTGTTTAGGAATCTCCAACTGAAAAGTAGAAACAATATCCCAGCATGTCAATCATTAAAACAAATCACATGGAACTAAATACAGTAGACATAAAACAATGTACTAAGATCAATTATGCTGAAAATATTTGGCACATAATTTCTCCTCAAGATATATGCATAACAATAAGATGCAACAAAATTGATTATTTAGCATGCTAGTAATTTGATTGGGATCCTTTAAATATTAGAACAAACAAGATAAAATAAGCAGAGTTCATAACAATAAATATTACATAATATCAAAAAATCCACTATAAAAATGCATTGTTTAACAAAAATAGATAATACTTTTAAATAAACATTTTCTTCATCAATATGTCAAAAAGTTCGACTAGAAATAAAAATAGGAAAAAAGGAATAAACAAAAAGAATAAGATATTAGAAAGTCTCCTTCTAATAGATCAGGTGAGAAAAGCAATGAAGAATAGTAAAACTAATTTGATAACTTACATATATAGATGACCAGAAAATTTTACAAATAAGCTTTATTAGATCTGCTACTTCCACTGCTGGTTTTTCAATAAGGACAAGTCTGTTGAATATATTAAGAAGATGAGGAAATGTCTCCTCAACAATGAGGTGAACTGGAGCTCTCTCCTCCTCTGTCTTAAATCTAGAATGATAAATAAAACAAGACATTAGTATTGGAAAATTAAAGAAAAACAACATAAGGATGTACGTACTAAATTAAGAGAAACAACGATGTGCTATTCTAAACAAATAATTCACATCACCTTCGGTGAACAATTTACACACTAAAAAATATCAAAAGCACCAACTGAAAACAGAAAGAGAGAAATCTTGCAACCAAAATGAGAAAAATGTGATATACACTTACTCATATTTTTTAGCAAGTATCTGCAACACAAACAAAGCTCCATAAACCTGCTGATCCTGTAGGTTATGCTTCACCCAATCCAGAAGTGGTGGCCACTGCTCCGGATAATCCGCATTAATAATGGTCTTGAGACACTCACCCAGTTGCACCCTGCAATAAAATCAAAAAGCAACATATGCATGTAATCTAGATTCTAGGCACGCTACCAGCCTACCATGTAACCACAAAATAATTCTAAGCCAACAACCAAAAGAGACAACAAACAATGTTACCTCAACAAAGGAGGAACTTGAGATACAAATACAAGAATATGATCACGAACCACATCTTTATCGCTTTGGAGAATTTTCTGTGGCTCATCTACATTCATTAAAAACAAAACAAAGTATATTCATATTGAAAAACATAAACTAAAATAAGCAAAAAGATTTGATTATATATATATATATATATATATATATATATATATATAAAGATTGATTAAGAGAATTTATACTTGGATCAAGAGGAGCCCAATTCTTGGCAATAAAGTTCTTGAACTGAATCGAAGCAACTTGACGAACCGCCATAGAACAATTATTATCAACGACGATCTGTAACAATCTCACTAGATGCTGGGGTGTATACTGAAACTGAAACCAAACACAATCCAAAAATAAAAAATCAATCTTTCGATCTAATAATCAAAACCCAATCAGTACCGATTAAAAACTTAATGAATAAACCAAACCTTATTGAGATTTTCTTCAGCGGCTTTGCGTTCATCAGGATTGGGACTAAGAGCAGCTTGAAGAACAACGACAAGACTTGGAACATCCATTTCGCAGACACAGAGATGAACAAAATCGAAAGTTTCGAAATTTAAACAATAAACGCTAAACCCTAGAGGCTCAAATTCAGTTGAATGATATGAGATTCCAGGGTTTAGAGACTGGGAGATGTCTGCTGAAACAAACAACGGGGCTATTTAAATCCTAGGGTTTTAGATATAAAAATAAATATTTTTATTAAAAAATATTTAATTCAGTATCACACGTGCGGTCAACTCAGGTGTTTTTTTCTGTAGTTTTAGATTTCGTTCTTTGTGTTTGACTAAAGTAAACAAAACCTGGTCGCACGTGTGTCTTATCTTATTTTATTAAATAAATAATAATTAGTACCTGTTAAATTTAAAGCTATTTATGATTAAATTTGAATGATTTTATATCATTTAATTTAAATTATTATGTCAAGAATTGTTGGATAAAATTATGATTTAAACCTATTTATGGATAAAATTATGATTTAAACGGGTAAAATTATTGGATCAATTTAATTGATCTGATCTCATTAGATATAATTATTAAATGATTTAAACAGATAAAATGATAATATAAATTTATTTAATATTAATTTAATAAAAATAGTGTCTTAAGTAATGTTATAACATTAATATATTATTAATATTGTATTTATAATATTTTTAGTGATATAGAATGAGATTGTATGTTGTTTAAGAGTGAATGTTATTAATTTTATTATTTGATTAATAAGATATTTTTAGCTTAAAAATAAAAATTATTTTTTATATACTTTAATTTATTTGAAAATGATGAAATATAATAAAAAAAATAAAATCTAAACATATTAAATAAATAGTATTTTACAATTTAAAAATATTAAAAGAAAATGATAATATATAAATATAAATATTTTTTTTAAGAATTGATTTAAATATAAAGTTTTTGCAAATTTTAGATGTAACAAAAATAGTTTTATAACTTTTATGTAAATATTTTTAATTTAATAATTAAAATTTTAACTTCATAATAAAATATATAATATAGAGAAATTGATAAATTTTACTTCTAATTAATATTATAATATGCTATAAGTTTAACTTATAAAAGTAGCATAATACAATATATTATAAATTTACAAAACGGGTCATGCTGAATCGAGCTTGGGCCTTTAATACTAAGCCCAAGCCCAACTCATTTTAATCGAGACATAATTTTAGTTTAAACCCTAAATATCGAACAAACCTTAAACCTTAAGCAAATAACCCACACCTTCAACAGGTCTAATTCATTTAGAAACTGCTTACCGATCTACCTCATATCATTACAGACTCAAATCACTCAACTTGCCAAATAGTTCGAATCAAAATATTTATAGTTAAAAAAACAAATTAAGGGTGTTAACAAAACATTTGTGCTCACATGCAACTCGGGTCGAATTCGTGTTGCTCGAACTATTAAGTCAAACGAATTCAAGTATTTTAATACTAGACTCGACATGCTCAAGAGCATGTTGAACCTAAACTCGAACACATATAATCAAACTAGAAGTTGAACATGAAGTCAACTTTACTCTTCTATGAGTAAACAAACATAATCAAGCCAACTTGTGTAGTTGGAGCGATCGAACTTGAACTCGACTCGATTACAACTTCTACCCCAACTATAAACTCATTTTCACTCGAAAACGAAGAATTAAAAAATATATATAACTTGCATCACAAGCTAAGCTAGTGAACAATAGTGAATGTGCTACAATTGCTTTATTCTTGTTTGGTGTCCTATGTATACATATAGATGTACAAGTTATGCATGCTATTGCTATTCTATTATTTTTCATTTTAATCAAATTCTATTCGGTTGTGTTAAGGATTCAACAAACTATACTGAGATGAATATCTCGATTTCGATTTTATATTTAATTTCTTTTATCTTAAATCCGTTGTTAATCGTCTACTGTTTTACTAGCAGCTCGAAAAGAAGTGCAGTAACGTAGTTAACATGATCAACAAAATCATAGTAAACCAGGCATTTGAATGGCAAGCAGAAGAAATATAGTGGGAACCTACTAAATGCACCGTTCCGGTCCTTTCGTCCAGCACTTTTATGCTTGAAGAGCCTGAAAACAAATGTAGAAAATGTCATGGAACGGGAACACGAAGAACCCTAGATCTCTCTTGCAGAACAAGTAGTTCTTTCTAGCTAGAATTGATATTTTATATTTGATAACCATAAAAAAATTTCATAGAATAGTTATATTCAATCGAAAGTTGAAAATAGAAGTATATTCGGAAAACTCACTTCAAGGGAGTTAATCTAGTTAAGCATATAGATGGAAAATAATGGTATATGTTTAAAGAAAAGGCAAACTAACTATCGAAAACTGGTAATACTTAAGAATCGAACGCTACGCAATCAAGCAAGACAAGGAAAGCAGAAACATATCTTATAAAACAAAGGAATAATAATAGCCCAAGATTTATACCTATTTAGTACAAAACTAATTAACCAAACAGGAAGAGAAAAGTAACACGACACTCACAATTGTACTCGGTCCATCCAATGGCCTGATTTTCCAAATCATACACAACAAGCTTGTTTGAAAGCACCAAATCTGTAGGCAACACAACAATGTTGAGAGAAAGATTAAAAATCTCTCATTTCAGCAAATTTTGGTTGCAACTTAAGGTATAATAAAATCTATGCTAAAACAGTAGATACTCGAAAGTTCTCTCTAGCATTCACTTGGTTTTGAAGACTAACACCATTTTAATCTAAGTTCTAACAGTAACTGATTATTCTTCTATGTAATCATTAGGGATATACTATTCGGAGAACCAATCATCCAGGACAACCTAAGAAAAACATGTCTGAATACAATGACATGGTAAAAGGTATTTTTATTGATAATTTACAAGAACAAGCAAAGGAAAATCTTCACACTCAAGCATAAAGGCCACCTAATTTGACATTATCATGTAGAACGTGCTCTAGAGCAACTAAGTCCTCAATTTTGTTTTGGCAAGTTACCAAACAGAGCACTAAGCATTAAATCAAATTATCCACCAAATATAACACCAAATAAATTATTATAGAGAGAAATATTAAAATAATAAATGTTTAATACCAACGGAAAATAAATAAATCTTTGTAAGTTTGAATATACTAATTACATTTTGATAAATTATGTGAGTTATTCCGTGGCAATAATGTTTTTCAAAAACATTTTAGAGAATTAAACAAGAGAGAGTAAAGGTAAAGAAAAATGTTTAACTGTCCTAGGATCGATAGGTCTTCAATTCCAAAGTAATAAAAAAAACATGGTTAGAAGGCATACCTCCCAAGAGGGTCATATTCTTTCGATCCCTGGATTGCAATCCACTGTTTTGCCATCCAATGCACCACAATCCACCCTGCACAAAACCACTCTCGTAAATATCAATTTATGCAAACTCTATATGTTTATAACACTAGAAGAACCTATAAGACACTTTAGATTTAATCACGTGTCATAAACAATCATACTTCTGCATCTACACTCAAAAAACATCACTGCTCTCAAAATGAAACCTATTTAAAATTCATTGAACCTAATCTAATATTTACATGCTGAACCAAAGAGTCCTTAAATAATAACAAACATAATAATAAACTTAAGTTCCCTAAACTAAAATCAGACCAAGCAAGAGTATGGGAAAGCTTTCTTTACAGACTATTTCACCCAAGCATAAAGCATAGACTGAAGAGAATGGAGATGCAAGTTTTTACTTCAAAAGAATATATAAATGATTCTAAAATTTTGTAGTTAAGCATACTTACATAGGGGAACAGGTACTCATGTGGATAAACCTTCAGAGTAACTGAATTTGCAAAATGGAAAGTGACATTTGGAAATGCCTTATCAAGACTGAAAAAAAATAAATGCAAAAAAAATTGTTGCTTGAAAACTCTGAATCAATATCAAGATAGGTGTAGCATATAAAAATCAATATAGAAATCATCTAGTCAAGTTAATCTAGCCAATGTGAGCAGAGAACTATAGGGACAAAAGACTGCGTTAAGAACAATTGGGGAGAAAAAAAGATTCAAAAACTACACTAGTGTCATCGAGAATTATATAGCTACAATTACAAATTAAATGATAAGACACTGAGACATGTACTTCAGGGATACAATTTGTTAGATCATAGAAATATATTAGAAGCACATGAAAAGCAGGTTCAATGCTAGCACAATTGAAGCAAAAACAAACAAATATTAAGGGGAAAAAAACTTAATTCTTAACTGACCCACAAGGAAAAAAGAAAGGGGGTGGGGAATCTGAGAAAAAAGTTATCCCGAATAAGATTAAGATGAAACATAAAACATTGTTAAATAAAGAAATTTACGATAGAAAAAATTAAAAATATCCAAATCTAAGCATGATAAACATTTTCAAAGAAGCAATAAGAGAGGGGGGGGGGCATAGGTTTTCAAAGGTCACATACACATAATTGCTATTTACCACGTTTCATACCTCTTGGAATACTGAAAACATGTATATTCATCGTGAACAGTTTGAAGCTTCAAACGAGGCTGCTGAGAAAGTATCTAACAAGAGATTTAAACAACATGAAATACTTTAGCAGACTGAAGTGAAACTCACAGTCAGGTACAGTATAAACCAATTTTATATCACATACCTCATTAACTAACGGCTCATAAACCATTTCTGGGAGATATGCTAAGGTTGTTCCACTATCTATTATTGTCCCTTTTCGGTCAGCTGAATCAAACATATCTGCTGTAAAATTTAGGAAATCATGACCAACTTGAATTGCTGTCATATTGACATTGTAATGTGGCCTGAAATTTCAAATGACAAGATGAATTCAATGTGCAGAATCACATACATACTTATGTGAATAAGAAGATGAACTCAAAAGATTTGACTATCAGAATCAAGAAAATGGGTTGATAAATAACGTATCATAGAGAAGCTATCCAGTCAGTACCTGTGTGTTGCTGAGTTAAACAATAGCTCTAAACCATAAAGAGAGTTTTCGCATGGAGACAAGAGGATGCATTAATGAACAATTTCAAACGGCATTTGACAAGAGAGCATTTCCAAAATTTAATCACTTCAATTATGTTATGCACAATTCGTTACATGTTCGCCTCTATTTTCAACTTTTCCTAAACCACTTGTCTATCTTTTTCTCTTGCCATTCACACATTACATAAGAAACCAAATACACAATCTAACTGCGACAGAATTTCCATCTTTGCTAACTTATAAGTTAAACTTTGTAATGACAATTTGGGTCCACAACCCTCTTGAACTTCCTATTATTAGAATGAGTGGATCAGAGAAAAGACAAAAACTAAGATTTTTTTGTTTCTCATATGTCAGTGACTCTCCATTACTCTCCATTGGAGCTTACCATGAACCATAACATCAGGTAAATAACCATGTTAAACCTATATAACAATAACACAAAGTGAATCCGGAAACAACTTTAATGAAAATTGAACAGATGGAGCTCCACAGTTAAACCACCAGAATCTTAGCATGTAAACTACTACTGATCATCTGTCATCATATCATTTCAGACAAGTTACTCTTAAGTCTTCAGCTAGCCCATCTAAATTGGCACATTAGAAAAAGATAACCATGGGCCAAAATAAAATAAAAATAACTAACAGCACACTATCTCATTCAATCCATTCAGACAAATGATTCCCCGTGAACTTCAAAACTAATGTAATTTTATGACACATGGGCTAAACTAAATCAAATCAATGCAAGATAAAATATCAGCAGGTGAAAACTTTGATGCTAAAAAACAAGCAATGATATTCACCAAAGATGTCACATACTGATTTGGTACCAAAGGAGTCATGTTAACTCTTGGCTGCACGACATGCCCGATAGCAAAGATGCCGCCTCCATTAACCTCATCTAAGCAATGAGCAAACATATTTTTCACTTTTCCAGATGCAGCAAGCTGGGAAATCATTGATGAATTAGCTTTTCCAAAACCAAGAATTCCATCAAGTGCTTCTTCATTAGAGGAGCCTAGATTCCCTGATTGTGTAGCACCACATCTATGAAAAAAGAATGCTAGAATAACCATAAATACCATCAAAAAGAAAAGAAAAGCAGAATCAAACAGCAAATATGCATGTACTTTACAAACACGTGTGTAAGTTATGCAAAAGCAAACATTAATTAAGCCCAGACATTTTCAAAACAAATGCAATCTCACGACACAATTCCGAAGAATCCTGAAAGGGATATACAGTTCAAACTTCAAAGAAAATCTTATAAAACAAACTATTCATGAAAAAACATGGAGCATTAAAGAACTTGGGTTCAATCTTCAAAAAACTTTTTCTACTTTTCAGGATTAATTTTCAAATGGTTAAATCAAGATGACTATCATGTTATGCTGTCTAGAAAGGAAAAATAAGAACTTCAGAATTTTAAGATGTCAAATCATTTAATTATAATGACACCATCCATAGTTACATGTGCAAATTAGATTATTTAGCAGTATAGTGCTTAGAAAGTTACAAGTTCATAATTTAAAAGCACACACCTGACACCACACAGTACCACGTGTAACACAAGTATGAATTAGAGTAGAGTATGAGAAGGATTAACAAATAACAACTGACCCAAATATAACACTTCCATTTGCAGATGAGGTCTTCAGATCGCCAGAAACTCGATCATATAGCACAGTATCATTTACAAAGTATCCAGCAGTGGAACTCCCATCTCCATATATCTCAAGATATGGACAAGTCATATTAGCAATACAACCGGCCAATGGACCTCCATTTATGGCATAACAAAAATCTTGATCACATGAAACCAACTTGCCAGTGGCAGAGTTCTCAATATTGTACAAAGTAAGATCTATCTGTAACCATAGCATATAAATAAAAAAAAAATCAAATATAATAAAAGATACCCATGAATTTAAGATAATTTGTGTTAGATAGTTGTTACTCTATAACACATTTGGCTATATAAGCAAAATGAATGTTTTACACAAATTGAACATCAAAAGCAATTCATTGTTATTTTCTACTGTTACTTTTTAGTTTTGAATGCAAAATCAATAACTAACTTCCAAGAATGATTTCTCTTTATATAGAAAATTATACAATGGGTTTTAACAATTTGTTTATTTTCAATCATTTAGTATATAATTTTACTTCCAGCTGTTACTTTTTAGTCTATAAATAAGGGGTTTCTTTCTTCCCTTTTTTAAGAAACAAATGTCAAGAATGAGAAGATATACAATGGGTTTTAACAATTTGTTTATTTTCAATCATTTAGTATATAATTTTACTTCCAGCTGTTACTTTTTAGTCTATAAATAAGGGGTTTCTTTCTTCCCTTTTTTAAGAAACAAATGTCAAGAATGAGAAGATATAATCAGTCGAAAAAGAAAGATTAAAAAGGGATGACTTACACCAAGAGAGCTTCTTTTGGGGCATTCTTTACATTGAATACAATTAACCCACATTATATCACTTCCAGTATCTACTTGCAGATAGTAATCCTTTGAAGGTGTCCCAATCCCTATTTTGGCATAATAAAGCCTACAAAAAAATCAATTATTAAGAGACAAAAAAAGATCATAAACTTTAATTTTGTTTTAAACGAATTTTCAATGGCAAATTCAATGATCAACAGAAGAGAGGGAAAAAATGGGAGAGTTACCCAAGACCGTCGGGTCTACCGGAACCTCCCAATGGAAGATCAACGCCGGCGAGAATCCTAAGTTGACGAATACTGTCGTGGACTTTTAAGTCAACGATTGAGCGTTGACTTCCGGCGAATTTGTACTTAACGTGAATAACGCCTGAACTGAGAGCTCTGGTTATGGAATAAGAAGCTACTATAAAGAAAAATAGAAGAAGCTGAAGTGAATAGTGAGAGCTAATCCCAGAAAGAATCATACTCCAAAACCCTTAATTGAAAATCGAAATCACTTAGTTTTTCTTTTCTCTCTCTCTTGATTTATTTTATTTTAATTCTGGGAAGAGCTGAGACGATATTTGCAGTTGGGAGAGAGAGAGAGAGGGGGGATGAATTTATTCAATTTATAATTGGTTTAAGTTAATTTTGATATTTATTTTAAAAAGTGTTATAAAAATAATTTTATATAATTAAAATATAATATTATTAAATAAATAAATGAATTTAAAAAATATTTAAATTTATTAATATTATGATATATAAAGTAAATTAATTAAAATTATAATAAAAATCTTTTTTATAAAATTTAATTTAAAATATAAACTATTGTTTTCTTTCTCCTAGAGATTCTGTCACAATCTAGTCCAAACCACACATAACATATAGATGAATCTAGGGAGTAAAACTCGATTAAAAAAATCGAATAATTCAACTTAGATAAAAATACTCGACTCGTTTTAATTCAATTCGAAATTTTATAAACTCAACTCGAATTTTTTTAAATAAAGTTTAAATTATAAAATAAAAAATCGAATGACTCGAATCTTTTTATAATTAAAAATTATTTTTAAATTCGAGATGAGTCTTTTAATTTTTTATAATATATATATTAATATATAAAAATATAAGAAATATTGTCACATATGAAAAAGTATATACATACATATCTTATATGATTAGAAAAAATCGTTTAAATTAAAATTAAATTATATTATAACATGATAAATAATTAAAATTAAATTTTTATAAAAACTCAAATCAAATTTCTTAAACTCGATTCGAATCAAAAAAATTCAAATAAAATTTGAATGGTAAAATATGACTTGTAAACTCAAATAACTCGAAATTTTTCGACTCGATCGAATACTCACCCATAGATGAACCGATTCCATAAAATAATTTCTCTAGAGTAACAGAGTAATAAAACATTACATGCCATCAATGTCTACCAGAAACAAGATATTAAGTTCTAAATATATAGTATGTCAGCCTGCTTCACTTTAAACAGGTAAACCTTGTAAACCATACCAAAATAAAAATTACTTCTTAGTTTCTTTAACCAGAAGACATAATTTAACCATATGATACAATATTGTTCGGTAATAACGAATCTAGGAACACATATCCATCGAGAAAAAATGAAGACAAACGAACCAACTGATCAAACCGAATCGAAAAACCACAGGAAGGGCTCAATCTTGTACATCAGATGAAAGAATGAGAGATCTTAGTTGGAACAGCAAGAAAAATTCCGGGTTTGCTTTGATGCTTCGGTTTCTGTTTTAGTAAGACTTACCCGATTGACGGTTAATTCGGCTCTATAAGTGTCTGAGTTCAGTACCTTCCTGCTTACGTTGTTGTAAATCTCTCGTATGACAAGCTCGAATGCCTTCTTGACGTTTGTCGAATCTAGAGCAGATGTCTCCATGAAGAACAAATCTTCTTCTTCAGCCAGGGTTTTGCCTTCTTCAACGCTCACATCCCGGATGGTTTCGAGGTCACACTTGTTCCCAACCAACATCGTTGCCACCGTCGTATCGCAATGAGCTGCACAAAAGGGTTCAAGTGAGCACAATCCTCATTCCTCACGATGAATTTCCGTACAAGTTTACGGAAATTAGAAATTCATGTAATAAGCAAGTAAGCAACACATGTTGAATTTGCAGCATTCACAGATAAAATCGACCCTAATGTTCAGTTTGGTATAGAAGTTGGTTCGATTTCATTTCGAGTAAAACTTGAACATATTCTTTTCAGGTTGTACTCAGTTTGGTTTCGGCTCGGGTAATAATTCAACGTGTTCTTATGACTCGGTTGAATTTCAACCGGTTTAAGTTCGGGTAATATTCAGTTCTGTTTGATAAAAACATAATAGAATGCATCGAACCGAACCATTATTCCCTACCAGAAAACCGAGCCCTTGCCAAAAAAACAGGTCCCTCAAAATTTTGAATTGCTCATTTTCAGTCCTTTATACAACTTTCTCTGCTAACTCCATCTAAAATATTAGGCATAATCACAAGTTTAACCATCAAACTTTTACACTGGTTATCGAATTGGACCCTACTCTTTCCTTTTGTTTTAATTAGCCCTCGACTTTTTATCTTTGCCAAATTAGACCAATTCGAACCAAGTCAAGAGAGAACACTATCCAAAAGACTGAAAATGAACAATTCGAAAAAGTAAAAGACCTATTGTGAATAAATAAAAGTAGAGGGACTAAATCTGCATAAATCGAAATTTCGCAGGGTCTATCCTTAGAATTTAACCTATATTTAGGTATATTTCCAGCTTTCTTCTTGCTTAAGCCATACATTATCATCATTTCAGCATCTGATCCAATGCTCTGAATCACAAGAATCAATGGAATCAACACAAAATATACCAAAAAAAGCATACAAATTTCCATGGATCTTTACATAAAGCTCCTTTCTTGAACTAAATTCAACGAATCGAATACCGAAATCGGATCGAACTCAAGATTATCGACAACTGATTGACTAAGTCTTAGTTCGATTAAGACCTTACATTCCGAAGGCGGTGAGTTCGAGCATGCTTAAGCGCTAAATCCTCTAATTCCACAGCAAAAAAAAATCATAAGAATTCTCAGAATTCAACATAATTTCACTCAAATTCAAGACTAAAACCATAAACTAAGAAAAGGGTAGTTAAAATCAGCAAAAAATCTTACTTTTGAGTTCATCAAGCCAACGTGCGACGCTATCGAATGTAGTTCTACGGCTGATATCATAAACAATAAGAGCACCGACAGCGCCTCTGTAATAAGCCGAAGTGACGGCACGGAACCTTTCTTGACCGGCGGTGTCCCAAATCTGAGCCTTGACTTCTTTTCCGTCGATTCCCATGCTTTGGGTCTGAAACTCGACGCCAATGGTGGCTTTGGAGTGCGGGTTGAATTCATTACGCGCGTACCGTGAGAGGAGGTTGGATTTGCCAACGGCTGAGTCTCCGATTATGACTATCTTGAAAAGGTACTCTTCGCCGCCGTCGTCGTCGGAGTCCGACATGGGTTTTGGCTTCGGTTGTTTGTGCGGTGGGAAATTTTTGGTGATTAAGGCAAAAGGAAATAGAGAGAGACAGGAGAGGGATGTGGGGAAGGTTTTGTCTGAACCCAAGCTGGCAAAGACGTACTGCGCATGAAGTGGGTTTATCATTGATTTTCTTGGGATTTTATTTAGGGTAAACTACATAAATGGGCCTTTGATTATATCTCAATTATTTTTTATATTCCCTTACTATCAAATATTACAAGTTAGTCTATTGACTAATTTTTTTGATACAAATGGTCCTATGTCGCTAAAAATTTGACGGAAAACTGATGTGGACGTTAACATGCTGACTTAGATTATAGAGATCGGGGATACCACATGGTTATCCAAGTCAGCATGTTAACGTTTATATTAGTTTCTCGTCAAATTTTTAATGGCACAGAAACACTTTGTATAAAAAAATTAGTCAATGGACTAATTTGTAACATTTGATAGTCAGGAGATGTAAAAGATAATTGAGATATAATCAAGGGACCATTTATGTAATTTACCCTTTTATTTATTATAAATATTGAGTTAATTACATTGGGTCATCCCTAAATTATAAACTCTATTCAAAATTAGTCCCTAAACTTCAAAACATTTTATATCAATCCCAAACTATTACCCATTCTAAATTGAGTTAATGACATGCTAATGGAAGGATCATAATGGAATAACACTAATAGTTTGAGGACTGATATAAAATGTTTTAAAGTTTAGTTCTGATTTATATAACAAGAATCATAGTTTAAAGACAATTTATGTAATTATTTCTTAAAAGTTTCAAACCGACTAAATTCAACGAGTAGTCTTAATCCATCGAGTTGTTTGGTTTAGTTAAAAGTCTCCAGAAAATTTGATTATGGATTTTGACTTAAAACGAGAAAATAAAGACAAATGATCGACTATAACACGAGAATAAGTTGATTCATGAAGATGATTAATGGATTATAAAACATTATACAACAGACTTCCACCATTCTTACGGTGGATTGATGGAAGTTTTGCTAAATTAGTATGTAAATGAAATTCATGTCACAAACTTCGAATGTACATGACAAAGAGCGAATACCATTCTCGGCTGCCGGAGTAGAATATCGATTAGCATATTCCGGCAATGTAGCTGAATTCCCGGGAAAGCCTGTCTTCGAGTTTTTAGTTGGCACTTGGCATCAAATGATGTTGGTCACACGACTTCAGATTCACCCGGTGGTGCATCTATGGCATTTCCGGCTTCCAAAACCTTCTGCATTGCTTTGTTACATCTGAAGAAAGAACGGAATCATTCAAAAGTTTTGCATCGTTTGGTCGATATTGTAACGAGATAAAAATGATCAAATAAGTATGAAAGAGTTCAACAGTCATACCTCCATGGGAGATGATCTAAGAACATACTGAGCGAGACAACGATATCCTTTAGATCTTCTCGGTTTACTATGACCGCTTTATATTTCCGATTGTCATCATGAATTCCCCAGCTTTTCCAGAGTGGGATGCTAAAGGGTGGTGGTTGAGGTATTATATGAATTAGAAGACCTGGTAAAAACATCTCGGTAGGATCACCGGCTGAACTGCTTCTGGATCTAGAGGCAGTTTCCATAAACTGTGATATTGGATCATCACCCGATTGGTTCAGATCTGAAGAAAAAGTATTAACCAGATCGGTGTTGTCGATGTCGGCATGGTTTTGTCTACTATCAGTCTCATGACAGAGAGCAACCTCTTGACCTTGATCGGAGCTCACTGCACAAGTACTCAATCCTTTAGTAAAACTTATGCCACTCCATAGTTCATGCAGCAAAACTCTACATCTATATTACTCACTCGAGTATGAGTGTTGCACACGTACATGTCTATAACACAGATACGATCAAGTTTTCTAAATTTCCAAGAATTTGGACATGGGTACCGACACTCGGAGAAACATACGTTTACGTACAATGACACGGTCCACGGTAGCAAAAGATGACCCTCTATCATGATGGTTAAACACTTAAACTGGCAATTTTGCATTTCACCTCTCAAGCCATTTATTTGTACGAAAATTAAATCTTTAAAATCATTCAAATACTTCACCTGTGCTTGTTTCGGAAGAACATTTGGATGGTTCTGCTTCGATCTTAATTCCATTAGTTTTGCAAGCATAAAGAAATTGGCGTGCAAGTCTGAGAACGAAGGTGGTATCAGTTTGAGTATTTTCTGATAGAGCTGTTATTGCAGCTGCACGAAGCCGTAGGATTGATCCAACTGAAAGGCGGGTAGAAAATTCATTGTCGTGTATAATGCTGCAGAAAGCTCAAAAACTTACAATTGAAAAAGCACAAAATTTACGGATGAAATTGGTTGTTATGCCTTTAAACATTCAGCCACATGAGCTCAAAAACTTACAATTGAAAAAGCACAAAATTGGTTGTCATGTCTTTAAACATTCAGCCAGATGATCACATTCGGAATTTACCTTGTTATAAAACTGGAACATGCATCTGCCACTACCGAATTGACACAAGGAAGTGGTCCGTAGGAATAAACATGTAAATTTGGAAATTTCCCATATAGCTGCACAGAAAGCAAGGGAAGAAACTTCAACATAAAAATGGTGAAAAAAAGCTTTTCTAGTGAAAGAAATGAATGCATATTCAAACATTTCCAAATAGAATGCAAATGCATCATATCTTCATACGGAACAATGCAAAACCGTGTTGATAGATGATCGAGAAGACCAGAACACATGGAAACATAAATGTAAGATGCCTTTTCAACTATGTTATTTAGACTCGGGTACGAGTGTTTGAGACGAGAATGTGTCTGTCACGGTTATATTCAAATTTTTTCCTAAGTTTTTTCATGTATTTGAAGGATACTTAGAAGATCATATCCCCATAGTTACAAACATCGGATACGGGTGTTGGACATCAATACTTCAAGGAAAGTGAAGAATTTGAGCAACATAGATTATGTTCGGATTTAGTTGAACATATAACATGTTTATTTGATGTGCTGAAGTCTTTTTCAATCATTCAGCATGGTATATAAGCAACAAGTAGATTATCACATCAATGAACAAGGGAAAGCATACTCTTATTCCTAGCAATGCAGCAATCGAACCTCCCAATGAATGCCCGACTATGCGTAAATTATAACCTTCACATTCACATCCTGCTCCCAGCAAAGAAGAAAGGAAGCTACCTGACTGAGTTTCTGCATCACCAGTTGCATTCCATAGATACCAGCTAAGGCATAAGACACCATAGTACGCATAGTTTCATAAGTAGAGCTAGTAACAAGAACTAGAGCAAACGTAGCAATCTCCTTACCTTCTCCGGAATA
Source organism: Abelmoschus esculentus (assembly GCA_035048815.1). NCBI lineage: Eukaryota > Viridiplantae > Streptophyta > Magnoliopsida > Malvales > Malvaceae > Abelmoschus > Abelmoschus esculentus. Next base: position 14,617,284 of record JAUCBN010000043.1, on the reverse strand, counting down.
TCCTTCAATCTGTGCATAAAGATCCCGGGCAGTTTCTACTATACCTGAGTGCACAAAGTGTGGGAAAGATGATTCTACACGTTGCCTGACAGAAGGGTGAATATAACTGCTACTGCAATGTCGAAAACATGTCATATTGATTAGAGACCAACAAACAAAACAAAATAGAATATCATAAATTTACTTATATTTTGGAGGGAAAACGAAGATGCTTTGCAAAGTCAGAGTAAAACGGCATGTGACCTGCACAGGTATAATCAATTTTTATGCATTTGAAGGGACCTTGGAGGCCATGTCCCCATACGACCATACCCATATGTCAAATGTCAGTACTTAGAGAAAAATTGGAAGTCAGAGAAACATAGCTGCAGCAACCATATGTTTATGCATATATGGACATCCATGTCATGTAAATGGTATGCTTGTATACTTTCATGCAGATGTGCCCACTGGTGCATGCACATGCATACATGAACACAAAAAGGAAGAAGGGATAGAGAGAGACAGAGAGAGACTAACTTTATCAGTCCATCCAAATCCATCAAAGTCAAGGACTCCTCCAGGCCTAAACCATCAATTATGAGGTCTTCTGGGGTCTCAGTTCCCCGTACAGCAACCACTACAGATCTAAGATCATTTAAAACCACAACGAAATATGCGGCTTCACATTTTTTCTAGTTCAGAAAATAGAAAGAGTTAGAAGTAAAAAATATACAACCATGTTTCTGATAATGACTGGAAATCATCAGTACTGCAAGTTTAATGTACTGCAAGATTTGGATTACATGGAATAGGGCTGCATATCCTACATGGTTGTTGCCTATGAAAAGAAGATAAAGTATTTCTTCATGCATCAAACATAAGATTAAATACTCAAAGCAGGTAGAGAACTACTAGGTGGTTTCGGATATACAGGCCTTCTGGAAACTATTACTTGACTATTTATTTAATTCACACCCTAGAATAGTCATATGACAACAAACATATTAGTACTGGTTCGTATTGACATATAGATTAAATCAAAAGAAGAACGCCAAACTCACTTGAAAGACACGGCCACGACGAAGTACTTCAGGGGGTAGATTGACAAAATTTAAAAATGCTGCTGCATGACCTCTCCACCAGTTATCACCATCAAGGGCAGGACGCCTAACAATAGAAGAACTTGAATAAAGAAGGTGAAGAGCTAATATTTTAACATGGTACAAATTAAATACTTAAATATGAATATGTAGTGCATTTGAAACTGAATATATCTACTCAAGCATGTGAAACATAATACTGCATAGTTGATGTTGGTCATGATATATAAATAAACATGCACCTCAAGTGAAATTCGCCTCTATATTGACAACCTTTTATGAGACCATGGGGATAAAACCCCTTGCCTATAGAGCCACACACATGGAAATACACAAGGATTTCTCCCCATATCAAGCAAAGGTCCCTGCATTTGTAAATTTTTACTTAAGTTCAAAATGTAAATCACAGAAAGTATATTCAACAGTAGACTCAATCATAATACCGTGTATGCAGCTTCAGCAAATTTATGAAAAGTTACAGCTGCTTGCAGGTGTTCTAGAGGTGCCTCAACAGAATATTCATGGGTTTCACAGGATTGACCAAGCTTCTGCACCAATGCTAGACCTGAAAAGATGATGCTTCTCCCTTGTTATCAAAACAAGTGCAATAGAAGAGGAAAATTAAGGAAAGTAGCTAATGACTACATTAAGGACAGATCTAAAGAATACCTTCTTTTTTTTCTTTTTCTCTCCTGTAGAAATAAAGTATATAAAATAGCGATAGTTGGCATGAAGTTAATCATACATGTGAATTTAACTAGGTTATGTCATAATCCCATTTTACATCTTTCATTGAATACAGCAATGTCCAAGCTTTGCTTCTTTCAAATAAGCATGGTTGAAAAATATATAGCAGCACCCCCAAAATGACAAAACAATAATGCTGCTAAAAGGAATGTAAGTAAGGATATTCTCATTTGGTGTCCTAACATATCCAGATAAGAATTTGATATTTTAGTTGAATTGGGAACCAATTACCGGATCCAAGTACTCTTACAGATATCAAATGTTAGCTATGCAAGCAGCAAGCTCCTAGAGCTGATGACAGTGGCAGTATCTCTAGATTCAAGATCCATTTTTCAGTACAGTATATGAGATTTCAGGGAACCTAAATCACATATTTCAGAAGAATATCCACCACAGACACAGATGAAGGAGTCTAGAGAACATAAGTTACGAAAAAAAAAGGCCTTTGGATTTGATATGAAATGAAAATAAACCTGCCAAGAGTTCTAAATGCCCAGTCCCTGATGCACGGTAAGCAACAAGATCGCCCAGTAATTTTGCTACTGAATATACTTCATCATCTTCCCTCACAGTTCTAGACAAAGGAATGAAAGAATTATATGCATAAAAAATCCAATGTTGAACAATAATATCTCCATTTCATTTAAAATTATAGAGATACCTACAGATAATCAATACGTCCCAGACAGCATAAAGCCTCACGAATTCCATGATCAAATATCTCTTGATAGTGAGTTTTCCATGCATCATCTTCGGATGCATAATAAAACCTCCACCTTAAGACATCAGATCCGGCAAAACAATGTGCAAATGCGATACAACAGGCCATGACCAGAAATAAAAGCATTAATTTACGCTTCCATGCATGACTGTTATGAAATCCTCCTTCATTAAAAACATAGCTAAAGATGAGTGCAAGTTCCTACAAAAACAATGAAAAAGAACAATTTTGCATTTTTCTCTATGACTTCATCTATTGACTTCAAATGACATGTTTCTTCATGACTTCATGCTTGTTGGACTAGATAGAACTTACAAGTTTTGTAACTTCTTTTCCATATACAGCCAGTGTTATCAATTAAGTAATCAGTCAAGTATTTATAAAACAAGCAATACAAACTTAAGTATACTGCTTAAGAGATATCAAGTTAAACATGATGGAATAGATGGAAAAGTAATGGATATGAATATGCAGAGGGATTGACTTAGTTAATCCATAAATCCAAGTGGTAACATAATACCCTTGAACTTTTGAAGAAAAACAATTAAGCCCCTGAACATTTTTTCAATTAATTGAATCAATTAAACCCTTTGACCAACATTGATTCAATATATTAGTTGAAGGGATCAATTAATTGGTTCAAGAGTTTTACTGGTGCAAAAAAAATTCAGGGGCTTAATTGATTTTTTTTCAAAAGTTCAAACAAGTTCAAACAAAAAGAATGAAAATCCAACCCATTTTTACCTATAAAACACGCAGTTGAAAGATATGCATCTTGAGAAAAATATTTAGCCACACTAATCATAAGATAGAAAGCACCCGAAATTTGCAAAATGGTAAGCACCATGGAAAACCGGCTCCACCATAGCCATGTTTTGTATTTCACCTATTCAGTCCAAAATAGAAAAGAACCCATTTTAGATTTCAAAAACAAAAACCCATCAGAAAAAAATAAATTAATTAGTAAAAAGAGCAAAAGGGGAGATGGATACCCTTCTATTATGCCGAAGAACAGGGTCCAAGACTTGACCTTCAGGGGGAGTCTGGGATATGATTCTGGCAGTAGCTTCTTGTGCAGTTCCCAGTCTAACCATCGTCCCGATTCTAACAAAGGAAAGAGATGAAACAACAAAGATGGGCAAAACTTTACGAGGATTACAAACTGGAAACGCGACGGCTACCAAAATGCAACCCAAAATCAACACCATTGAATTCAAGAACACGAGAATCTTTGATGAAAATCTCACGCTTTCTGTCCACATTGCCGGGAGATTGTTTGTTTGTTCGTTGTTTTCTTTTCTTTCTTTGAATCAAATTGAACTAAGGCCTATGCATATGAATGCAAAAATGTGTTGTTTTGGTGGGGAAAAGTATAGAAAATTGGTTGTTTTTCATGAAAATGGAAGTCTCAAGGAACGTGAAATCTTGGGTTGTGGCTGATTTCACGCTCTAAGGACTTCCATTGGAGGAGGAGATGATGTCTGTGAGGATTTTATATCTGGTTTTCATTTTCTATGTTAATGGCGTTTTTATCTGTTTTTGAAAATCTTTATTGCGTGACGTTAGGTCCTAATGGCTTCTCGACCGTTTAAAACAAAGACTCATGGTCTCCTTTGTATTTTCCTTGTTTACTCTTAATAAACTGGTTGAATTTTATTCGATTCGATTTAATTATTTAATTTTTTAAAATTATAAATAATTTATAATGTTTAATTTTGAAAATAAAATTAAATTGAATACAAAAGGTAAATTATTTTAAATATTTTTTATCCAAAGGAGAGGGAAAATCTTTTTAATGGCTATTGAATTTATAACTTTATGAGTGACTAATGATCGAATGATTAATAATATTTTTTTATTTTATATTTTATGTAAGTTTGAATTTTACGTTGAGAATATAATATCGTTGCACCAATAAAAATATTTAAATTGAATTAAAAATGAGTTAATTACATCGCTCATCCTCAAACTATAATTATAATTCTATACTGATCTCTAAACTTTTAAATGTTCTAATTTCATCTTTAAACTATAATTCTTGAACATTCTAACTTCATCATCAAATTATCATTTATGTTGCACTATATTATTACATAAAATATATCGATGCTTACATGGCAATTGATATTTTTTAACGTTTTCAAAGAATTAAAAAAATATAAACAAATATAACCTTATAAACACCTTCATTTTTTTCACACTGTTAAAAAATAATAAAAAATTTAACTTTTTATAAAAATTTAAACTTACTATTAAATTCAAACCTTATTATCACAAAATTTAAACTTTAAAACATAAACCACGTTTTTTTATCTTCAATTAAATAAAAATACATCTTATGCAATCAATTAAGTTGGTCTACAAAAATGAGATACCAATTTATTTAATAAGACCAAGATTAAGAGTTTGAACTACATTGTTAATGGAGAAATTTTAATTAAAAATATCATTTATATAATAATTTTTATAATATTCGATCTGAATTAATCGCTAATTCGACCTGTTAATGTCATATAATACAAGTAATTTTATATAAAAAAACCCATCCCCTCTATACCAAAACAAAAATAATATTTATTTATTTATTTATTCGATTAACGTATTCGGATTCAATGATTTATTTAATTGAATTAATAATTTTAAAATTCAAATCAAATTAGATGTTTTAAAAAGAAATTGAACCTCGTTAAAACATTGTAAGAGAAAAAAATTTTGATCACAGACACACAAAATTTTATGTTAATAGTGAAAAAATTATACTTAATAAAATTATATGTATATAAGAACTACTCATCTCTTATCTATATACTTACATCCATATATATATATATATATATTCAATTGCATAGTATTAGAGTTTTAAACTTTTATATTTTTTTGGATCGTTGGATGATTAAAATAGATGACTGAAATTAACAGTGGGTTATATGAATATTATCACTTAAAAAAAGAGTAATGAATTAATCTTAGCCTTTGTATCTAATGATCCAAAAATCATATAAAACAGAGTTTTACAATTTGTGTAAGTAGATCATATCTTATACTCTCATACGTATATGTGTGTATATATATATATATGCGTAAAGTGTTTGTATGTGGCTTTTTAAGTATGCCGTCAAATCCGGGGGCTCAACCCTGGACAGGCGGTGGAAACTATCAAGTTGGAGTATGGTAGGGGCATAGGAAATTTTCAATGGAGCAGTGAAATGCGTAAAGATCGGAAAGAACATCAACGGCGAAAACACTCTGCTAGGCCGACAATGACACTGAGAGACGAAAACTAGGGGAATGAATAGGATTAGATACCCTAATAGTCCTAGCCGTAAACGATAGATACTAGGCGCTGTGCGTATTGACCCGTGCAATGTTGTAGCTAACGCGTTAAGTATCCCGCATATATATATATATATAAAGTCAATTACATGAGCAGGAAAGATTATATATACTGTTATTGAGTACAGCCTTGAAGCTTAACATTGAACCAAACATTACAGGTTCTTCCAAAGTTCTGTTTAAATACATATTTTATGCCTACAAGCCTCCCTAAGAAGTCATAACCAGGGATAAGGAAAGGGATTACAGTTGCTGAGATTTCGATGTTAGACTTTCCGAAACATCGTTTTTTAAAAGTGATTATATGAATCGACTGAGCTAAACTCGAGGCCGATATGGTTGTCTTAGTTTAAGAGGCTCAAGGTACAGAGAGACTTAGTGGTTTGCAATGTAGGAAGAGAGTGGACATACTTGCAGTTGGGGCAAGCCGGGGAAGATTTGGAGAGAATGATAAGAAGATGACAATTCAAGCATGGCAAAGCCACCATGTTAGTGGTGCTCGAAGAACGTTGTCGGTGCGTGTTGTTGGAGTCTTCAACAACTGATATTGAACCACCATTGAAATGTTCCGAGACATCGGAGTTTGTCGGTGAGATGTTGAGCTCAAGGTCTAGTTTCTGATCTTTAGGCCAATTCCATGCCTTTTCCAAGGTTTTCCTGTTCATGTAGTACATTCTCCCCGACTGCAACAAAGCATCAAAACACACAGATTTTCAATGTTACTTCGACTATTCGTTTTTCTTAAAGTACTCGTATCCGACATATATCCGGACATAAGTACGGATATATAATCCTTCAAACGATACGTGCATATTCTCGAATCCATGTAACATAGTATACATACATGTGCATGTGTGTACATTGAGGAATATGAACCAAAAATAAAAGATTTTATACAAAAAAAAGAACATACTTCAAGATCAAGGCATTGTTCCCAGTCCAATGGCAGAGGGTCCTTAACTTGAAGATCAACACTGGTTTGAAACTGAGAACCAACACTAAGGAACTGATCCGAGAAAAGCTTCCTCTTCTTCAAAGGAAAACCGAACCCGTCCCCTCGATGGCGACGATGATGATCAGATGATGGACTGAAACTGCATGTTTTATCATCTGAAACACACTGGTTGGAAGCCAAAGACAACTCTGTAAGTTCCATAACAATATCAACCTTCTAAAAACTCTTTGGGGAAAATCATCAAACAGATGGGAGGCAGTTGAAAACTTCAACAAGGGTTCATAAATTGGTTTCATCAAACCCCATTAAAAGGAGGACAGACCAAGCATTAAAAGTGGCAAGTAGATACCACTTTAATGCACCCAAATCTTGCTTCATTTCTAGCAATACCTATTTAACATTTAAAATTAACTAAACATGACAACCTCAAAATCCAACCTCCCTATTTAAATTGTTGAAAGTTCATAAATTCCTCCAACTCCCCTCCTCTCTTCAACTTAAATTCCCATGACTTCACTTCATGGGGAGTAACTATACTTAAGAATTTGAACTTAATAGTTTTTTTAAGAAATTATTAAACTTAATAGTTGAATGTGTGTATCGATTTTTATATTCGATACACGAACGATACATAATTTTATATAAAGAAAATATTCTATATATTAGCAGCGAAAATTTTATTTTCTACAAGTGTTTTTTTTTATGGTTTTAAGGTTACAGTTTAGATGCATGAATATGTTTTTAGTGTTTTGTGATTATGTTTTAAGGTTTGGGAATGGTTTTAAAATCTCTAAATAATATATGACAACTTTAAAATCTCGTTTGAGGGGTGAAAAATTCTACTGACGATACATTAAATAATTATCCTTTTATATATTGATATAATATATTTTTTTTAAAAAGATATAACGTCATTTAATTCATTAAACTGACGGTGAATTAAATAATATAATATTTTTTACCCTTACGTTTTTTAAATTTAATTTTTGGTCCTGTAAACGCTTGATCCTGATTTCGTCCCCGATTATTTTACCGGGGTCACTAAACTCACTATCGTCGTAACCATAAAACATGACATTTTACAAATCTTTCAACTCATTTTTTTGTATATTTTAATATTTCTCATACGATTATATAATAGTATTTGTTTATTAATCTTAATTATTTAATAACTCAGATACACATCATACAAATAAAACTGATCAAATTAAAATCTCTTAAAAGTAACAATATTTCTTAAATATATGAAAGAATATTAAAAAATATATCCAAACTCAAACTCGAAAACCATGTAAATATCTACCATAATGTACCTCAATATATGCAAATTGCATGTAGAAAATAGAAGCAATTGTACCACATGAAATCGACCTATCTTGTATCTAATTTAATGGTGCCCAATGCCAATTGGATAGATTAATTGTTCCTCTTATAATAACTATGGTCCACCTATAACATTGTACATAGCATTAGATATCCTGAAACAGTGATCAATAACCAATTTGGAAATCCCAAGGTACCATGACCTAAACCATAAATACAACCATTGTAGCTCACCTAATTTTATTTGTACACACTTTTTAAAACTCAAAGTTTAAATTAACAGTTTAATCTCGATAATTCATATATTTGTATCCTTCAAACGTCATGTGTACAAGACGATGTCTCTAAAAAAATTTTAAAAATATTTTAAAATGAAGAACGTTGCCTTCAGGTGACGTCTTCCAGTCTTCCTCCCAAATCGTTATTTGTAGGTAGCGTTTTTTCACCTGCAATTAGGGGGAGCAAAACTCAACTCGAAAAAACCGAATAACTCGACTTGATTCGAGGTGAAAATACTTGACTCAAAATTTCATAGACTTGTTTCGACTCAAAAAAAATTTCAAATAAAGTTCGAGTTGTAAAATGGAAATTTGAATAACTCGAATTTTTTAGTAATTAAATGATTAAATTTTAAGTTTGAGACGAATCTCTCAAATTTTTATGATATATACATTGATATATACATTGATATATAAAAATATAAAGAAATATTGCTACATATGAAAAAAAAAATATATGTATGCAAATCTTATATAATTAGAGAAAGTTTTTTAAATTGAAATCAAATCATACTATAATATGATAAATAATTAAAATTAAATATTTATAGGAACTCAAAAACTCGACTCGAATTTCTTAAATTCGACTTGAACTGAAAAAAATTTAAATAAAGTTTGAGTTGTAAAATATGACTTGTCAACTCGAATAACTCAAATTTTTTTTACTCGACTCGATCGAATACTCACCCCTACCTGCAATTAGGGATGGGCACGGGTCTGGTCTGGTCGGATTTTCAGCCCACCCTCACCCGACCCGAAAAATCATACCCTCCACCTGCCACCCGACCTGACCCGAGTTTAGGGTGAAAAAAATCTGACCCGACCTGACTCGATTTTTAAGCTTTAAAATCTGACTTGACCCGACCCGACCCGAATCATTAAAAAAATTAAAATTTTAGGGACTAAATTGTAAAAAAATTAGGGATCTAATTGTAAAAATATTTAATTTTAGTGACCTAATTGTAAAAAAAATTAGCGATCTAATTGTATAAAATATATATAAAGAGGGATCATTATTGCAAATATCCCTAAAATATATATGGGAAAATTACACTATTAGTCCCGGGTTGGGTCAAATTTTTTTTCACCCTAACTCCGAACCCGACCCGAGACCACTTTTAAAAAAAAACGACCCAACCTGAATCCGAATTTTTCACCAAAAATCAAACCTGATCGGATCGGGTCGGAACCCGTCGGGTTTAGGTTTCGTGCCCATTCCTACCTACAATGTAGCTTTTGGTCTAAATTCTAAAGTAAACTTTAAAGACTTTATTTTTTCAAATAAAAAATTTAAATACCCTGTACATCCAACGGAACCAACATCTTCATCACACCCTCCTTCGATACTTCTATGAACAAGTTTAAAATTAATCCAAATCGATTACGGATGATAATTATAATTTAAAAGTATAAATTCGAATCGGATATTTACGAACACCCGAAATTAGTCCTCCTTGTGCAAGTGCATGGATTGGGGTCCACTTATATGTGTAGGTGAATTGGTTGAACCAGTTATTACTAAGAAATTCATCAAATTTTGTGTGTTGCTGGTCGATGCATTAATTCATTACATTAATTGATCCAAACCCTGTATGTTTTTGCAGTAAATGTGGGAAACCAGAAACCTGGCTTCATCATCTGCATTTGTACAATTTAGGGTTTCAAGTTTCAACCACTTTGCCATGCATTTAACAATAACACTACCCAAACTTTAAGTATCATAATTACCTCGCCCTCCTTCAATTTTTATATCTCAGGATGAAGCTAAGGGACAGTCGGGACCAATCAGGATGTCACGTCTAGCGGTATAAATGAGTCGAGTCGAACTTAAGTAATACTGAACTTGACTTGACTTGTTAAGATTTTGAGTAGAGTTTAAGTTCAAGTAATTTTTAACGCGTCTGAGAAATCTGAGCTCAACTCGACTTGTTAAAAACTTGAGTCGAGTTCGAGCTTGATTCGAGCCTAATCGAGTCAAGTGTTGATCGATCTTTGATCGTGTCAGACTCGAGTAGCTCGACATCTATCACATCTCATTTAAAGCCCTATGAAGGAAAAAAAAAAATTTAATACACAAGTTATGTAAATTCAAGCTTGTTAATTTTAAGGTATAAGATGTTAGTTTAGGTTTGAGAGGTTTAGGTTGTTGGATTTAGAATTTAGGATTTGGATTTTAGGATTTATATTTTAAGGTTTTAAGTTTAGGAATTTAAATTTTAAATTATAAAATTTTAAATTTAAGTATACTATATTTTCGAGTAGTTCATAAGCTTTTCGAGTCGGATATCAAATAGCTCAATCCAGTTCATTAAGAACTCGAGTTGAATTCAAGCTCGAGTAACTCATGATCTATCTAAAATCTTATTTACAACCTTATTTGAATCATTATACTTTTCTAAAAGATATGTTTAATAAAATACCTAATATTATATCTCACTATGAAGCTCAGTTCAAGCCCAATAGTGCATTGAGATAGGCATAGTTACGGCTGCCACAAGTGTTGTAAAGGGCCATGTGAATCTTGGGTTTGGGCATATAATTAGAGGGTCGGTGGGTGGTTTTATCTTAGAATTTAGGTAGGGTTTAGATGGAGGTTTTTAATTTTCGAGTGGGATACGGATATATAAACGGTAGCGTTGTATATTCTATCAGATATGTCTTTTAAGAAGAGAGTAATAACCCGTAATATTTATAATTTAAAATTAGAGTTTTAATCTAGTTTTTTAACTTCAAGGTATATATGGGGCACAAAAACGATAAAAGAATTTTGTCACCTAAGTACAATTATATTCGAATTTTATCATTTAATTTCTCTCAAATTTTCAATCTCAAATTATAATTCTTATATAACTGACTTATTTTTAATCATGGTAAGTGGATTTCGTTAATAAAAACAATGGAAACCATAATTATAATTAGGGGTTTTCAAAAATATCTGATTAGGTCGATTTGATCTGATTATCCATTGATTCAATCTGAAAATATAAATATTCGATCTGATTTTTATTTTTGGATCGGATATCCGATCCGATTTTAAGTTTTTCGGATCGGATACAGATCATAATATTTCAAATTTTGAATTATCCAAAATTCGAAAATTCAAATTTTCATTAATATTAATCTTGCTATATTTAACAATTTAGTGTTTGTTATTTTCAAAAATTTTAAAAAATTGAAACTTTTATAAATATGATTCTAGTTGTATTTAGTAATTTGTTGTTTATTATATTCGAAATTCTAAAACTTTCATAATCTTCAAATTAGAAAAATTAGTTTAATCAAATTATATTTTTGGATAATTGAATATCCGAATATCTAATCCGAATATCCGATATCCAAATATGCGGATATCCGTTTTTTTTTTCAGATCGGATACGGATCGGATACGGATCACTATATCATCGATCCAAAAACCTGGATATCTAAAAAAATTTGATCATATCTAATCCGATATCTAACAATGAACACCCCTAATTACAATGCATAAGCAAAGAGAGAAAATGAAGATAATAGTCACAAAAAATTCTTATATAAAATAAAATTATTAAATACAAAATTATGATTTTTTTTTTGAGAATGACGTTCAACATAAAAAAAATTTATTAAATTTCATAAAAAATTATTATCTCTATGAAACGAGTCGTTTTATGAAGCAGTTGATTTAAAGATTTGATATTAACTCATAATTATAAGTAAAAATGTAGGAAAAATTATATCATTGTTCAGTTCCATCACGTATCCATGGGACCGACCAATAAAAACTACCCATCTTTCCATGTCATATTTTTTTCCAAGTGATTTTTCATTTAAAAAATTAAAAAATAATGAGGTGGCTAATTTTTATTGGTCGATCCCATGGATAACGTGGTGGGACTGACCCATGATATAATTTCTCGGGTTTGTTTCAATCAAAACTAGAATTCAATTTTAAACCTATAATTCTGAATCAAAGTTTCCCCGTATCCCTAACTTGAACATGAAGAAAATATTCAAATTGAGAAGGAAATTATTGTTGTTATCCCCAGTTTATAAATGGCTGTCCTATATAATCTATGTAATGGAGTAAAAGTTGGGCAAGCGTTAACTAGTAATTAGGGTTGTATATTTAAGATATTCGATCTGATCTGATCTAAAATTTTATATATTTGAAAATTTTGGATGTTCAATTTAATGATTTGTATTTGATTTGTTCATTATTCAATTTTGAACAAAAATTTATGTTCTTGTAACATGCTTTTCTATGTTCTTGTAGCACGATTATTTTACTCTTTTGACGGCTGACATGTTTCTTATAAATTTTGGTATGTTTTTCATATACTTTTACGATCGTTTTAGTGTTTACACAAAGATTCTCAATATAATTAAAAAATGTCGATAATCACTTCTCTTCTTTATTAAAAAATTATTTATTAATATAATTAAAATTGTGTAATAAAATAATCTATCAGATGATTTAATTCACTCCTTACTCTTTTAATAAAAGGTTGTTAGTGGCATATTAAAAAATAATATTATTTTAATTTTGATCGACGATAAATATCAAATTTAATCGAAAATAACTCTTTTCCTTCCTTTATAAAGAAATTAAACTATTTATAGACCATTTATTGATTTTTTTATTTATTTACTTTATTAATAAGTTTGTTTAATAATTATTGGCCTACGAGCAGCCTGGTGAAGGCTTTATATATTACGATCGTAACTCACCTTTAAATAATGATTTATATTCGATTTATCAACCGATTATTTTAAATAAAATATTATTAATATTTATAAAAAATATATTTTTAGTTTACTTTATAGTATTATAATTTAACCCTGTAATTAAATATCGTGTTTTGTTAGGGTACCTGGTTGTTCGTGTCCATTGTCTATCTGGAACAGCTTGTGGAAGTTTCTTTGCCAGCACAGATGAAGTGTCTGATCTCAGTTTATTACACACATTTTTAACTCAAGTTTTGTCCAAACTACTTTGTCATGGAACATCATAAGAGTCAACGATTACTTCATGACCATTATTAGGGTGTAACTAATCTGATATCGAATGAATAAGATTTTGTTTATATTTATTTATTTAAATTTTAATATATTTATATTTGTTTTTATTTTCTATTAGAGAAGGGACATCTTCATGGATCTCATTAAAAAAACCCTAATCCTAAACTGAGGGAAAAGAGTATCCATTTCGGTACTACAATCGATCAAAGTACAGAACCCCAAAATACACAGTTGAATCAAACAATACCCACATCGCTATACAGCACATCAATAATATCCAAAGGAGACTTCATGAACCTGTAGTAATCGAGAGGAAGGTCCTTCGCCAATTTCGTTAATTTATCGGCCACTGCATTACAAGAACGACTCATCCACATAAACCGACCTCCCAGTCCTTACTTAGCATCAAAGCTAAATGAGTCTAAGGGATGAATGAATACAATCCAGCTCCCTCTTGGAAAGACAGTTAAAAGCCTATTTACTGTTCATCTTGATAATAACTTGATGACAGCTAAAAGATGAAGAAGTCTCAAGACAGTTAAAAATTATTTTTTATTATTTGTAAACATGTTTTTTAATGTTCGTGAATATGTTTACTGCAACATTTATGAACATATTTATTTATATATTTATTCATTTGTTTAAATTAATAAACAAAAATTATATGAACTATTCAGGAATAGTTCTGTTTATTTACCCTCAGACCATTACTAAGGTATTATTATTATTTTTAATAAAATATACAACAAATCCATGTATAAATCTACAAATTTAATATTTATTTACTGATACGAGATAAATATATTATCTCTAAAATCTAATACCAACTCATAAGTTTTTTTAAAAAAATAATATTATTTATTTGATCGAATATGTCTAATAATTTTCAACTCGAATTTATATTTAATAAAAAATATATGAATATATGCCCTAAAATTAAAAAAATAGAGCTTAAAATGGGGTTTTTGGGGGCATCAATTAGAATCAATATCTAATTTTTTTTAATTACCTTAAAAAATCAAATACAAGCAGACAATAGGGAAAGCATAAAATTGCATGTCTAAAACATGGATTTATATACTATACATTTTCGGTGAAAATTAAAAGTTTTCATAAATATTTTAATTTTAGGGCTTAAGATTTTAATTCAAAGCGTAGAGTTTAGGTGGTTAGAATTTAGGGTTTATGGTTAGAATTTAGAGTTTAGAGGTTGATCTTTATTTTTAGGGTAATATGTTTAGGATTTAGGTTCTAACATATAAACTTTAAATTATATCCGTAAACCCTAAATTCTAACACTTACACCTAAATCCTTAACTCCTACGTCCTAAACCCTATACAGTAAAATTAAAAAACTTACGGGAACTTTTAACTTTTACCGTCAATATATAAAATAATAATCGGTAAATATTAATTAAATTTTGCTGCTTGGAGTGTTCACTTAAATAGATTTAATGTCTAATTTATCTATATTATAAATTCAAAAATAGACATTATCATAAATTTAATTTAAAAATAGTTGAAATTTTAAATCAATAATATCACCCATTAATTGATCAAATAATTAAAGATATTCATGTTATTTTATTTATGTATATATATTTGAATTTCAACATTTAATTTAAGAATATATTTATCTTTTTACTTATTAAAAAATATAATAGATCTTACGATCGTCGTATGTATTAAATAATTTTAATATCTAAATTCATATATAAATAAATTAAATATATATAAATATTCGAATATATAAATATATATAAAAATGATTTTTTCAAATTTAATTTTGTTAAGAGCTGTAACTCTCAGCTTGGAATATTCATCCACGCCATTCCAACAACCTTATCCTCTTACCATTTTTATTAAATTCCTTATTTTACTTTATCTCTTTGGTCGTTTGCTTGTGACGCAAGACATAATTAATTAATTAGGTTTAGGTGAATAATTTAAAAAAGAAAGACAAACAAGTAATTAGTCTCGGTCTAACGGAATAAGACACTATATCTTTAAGTAAGTTCTTAATGTTGTAAACGAAAAAATAGATTGTGAGTAGGGGTGAGGTAAACTCGACTCAACTTGATTAGAAATTTCATAAACTCGACTTAACTCAAAAAAAGAATTTAAATAAAATTTGAGTTATAAAATAGGAATTCAAATAACTCAAAAAGTTTTAGTAATTAGAGGATTTATTTTTAAGTTCAAGATGAGTCCTTCAAATTTTTATGATATATATATAATATTACCATATATAAAAATATAAAGAAATATATATATATATATACACATATCTTATATGATTAGAGAAAATCGTTTAAATTGAAACCGACTTGTACTATAATATGATAAACAATTACAAGTTTTTTCAGAACCCAAAAACTCAACTCGACTCAAATTAGAAAAAATTCAAATAAAGTTTGAGTTGTAAAATATGATGTATCAACTCGAATAACTCAAATTTTTTTGACTTGACTCGATC
Organism: Abelmoschus esculentus; assembly: GCA_035048815.1. NCBI lineage: Eukaryota > Viridiplantae > Streptophyta > Magnoliopsida > Malvales > Malvaceae > Abelmoschus > Abelmoschus esculentus. The sequence continues at coordinate 14,601,371 of JAUCBN010000043.1, read as the reverse complement.
GAACATTCACCTCTAATTACAGGTTATCTATATTAATTTTTTGTGAAATTTAATTCGAATTAACCGATTAATAAATTTAATTATTAAAAAAAATAAATGTTTGCAACTAATATCTAAGAGAATGAAATACAAGAATATTAAAGTCTCCATGACCGTTGTGATGTTGAAGTTAAGGCTAACTCTTATTCCTTACTCTTTTGACAAAAAAAAAAAAATTGAGAAAATATTTTATTTTATTTCTTATGTAGTTGGAAAATTGACAGTAATTATGTGAGATTTTGAGAAAATGACAGAATTAAAATTTAATCACTGAAATGTATGTGGAAAATTGTCACTCTTTCATTATATGAGTTAATAATTTATTTATTTTAATAAATACTAAAATACTAAAATAATTATACAAGAATGTTTATAAAATATATAAAAAACAATCATAGGTTTTTGTGAGATGGTAAAAATTTAAAGGTTTAAATTAAAAAGATTAAAATATTTTAATTTATATATTTTTTTCCAAAATGGGCTTTGACCAAAATTTTTAATAATTTTAAGAGATTTAATAATTTTTTTTGAAAATTATACGGGTATTTAATTAAAATTATTCAAAAATTTTAAAGTTTCATATGAATTTTCAAAATTTTTGAGGGAACAAATTTTAATTTCTCATAATTTGAAGGGAGCATTGCCCCTTACCCCCATTATCTTCTGCGACCGATAATCGTTCTCGATATAAAGAAACTCTAATTTGTGATCATTGTCTATCCTTATATCGGTCAAAATTATAAAAGAATATTTAATTAAAAATATTTAAAAATTTTAAAGCTTAATATGAATTTTAGAAATTTTGAGAAAATAAATTTTAATTTTTTATAATTTGAAGGGAAGATGAGCCTTAATCTCTACTATCTTCTGTCATCGATAATCGTCCCAGATCTGAAGTAATTTTAATTTATATTTATTGTCTATTCTTACATCAGCTAATATAATACAAAAATTAATTATTGAACTCACTCTGATAGATATGAAAAATATTGCTAAGTGTTTCTTATAATATATTTTTAAACCCTATATTTTATAGAAATATTGTAAATTTATTTTGATGATAAAAATATTAATTGTTGAGAAAATACACTAATTATATTTGTATTATAATGGTGTGAATATGAATATTTATAATTGGAAAAACAACAACAGCTAAACGTCAAGGAACCAAGACGTGCAAAAAGAAAATGGAAAATGACAAAGACGTGAATAACATTTTTATACATGAATTTTCAAAGGAACATTAGGGGTGTTATTATTCGATTAAAATTAAATTAATCGATCAAATTAAAATTTTAATCGATTAATTAAATACTAAATTGACCAATAGTTAATGTTTTTAATGTTTGATTATTAGTTAATACGGTTAATTAAGTTGTTTTGAATCAAATTAACTGAATTAAATATAATATATATTAAATATATATAACAATCAAAAGTTTGGTTAAACGAATTAAGCGAAAATTAATCATATATATATATATAAATAAAAAATTTAAGTATTTCAAAGTTATTTTGGTTAATTTTAAAAATAACAATGTTAACGGAAAAAAATTAATTCGATTATTTTTTTAAGTTAGTTTAATTAACGTTTAAAAGATTAAAACTTTTAATTAATAATATTTAATAATTCGATTTAATCGATTAATCGAAAGTTACTAGAGCGATGGTTGATATGCATAAAAATAAACAGTTTATTATTATTAATTATGGTTAACCTGCTCTACAGCTAGTAGTGAGAAATCACACGAAACAATGATATTGACACATAACAACTTATTTATTTATTTTTGTATTTATATTCGATATAATATAAATTTCTATATAATTTATTAATAAAATACATTATAAATACACCAAACACAAATTAATAATGTTCCTGATTAATAAAATCTGTATATTTTTCAATTAACGATCTAATTCTGATTGTAATTATTCAAATAATATAATGTAATTGTAATTAAAAATAATAATTAGTGACGATTTGAAAAGTCTATGAACTCTCGTCGCTACTATGCTCTTCCCCATGTGATGCAATTAGTAATAATTCTTCAAGTCGATTTTTAGATTAAAAAATATGCATACGTGGCACTAGTTGCTTAATATTTTATTATAGAAAAGACATTAGTTAGAATATTTAGGAAAGTTCTTGATCTTTACTTTTATATATATATATATGAGCTAGGATTAAGTTATATGATGTAAAAATTTTTAAGTTTTACATATTTTTTAGATCGTTTGATGTCTGAAACAAATGACTCAGATTAATTCCTTACTTTTATTTCAAGTGATCAGTGGTGAATCCACCCTTTGAACAGGGTGGGCTCGTGTCCACCCTGAATTTTTCAAAGTTCATATATTTATCCTTAATTTTTTTTAATTTTTATGAATTAGTCCTTTAATTTTTTGTTATATTTAAGCTGTGTACCCACCTTAAGATTTCGAAATTTCTTATATGCCCACTCTCAAATAAATTTCTGGATCCGCCACTGCAAGTGATAATCTTTATATAATTGTCAATTAATCTGTGTCATTTATTTCAGTCATCCAACAATAAAAATGTGTGAAACTTAAAAAGTTCGTTCTAGTTATCTAACGATCCAAGAAACGTATAAAACTTTTAAATTGATTGTTTTGATCACTTAGATGTTATATCAGAAATAACAAAATACCCTACTAAGTTTTGTCCTGTTTATCTCTATGTCACACTATCGTCTGAACTATCATTTTTCAGTGTTTTCTGTGATCACTCTAAACACCGATAAATTTGTTTCATCATCTTTTATCAATCCAGGGACGGAGACATAGGGAATTTCCGCATTTATCTCCTTTTTAAATTTTTTAAAAATTTAGTTTATTTATGAATTTGAACCTTTACTTTCAAGTCATTTATATTTTGCCCTCAATCATAAATTTTGACTCCGTCCATGTATCAATCTATTAATTAATTTTTTTAAAAATCTCTTAAAAACTTGTTAATCCAACCCAAAACCTAAAAAAACGATTTTAATATATAATATTCACAGTTTGTTCAGTGTGTTTTAAGTCCAAATATATTTACCATCGATCCACATTTTTCCATTATTAATTTTTTTAAAAAATAATTTATTTATGAGTTTATCTCTCACTTTTAAAGATCGTGTATTATAGCGACATTTTTTAAAAATAAACGTCGCTATTTTTTACGGTGTAGGTTTTAGTGGCTTTTTGACGTCGCTAAATTTTTTAACGGCATTAATAAACACTACTATATATCTTAAAAAACGCCGCTAAAACCTGTTTTTGCTAGTATACCCTAACTCTAATTTTTGACTCTCAATCTCTATTTATTATTATAATTATAACTTAAAAAACATATAAAAATATTATAAGATATGATATAAATGATATTGATTAAATTATTATTTAGATGCAATATATTTTTCTTGTTGGAAGCATAAAAGTTTGGTCCAATACTTAAATTATTATTAAACATGCAAGCCATATTGGCAAAAAAGTCAACTTTTCACGTTACTCTCCAACATATTTAGTTCTTGCATTAATTAGCTGTAATTAATAAATTATTACAATTGAACACATAGTTTAATTTTCATCTATTCAGACAATTATTTTTAAAATTTAAATCCAAACATCAATATCTAAAAATAAAATAAAGTTTAATTATTTAATTTCATGCATTCAAAAAAATAATTTATTTTAATTTATTTTTATTTAAAATTTTAACATTTACGATTTATCGTTATTTTTTTAAAAAATATTTATTTTTATTGAAAAATAATAAAATGTAAGGATTCCCCCCCCCCCTTCATATCCTAATAGAAAGAATCTTTCCCTTATGGTCAGTGCCGTGTAAATAATCACCATTGACAAGTCTAATTTGGAGTGTTTGGAAGGTGGATTTGAGTTGTTGGGGCCTAGGGGTTGAAGGAATATATATTATCTGAAATAATTTGCTCCTAACCTTTTGTTTTCATTAGAACAAATTGGAAATTATCGATATAATAATTAGGAGTGATCAAAACCGGTTAAATGAATACCCAATGACCCAATAAATCTAATATCAATACTATATTATTACTATGTTTTAACATCTTTTTCATTTTTTTACTTGCATTATGAGTTCATTGAGGTCGTTGGGTATCCATCCATTGAACCGATTTTAAACACCCCTAATAACAATATATATATGATGTATGTAATAATATGATACATTACACTCTCAAGGAGAAATACATTTGAATGTTTGAAATTCAGAATATGAAATGTAAAAATAGGTATATATGATAAGATTCAGTTACACAATGTAAAACTCTTAAAATTTATACGTTTTTTGGATTATTGGATGGGTGAAACGGATGACTGAGATTAATAGTAGAGTATGTGAAGATTATCATTTGGGAAAAAATAAAGAGTTAATCTGAACCATCAATTTTCCTCATCCAACGATCTAAACAACGTATATAACTTAAAGAGTTTTGTAAGTGAATCATGACATTATATATATTTATATGTAAAGATAGGATCAAGTTAAATAGTGTAAAACTCTTTAAGTTTAACACAGTGCAAAACTCTTTAAGTTTTATATTTTTTGGATCGTTGGATGAATGAAACGGATGACTCAGATGAATCCTTTACTTTTTCCCCAAGTAATAATCATCATATAACCGACTGTTAGATTAAGACATCTGTTTCAATCATCCAACAATCCAAAAACGTATAAAACTTCGAGAGTTTTACACTGTGTAACTTGATATTATCCCTATATTTATAATACATGTAGTATCCAAGCTTGAAAAATAAGTAACAAGGAAGAAAAAAAGATGGTGGTGGGGGTGTCCTTTTCAATGCTTTATAATGTAGAAATCATAGAGTAACTAAAAGGTAAAGCAAAAGGAAATGTTATTTTTAAATTTAGTAACTATTCATGTTGTAGGTCATCAAAGGACCACTTCCAATGTATGATATGAATTAATAGTAACTAAAATTCCAAATTAGGTAGCTACTTTGGAACACATTGCTTTGTATCACTTAATCACATTTTTTTTTATATAATAACTGATATCCAATTCATTGGTCGATTAATTTGAATCGAGTATTACAGAGATCTATTATAAGAGAATACTTTCATCAATTCTACAACCAATTATTATAATATATGAATAAATTAGTAATTTAAACAAACCCAATTAATTAAAATAAAATTTAGGCTAAGAATCCACACATATAATATATAGGTTTGGATGCAATTTTCTGCATATCATAAAAAAGTAATTTAAAATCTATTATTGGTTGATTTATCTTAATTCACTGTTGTTAGTCTTTGATGTATTAGGAAAAATCTATAAAATTAGGTTAACTTCTAATGTATCTTTGAAGATACATGCATGGGAGTAGATGCTTTTTAGACTCTTTTGGAATTGTTTCAACGAAATCATTTTGCTTGCTTGAATAAGGTTCACAAAAGAAATATACACACATATATATAATATTATATAGAAATTAGATCCAGGGACGGAGCTACTAGGATCAAGCATTGAGAGGGACAAATGTTTATTAAACTTTTAAATTTAAAAATTGGTAGGGGCAAAAACCTTATTTTACTACTATTTAAATTAAAAAGGACCTTAAGTGCAATTATACCAAAAAAATCTGGTATATAGCTTCGTCCCTGGATCCTATTATATAGTATAAAATACATTTAGTTTTATACTAATCCATGATTATTGGACGAGTAAAATGGATAAATGAGATTAACAGTAGAAAATGTGAAGATTATCACTTAAAAAAAAATAAAGAAATCATTTTGCTTTATGGAATGGAATTCACAAAAGAAATATATATATATATATATATATATATATATTTGGATGAGATACAGTTATATAATGTAAAACACATTTAGTTTAACACTAATTTATGACCATTGGACGAGTGAAATGAATGAATGAATGAGATTAACACTAATTTATTTTTTTTAAAAATAATCTTACCCATTTATTATCATCATTCAACGATCAAAAAAATATTCGACTTTATATAATATAAATGAATCGTAACCCATATTTTTATATACATTTAATCATTATAATATGAACCATATGTTACATTTTACAATTAGAGTCAAAATTGGGATGTACAATCATATTGAAAATTGTAATGTATGTAGAATTAAATCAAAATAAATTTAGACAAAGACTTAAATCATGATAAAACATGGGGAGAACCTATCGAAATGTCATGATAAATCAAAATTGGGATGTACAATCATGTACAATTATCAAATGTGATTTTACGAGTGTAATATCGATCGAAACATGAAATTAAACATGTTTAAGTGATTAATATCTTTCGATTTAATAGTGAAAAATGATATAAATATCGTAGACATTGAATAAAAATATTAAGTTAAAATAAATTACAATAAAAAGCACGAGTCTTCTAACTCAAGTGGTTAACGGAATAGTTGTTGTTCTTAGAGGTCACAGGTTCGAGCACCAGTAATTGCAACAAAGTGATTGAGCGATCAATGTCAAATAGTTGAGATTATCTTCTAGAATAGATACTACTGTAATCATTATTAACTAAATAAAAAAATGATAAAAACTTATTTACATAAAACGAGTATACCAACGATTTTATTGCACTCATTTTATGTGAATATGTAATTTTTATTCTTTAACGTTTTGTCCTGATTAACTGGACCAACTCGTATTACACACCTAATTTTAGTGGGGTGAATCTCTCAGTGAAAATTTTCTACATACACAATATCTCAAACTTGAGACATGTTTAAACGACATCAAATTACTTATCACTTAGACCAACTCATTAATATATATTATTGTTAATATTTGTAATTATTTGATAAGCTTGATCTAAAGTACATATTAATTTATAATTTAACCTACACTTTCCCTAATTATTTTTTAATCACTAACAAAATATAATCTATTAGAAATTTGATCTAGATCCACATGGTAACATAGCCGTTTATTATTACACGTGATTTCTCCGTCGGTAATAAAACCGTCACTAGAAACAAGAGTTGAAAATATGTGAAATTACCGTTAAGTCCCTTCTTTTGATATTTTCTGCTCAGTTCATCAAAATTCAATGAGCAACGTGGGGGAGATTCGTTTAGTCATTAGATTCTTTTTGTTTAATTACCGTTACTAACGAAGATAATTAAAATTATTAACAATAAAAAAATAATTAATATTTTATTAACGAAATATGATATTAAATTCTTTAAAAAACTAAAAATTTAAATCATAAAATAGAGTACGTAACAAATTTGATTGAAAGGATCGTTTACGTATGAATTTATACGATGTTTAATCTGAATTAATTAGAAAAAATTAAATATTTGTAATTAAAATTCAGTTTAATATTCATCTAGCTTCATCGGTTAAAGGAACGGTTGTTGTTCCTAGAGATCACGGGTTCGAGTACTAGTATGCTAACACAATGATTGAGTAATCAATGTTTAAAGGTTGAGAGTATACTTTAGAACAGATATTGCTGTAACCACTATAGCTGAATAAAAAAAAAAACTTTATTTTTGAAAAAAACATATATTTTAAATAATTAAAAAAATATTAATTCGATCAAATCAGCAGACAAAATGATTATAATTTTACTAATCTTAATATTTTGCAATTTTTTAATTTTTACTTGACTTTTTTTTCGTATTAGTTGAATATATACCAACAATTAAATATTAGATTTATTTTTATTAAATAAAGAGATTACATTTAGATTTGAGCTATTGTATTTATAGAAAATTTCTGTTGGAAAATCTCTTATTAAAATTAAGAATAGAATGCGAGTCAGTCCAGATTAATCAGATAAAACACTAAAAATCGAAAAAACAATTAAAAGCAATAAAAAATTATATTCTTATATTAAAATTTATATTCGTACAAAATATAATAATATAAATATCTTTAATCGTCCGCCTAATTAATAAATCTCTAAAATATTTTTTTTCACATAAATTTAAAATTTTGATTTTTTAATAAATTAGATATCAATAATCATAAAAAACCCTAAAGGAATCAAATAACTATATTTACCGGATTTTTCGGGGAAATGGGGGCATTGTCTGTTCACATTCTGCTAAACTTTCATACTTATTTTTTGCACGAAAAAGGACTTCAATATTATTATCATTTCCCCACTTTTTTATTGTCATTAAAATCTCCAGCAAAAACTGGGGTGGCAAGGATTCAACTCACATGCAACGGACTAATAATTGACAAATCACATGGAATTTTTAAAATAAAAAAATATTTAAAAATAATTAATTTTTTTAAATAAAATAAAGAAAACAAAGTTTATTAATTGATCGAACCATTAAAAATTATTAATTGATGAAACGAGATGAAATATTAAATTTTTTATACCGGAATGAAGGGGCATGTTTTTTTTCTCTATAATGCCACTTAAAGGTGACGTTTTTTGTGTGTATATAATTTGAAACAGAAAAAAAAATGCACAAAAAACACCATCTCTAGGTGGCGTTGGAGAGAAAAAAAAAAGCTACCTTAAGGTAACGGTAATTGTGTTACACCGTAGACTTTAACTTAGATCCCCAAATATCAATTAGGGGTCCCTATTTTTTAAAATAAAAAAATATTGGATTATACATCTGATTTTGCCGAAAAATACACGTAACATGTGGTAGAATGTTACATCGTTTTTAGGGATGGCAAAAATATTTGTCCCCGACCCGGTGTGTCCCGACTCGACCCGGTCAGGTTTTTCTCTCTAAATTTCGGGGGTTGGGGCAAGGCGGGGCGGAGAAATCATTAGGTCGGGTAGGGGTCGGGTATTTGTTTAAAATTTCCCGCCCCACCCTGCCCCGATATATTTTATATATTTTATTATATTTATAAAAAAATCATTATACATAAATATTTTTATGTGTTTTAAGTAATTTTTAAACTTTTGAAGTTTATTCTTATAATAAAAAATTATTAGATGTTGTTCAAATTTTAATATATTCGATTATGTTAGTCGAGGATTCAAGTTTTTTTTTCTTTTAAATATGTAATTTAACATGTGAGTAATTTAAATTATATTTTATTTTAATTTTTTACATAGATTTAAAGTTACTTAAAAAACATAATTTATAATTGTGAAAAAGGACTGATCGAATCAAACTTTTATCATTGACGAATATTATTTTTTTTAATTTTTTGGGTCAGGTCGGGGTCGAGTTTAAAAAATAATACATCGGGGCGGGACGGAGCGGGTAAATTATTATTTTAACCCGGATTGGGTCAAGGTCGGGTTTAAGAATTACCAAATCGGGTCGGGATCAGGGCGGCCAAAAACCCGCCCCGCCCCACCCCACCCCATTGTCATCCCTAATCGTTTTATCTCTCTTAATCAACATGTCACATGTTCTTTTTGTAATTTTAGTTAACATAATATGTTGATTAGGAGAGAGAATATGATGTGATAGTCTGCAGCATATAAACTTTTATCTTTTAGTCAATATATCATTGAGTTTTGAACGATAAGATATCAAAATAAAAATAAATTATAATATTAAATATCATTTTATCAAAAATAGTAAAGATAAAATACTAAACCTATAATTATCTTTTTAAAATATTAATAAACAACAACATAACAAGTGGCATAAAATAATAATTTCATAATATACTTCTAAGTTTTTTTTTTTCTCAAATTGATAAATTAAAATATAAAATTACTATATAAATATATGAATTAACGTTCACAATTTATAGCCTTCCACGTTGAAAACTGACAAGGGAATATCAGAAAGAGTTGTTAGGGTTATGAGTTGGATTTAAAATAATTTTATACTTCAAATGGATTAAAATTAATAATTAATTAATGAAATAAAAAAATCAAGAAAAAAATACGAATCAAACAAAATCTGAATTCATGTCTGCTACTAATCAAAATAGGATAGCCGTAGGATGAAGAAAGAGTGGATATGATCTAAAGGCCAAGAATGTGACACGAATATTCTATTACCAGAAAAAAAAACACAACCCCGAAAGCCGCCTCGTATTTTATTTTTTTCGAGTTGTGTTATTTAAATTTTATTTAAATTAAATTATAAATATTTATAATATTATTATATTAATTAATATAATTTAAATATTTTTTATAATTTAAATTTATTTTAAATAATATTATTTTTGAATTGAATTTATTTAAAATGAATTAACGATCGTGTTATTCAGCTCTCCATCAACGACCGATTTTGTATTATATATACTCTTCATTTCATGCATGCAACCAAAACATATCTCCTTCTCCCTCATTTTCTTTTCTTCCAAACAGGGAGGCACCGCGAGAAAATCTTGGTACATTGGCCGCCGGGGGTGTTATTTGGTTGTTATCGATGATGGTTCGGCGGGGGAACCCGACGAGGGGCCGGTTTTGGCCCCAAATGCTGGCAGCTATGGCCGTGGTTGTTGCTCTTGCGAGCAATGTAGGTTCAGTGTCTGCTGATGCTTATATTTACTCTTCACCTCCACCACCTTATGAATATAAATCACCACCACCGCCTTCTCCTTTTCCACCACCACCTTATGTGTATAAATCTCCACCACCACCATCGCCTTCGCCTCCCCCTCCTTATGAGTATAAGTCCCCTCCTCCTCCACCAAAGCATGAGGAGAAACCGTACTATTATAAATCTCCGCCACCACCTTTACCTTCTCCTCCACCTCCATATGAGTACAAATCTCCTCCACCACCGTCACCCTCTCCACCACCTCCTTATGAGTATAAGTCTCCACCACCTCCATTTCCATCACCACCTCCTCCATACGTCTACAAGTCTCCACCACCACTTTCACCATCCTCACCACCTCCCTACATCTATAAGTCTCCACCACCACCACCGAAACACGAGGAGCAGCCCCCGTACTACTACAAGTCTCCACCACCACCTTCACCATCCCCACCACCTCCTTACTACTATAAGTCTCCTCCACCTCCATTTCCATCACCACCTCCTCCATATTACTATAAATCTCCACCACCACCTTCACCATCCCCACCACCTCCTTACTACTACAAATCTCCACCACCACCACCAAAGCATGAGGAGCAACCCCCATACTACTACAAGTCCCCTCCACCACCATCACCATCCCCACCTCCTCCTTACTACTACAAGTCCCCACCACCCCCATCCCCATCCCCGCCACCTCCATACTACTACAAGTCCCCTCCGCCACCATCCCCATCCCCGCCTCCTCCTTACTACTACAAGTCTCCGCCATCACCTTCACCATCCCCACCACCTCCATACTACTACAAGTCTCCACCACCACCACCCAAGCATGAGGAACAACCCCCATACTACTACAAATCTCCACCTCCACCAGTCCACTCTCCACCCCCACCATACTACTACAAGTCTCCTCCACCACCTTCACTATCTCCTCCACCACCCTACTACTACAAATCTCCTCCACCACCGGTGAAGTCACCTCCTTACTACTACAATTCTCCACCCCCACCAACTCCTTATTACCCCCACCCCCATCCTCAGCCTCACCCCCACCCCCACCCTCACCACCATCCACTCATAGTGAAGGTGATCGGAAAAGTTTACTGCTACAGATGCTACGACTGGACCTATCCAGTGAAGTCACACGACAAGAAACATCTCAAAGGTACAATTCAAAATTAATTCAATGCAGTATTATTTGATTTTATATTTTACTTTCAAATTTTTGTGGAACCATGCCATGTGCTGTAGGGGGTGAAAATATGATGTTTTGAATATTTTAATTCATTTTGAAGTAAAATAATAATTAAAGGGGCCATATTATATTCTTTTAAAAATAAATTAAATTTTAAAATAAAAAATCAAATATTATTCGAATAAAAACCATAAATTTCGAATATGTTTCATGTTGTATGTCTGAACATAAATATGACTTTGCTGTTTGTCCATGTAATATTTTACATAGCTTAGTTGATAACATATGCCACAATACATTGTGGACTAAATTTTGAATAAATATTTTATACTAAAATCATAATAATTTAATAATAATAAAAGGTGTATGGTGATAGATTTCAATCTTTCCCTGCTTTATACAGCATAGACCAGGTTGTAAAGTAAATAAATATTTATGTAATAAATATATTATGTTTCATGTTCATATTATTTATAATTGCAGACATGTTTGCTTTTATAAAAAATAATTAAAATTAATTTCATGGACAGACAAAATTAGTTATAAGAGTTGTTGATGACTTAAAAAAGGCATGTTTTGTTTGACTTTTAAGCAAAGATGAATAAACTGTTCAATTATTACACATGGTGCAGGTGCTGTCGTGGAAGTGACATGCAAAGCTGGAGACAAGGAAATCACTGTCTATGACAAGACCAGAATCAATGGCAAATTTAGCGTCGCAGTGGATGGGTTTGATTATGCCAAATATGGAGCCGATGCTTGCACGGTCAAGCTCCATGCCCCACCCAAGGGTTCACCATGCAGCATTGCCACCAGCCTACATTCGGGCAACAAGGGTGCCAAGGTCAAGGTCTACTCCGAAGACAAGTACGAGGTTGTGCTAAAGGCCAAGCCATTTGCTTATGCTCCCAAGAAACCATACAAAGAATGTGAGAAGTCTAAGCCCAAGCCACCGTCTCATCCTTACAAGCCACCATCATACTACTATAAGTCACCACCACCACCGGCTCCTACTTATGTTTACAAGTCACCGCCTCCACCGTCTCCCACTTATGTATATAAATCACCACCTTCTCCACCGTACTATTATAAGTCTCCACCACCACCAAATCCGACTTATGTTTACAAGTCGCCACCTCCTCCTTCATACTACTACAAATCTCCGCCGCCACCATCATACTACTACAAGTCACCTCCACCACCGAAACACGTAGAGCAACCACCGTATTATTACAAGTCTCCACCACCACCAAGCCCTACTTATGTTTACAAGTCACCACCGTCTCCTCCATACTACTACAAATCTCCACCACCACCAAGTCCCACCTATGTTTACAAGTCACCACCTCCCCCTCCATACTACTACAAGTCCCCACCACCACCAGTCCACTCTCCGCCTCCACCATACTACTACAAGTCTCCACCACCACCAAAACATGAAGAACAACCACCATACTACTATAAATCTCCACCACCACCAAGTCCCACATACATTTACAAATCACCACCACCTCCTATATACTACTACAAGTCCCCACCACCACCAGTCCACTCTCCACCTCCACCATACTACTATAAGTCTCCACCACCACCAAAACACGTAGAGCAACCTCCTTACTACTACAAATCTCCCCCCCCACCATCGTCATCTCCTCCTCCACCATACTATTACAAATCCCCGCCACCACCGGTCCACTCTCCACCTCTACCATACTACTATAAGTCCCCACCACCACCTCCAAAACACGAAGAGCAACCCCCATACTACTACAAATCTCCCTCACCACCATCGCCATCTCCTCCTCCATACTATTATAAATCCCCACCACCACCGGTCTACTCTCCACCTCCACCATACTACTACAAGTCCCCACCACCACCTCCAAAACACGAAGAGAAACCCCCATACTACTACAAATCTCCCCCACCACCATCACCATCTCCACCTCCACCATACTATTACAAATCCCCATCACCACCGGTTCACTCTCCACCTTTACCGTACTACTACAAATCACCGCCACCACCTTCACCTTCACCACCACCACCATATTATTACAAATCACCCCCGCCTCCAGTAAAGGCTCCAGCACCTATCTACCATTACAACTCTCCTCCTCCACCATCACCATCACCTCCTCCTCCTTATTACTACAAATCTCCACCACCTCCATCTCCATCACCACCACCTCCATACTACTACAAGTCCCCACCTCCTCCATTGCCATCACCTCCTCCTCCCTATTACTACAAATCCCCACCACCCCCATCTCCATCACCACCACCTCCATATTACTACAAGTCTCCACCACCTCCATCACCATCTCCTCCACCACCATACTATTACAAATCCCCACCCCCACCATCTCCCTCACCACCTCCACCATACTACTACAAATCACCTCCACCTCCAGTGAAAGCTCCGGCACCTACTTACCACTACAACTCTCCTCCTCCACCATCACCATCTCCTCCTCCACCATACTACTACAAATCACCACCACCACCATCTCCCTCACCACCACCACCATATTACTACAAGTCACCACCACCTCCAGTGAAGGCTCCGGCACCTACATACCACTACAACTCTCCACCTCCACCATCACCATCTCCTCCTCCTCCATACTACTACAAATCACCCCCACCACCAGTTCACTCTCCACCACCACCATACTACTACAAATCCCCACCTCCTCCATCTCCCTCACCTCCTCCCCCATACTACTACCACTCACCTCCCCCACCAGTGAAATCACCTCCTCCACCAGTCTACATCTACGCTTCTCCTCCTCCACCTCCGGTCTACTAGATCTGAAAAGATCAACCACACATCGTTCATGTAAGTAATATTTCAATTAAATCAATCACTAACCATAAATTATCGTTTAACACTTCGTTCTATATCCTAAATCTTAAATCTTACTTCATTTTCGAATCAAAATTTCAGGTTCTAGTTTGACAAAAAGAATAAAGACTGGTGCCAAGGAGTTGATATTTGGACACCAAAACAGTTCCTTTTCAAGTCCATGTAATAAGGGTCTAAGCACAGCACTTGGGAGATTCAATTTTGATAATTCAGGCCTACAGACAACTTCCACTTCCTTGGTAGCCATGTTCCACCTGATCTTAGTCTTTTGTAGTGGCATAAGAAGAAAGTGAGGGTGTGGTTTTTTTCTCTTTAATTATTGTTTTTTCGTTTAATTTATTTGTGCATAAAAATGTGGCCTTTGTACGAAGGATTAAACTTTTCTATTTATTATGGGCATGCATTTGATATTTGGTGGATAATTTGTTGTTTTATGTGCACTATGAGTGTTAACAATAAAGGAAGATATTTATGTTCTAATTGAATTCTATATCATTATCGGATCTTTTATTTAGATTTTTGTATAATCACAGATATAATTTATTAATAAATTAATTCGAATTAAATATCGTATAATTATAAAGTCAATGACTCTTTAAATTTAATTGTTTTATTTATAACACCAAAAGATTCAAATTTTTTTTATTAATAAAGATTGAGAGACTAAGCTAATAAATTAAGTAAAACACAACTAAAATAATTTTAGAACATAAAAATAATAATTTTATTAAATTTGTTATCGATTGTCATAATTTTTATTTGTTTGAGGAAATTAATAAATTAATTTTTATTTAAAATAATAGAAAATAATATAAAAAATTGTAAAAGTGTAGCAGGTGAAGGAGCTAGTTGCTCAGTCATTGTCATGATCATGATCATCATCACTTGTCAATAATTTTTGGTGGAATCATTTTAATTGACAAAAGTCTTTGGTGAAAGAGATCTATTGATGCAAGAGGCAGCCCTCCCCCACATGAAAAGTTTATTCCTTTCTCCCTATTTTGGCACCATCTTTCAATGTTAATAATTTATTAAAAAAAATTATATATCTAACTAAAAATCTCTTTAAATTTAAATAAAAAAAATATACATAATAAATAATGCAAAAAACGAGAGAGACAAGTATAATAAATAAATGATGGATTTGAGATCTTATCTATTATATTCCTTTGATCTCGTTTCTATCTTTATAGTATCCACCCGATTTATTCATTAACTATCCACTGTATAAATTTTAGACCATTATAAATTTAAGAATAAACAATCTATTTTGTAAACCCTAAAATTTAAAGGACATGTTTAATCAATTCTTAAGGTATAAATATTTTTTATAATTATTTATTGTCGTTACTTAGATATACTAAGTAAAATTTATACTAACGTAAATATACTTTCGTTAAGTTAACTATTATTAGTTAATTAGTTGAATGTAGTTAAATCAATAATATGTATAAATGTATTATATATGCACTTACTTGATTTATTAATAAAATATACGAAATTTTATTTTTCTTTACACGAATCTATGATTCATTACATAATTCAATGTTAGTGGTTGCTTGTCAAGTGGTTACGGACGAGTATGAGCGAGTATGGGTTAGGTGATGGGCATCCAATTAAGGTTGTAGGGGTAGGGTGGATTTGAGTATATATACCCGTTTTGGTGATTATAAAATTGAAAAATAGTACTTATCGTGGGTGATGAGTAGATAGTGGATATAAAAATTTTAAGTGGTTATAAATATGGTAGAGGGGTATCCACACATATCCCACCCATTTATCATCCATAACTGCAAGGACTCATTATGAGGACAAATCTTTTAATTTGATTTACTCTATTCACAACTATAAAAATTTAAATCCTGACATTACTTAAAAAATTTAGTGTCTCGTCACACACCATTAACTTGTTGTTGATGAACTATTATTATTTTTTTTAATTCACAACACATGATTTTTTTATAATGCTTAAATCCAAACTTTTAAATCCGAAGTTGATATATGTTAAGCATGTTTAAATCGACAAAATACTGCAACAACAATAATATTAATTGAATTAAGACTCAATTGACCGTAATATGTTAAATTAACTTTTAATAAAAGATAAAAATTTATTATTTGATATTTTTTTCTACCATTATCTTCTCCAATAATATTATATTCAATGTTCGAATTTAATTTTTTAAAACAACATTCATAATTTTTAAAGAAATTCAAGTTACGATCAAATCATGAATATCTTTTTTGGGTTGCTCTCATAGTTTCAGGGTTTTGGTCTAACTAATATAGATTGACTCTTGTCATATACCTGATTTTGATAGGTGAATTTTTCTACGAAATTTTTTATATAACTAAGATTTCTAATTTAAGACATACTTAAACGATATCAAACTATTTATCACTTAAATTAACCCGTGGATAAAATCATGATTATCTTTAACCAACTATCACTCAAATAAATTATTACAAGTTACAACGTACAATGATGAGAATCCAGCAGCCATAACAGTACCCACTTTGAAATTTAAATTTTCCAAACCACATAGATAATAAAACATATAAATAAAGACAAAACAATGGGAAGAAATTAAAACAAAAAAAATCAAACTTTTTTGTTGGACAATATTAAATAAAGTGGGCACGTTTATTAATACACAATCATGACACATCCATGCTTTTGTCTTATTTTTTTATTGATTTTCAGATTTTAATTATGATTAATTTAAATTGATTTGTAACGTATATTTAAATTTGATAGATAAATTTTTTAATATAAATTTTATGCGTATACGATATTTTAAATTCGAAATTTATTTAAACAAAAATAAACTGATTATCGCTTAAACCAACTCCATTAATGTTTTGTTTTCGTTTTTTAAGTCAAATTACTTAGCATGCAAAACTTGTTATCTACATTCAAGGATTGTCTCCTATTCTTATGGTGTGTATTACGTGGCATTATAATTAAATAAAGATTAAAACAAAAATAATATTAAATATAAAATAAAATAATTTTTATATTAAATTTTAAATTAAATATGAAAAATTTATTCGAATTTAATTTGATCACGATAATACAATAAATAGTCTAAAATGATAATAGAAATTTATTTATAGGAAGTTGTATTGGCAAGCACTAGTAAGTTCTTCTTTTGGAGGTTGTGTTTGGCTCTTGCAATTTTTTTAATTTTAATATTAGAATTTCGCTTCTTTAAAATATTTTTTAGAGTTTTGAGTTATTTGGGCTTACGAGTCTTATTTTATTATTTAAATTTTATTTATATAATTTTCAAATCGAGCCGATATCATAAATTTGAGTTTGATCGAATCGGGTTAAGTTTTTGAGTTTTTATATAAATTTAATTATAATTAATTCTAATTTTAATAATTTTCTATATGCATATACGATACACATATATATTGTTTTCATATTTTCACATGACATATACACAATATATCACGTAGAATTAAAAGTCTCAACTCAAATATAAAAATTGATCAACTAATTATTAAAAAAATTGAGTTATTTAAATTTCTATTTCATGAGTCAAAACAAATTAATTTTTCACCTTAAATTAAGTCTAATTATTTAATTTTTCGAATCGAATTTTACATGCCCCTAATAAACGGAGCCACATGGTGAGTTGGGATGTTAGTCTCCTCTTGACCCCTAATAATATCGTTTTAGTCGAAGTTGATATTATATCGTTGAGGACCTAGACAACCCCTTCCTAACTTTTTTATAAAATAAATATTTAAAATTTATAATTTTAAAAGCAATAACCAGTAGTGTTATCGATTTATATTAACAGTGCCAGATCCACTTCAGGCCCACCCTGAACATTTTAAAATTCATACATTTGTCTTCAATTTTATAAAATTTTATGAATTAGTCCTTAAATTTTTAAAAATTTATGAGTTGTGTCCATCTGAAATTTTAAAATTTTATATATGCCCACCCTAAAATATTTTTCTGGATTGTGTATTAACATTATTTTTTGTCTGAGCTACACTTAGATTTGGGTTTATTTTGGTTTCTTTGTAGACCCATTTTTACTGGAATTTAATGTTATTGGGCCTAATGAGAATTTGGGCTTTGGGTTTATAACCAATAAGGGTTATTGGGCCTTGAGATATTGTCTTCATCAAAGTGCTTTTATTTGTATTCCATAGAAATTGATGTAGACGCATCCTTTGTCAACAAGTTCGGAACATTTATCACTTTTATATTATGATTTATTATTATTGTTAATTAGAAATCTTGAACTCAATGAGAAAAGAAATAGAGAATTGTATATTCTAAGTAAAAGTCGATAATGGGTTACATGGGAGACTTTTTCCTTTATTTATACTATAATATAATAGAGAAAAGGCTTAACTCAGTAATAAGTGCCTAAAGTATACACTTTTTCTGAAATAGGTGTCTAATGCTTTTTTAACTGGAATAAGTGCCTAAACTATATATTTTTTCTGAGATAGGTGCCTAATGTATTTTTTGGCTGAAATAGATGCCTAAAGTTTTATTCCGTTAGTGTTTTAAGATAACACCGTTAAAAAAATTTGTTTAATTATAAATAAGCACCTAAACTATACAATTTTTTTAAAATAGATGTATAATGTTTTTTGATTAAAAATATTTTAATAATTCTTTGAAAAAAATGAAGGATGAAAAAAAGAAGAATATGGTACGGATGATTTCAGAACTAACATTTCTTATATTCTTAAATTTTACTAACTAATCTAATATGTACATATTTAGTGCATAGATTTGGTAATTACAGTGTAAGCAACAAATCAAATCTTTTCTTTTGCAATGCAACACTTGAATGAATTTTGATCTATACGTATAATTTTACAATTCAAAGTACAAGAATAATCTAGGAACACCCCGACCTCTGATAAGCCCAGTAACAACAACAATAATCACATACTTTGCAACAGTACCTGTTCTGGATTCAAACTGCAAAGGTTGATCAAATGTTGAGATCATGTCTACTTGTTCAGTTCCTTATGCAACTTCTGCACTAACACCATGTTCTTTATACCCATGCTTCTTCCTTTTTCCATGGCGGAACTTCTAGGAACAAGTTTATTGAATAAACTCGCCTTGATTCTTGAACTCAGACTAAGCTCACTCTTCTGCTCATCGGGGTCTCAGTGCCTTGTTCTTGAACAACCAATTCATCTGTTCTTGGTTTCGATTTTAAACCTTTTGGAATCCCAGAATAGAAGAAAAGGATGTTGGATTCTGGTTTTAAGAAATCCCAAAATCGTTCCCAGGCAAACTCAATCGGCACAAGCAAGAGTACAACCGCCATGATCCAAATCGCAAGGCTTCTGGTATTAACAGCAAGCGCCATCGCTAAACAAACTTTAAACGCCACGCAGGAGGGAATCCAAAGAATATAAGAAATGTTAGTTCTAGAATCATTCGTACCATATTCTTTTTTTTTCATCGTTCATTCTTCCAAAGAATTATTAAAATACTTTTAATCAAAAAACATTATGCACCTATCTTTTAAAAAAATGTATAGTTTAGGTACTTATTTATAAATTAAACAATTTTTTTAACGGTGTTACCTTAAAACACCAACAGAATAAAACTTTAGGCATCTATTTCAACTAAAAAATACATTAGGCACCTATCTCAAAAAAAAATATATAGTTTAGGCACTTATTTCAGCCAAATAAAACATTAGGCACCTTTTTAGAAAAAGTATATTCTTTAGGCACCTATTACTGAGTTAAGCCGAAAGAAAAATAGAAAAAGAATTTAAACTAATTCTTTAATTAACTATTACAGCTGTAAACTCTATATTCTAATAGCCCCTCAAGGTGGTGCGTAGAGATCTTGTATGCCCAGCCTGCATTTGAACCCAACAAACATAGATGGTAGAAGGGTTTTAGTAAGACAATAAGCAAAGTTTTAGAAGTCACAAGAAAGATCTTCATAATTTCTTGTTGAACCTTCTCCCAGATTAGATGACAATCAATTCGATATGTTTGGTGCGCTCATATTGTACTGGATTCTCAGCAAGTTTTATGGCCGATTGATTGTCACAATATATATTTGCAGCCTCATTTGAAGCCTCTAAATTAGAAAATAAGAAATTAAGCCATTGCAATTCACAAGTTACAACAGCCAAAGCTCTATATTCAGCCTCTGTAGAAGATCGAGAAATCGTTTGTTGTTTCTTAGTTTTTCATGAAATAAGAGTCTGGCCAAGAAAAATACTAAAAACTGTGATACACCTTCTTGAGTCTGGACAAGTCGCCCAATCAGAATCAGAAAATGCACTCAATTTAAGATCATTATCTGCTGGAAGAAAAAACCCTGTCCTAGACAACCTTTAAGATACCTCAGTACCTGATGTGCAGCTGTAAGATGAGCAGTAGTTTGTGCAGCTACAAATTGGGTCAATTGTTGCACAACATAAGCAATATCAGGTCTAATATTGGTTAGATATATTAATTTACCTACTAAGGGCGGAGCTAAAAAATTATTTAAGGGGTGTCAACTATTTATAAATTGATGTTATTTATTTATTTTTTTAAAAAATTATATATAAAGGGTGGTTCCGCCCATGCCTAATAACCTTTTGTATTATGTTATATCGGTTAAGGGAGTCCCTTCATTTTTGGATAACTTATTAGAAGGAACAATAGGAGTTGTTACAGGTTTTGCTCCTAAAAAATCAGTTTCTTGTAATAGTTTTAAGGTATATTTTCGTTGACATAGGTTAATGCCTTGTTTTGATCTAGCAACTTCTAAACCAAGAAAAAATCTAAGTTCTCTTAGATCTTTGATTTTAAAGTATCATGTAACACATTTTTAATTTGAGAAATTTTTTACATATTGAGACTAACAAGAATAATATCATCCACATATACCACTAAAGCTATAAAAGGAAGAATTACTACCTTTGATAAAAAGAGAATTGTCTAAAGCAGTTTGTTGAAAACCAAGTGAAAGTAAAGTAGTGGTAAGCCTTTCATTCTATTTCCTACTAGCTTGTTTTAGACCATATAAACTCTTTTTTAGTCTATAAACTAATTCTGAATTTATAGAAGAAAAACCGAGAGGTAAATTCATGTAAACTTCCTCTTGTAACTAACCATGTAGAAAGATATTATTGATGTCTAACTGATGTAAGTACCAATTTTTATCAGCAGAAATTGCTAAAAGAGCTCGAATTGTGTTTATTTTAACCACAAGATTGAAAGTGTCTAAAAAATCAATGCTAGACTGTT
Organism: Abelmoschus esculentus; assembly: GCA_035048815.1. Lineage (NCBI taxonomy): Eukaryota > Viridiplantae > Streptophyta > Magnoliopsida > Malvales > Malvaceae > Abelmoschus > Abelmoschus esculentus. The sequence continues at coordinate 14,579,513 of JAUCBN010000043.1, read as the reverse complement.
GTGTACACCTTTTAGCAACAAGTCTTGCTTTATATTGTTATAAGGTTCCATCAATTTTCAATTTCGTTTTATATACCCACTTACAATATATTGTCTTCTTTTCAGGAGCAAAACTAATTCCCTGTTTTATTTTTCTCTAATGCACTAATTTCATCTTGTATAACTTTTCTCAGCATTCATGTTTAATAGCTTGAATATATGTCTTAGGTTCAACTAAAACAACACTATTATTAACATGAGATTGATAAGCTGTTGATAAATTATCATGAGAAAGTACTTGTGCAACGCTATGAGAAGTAGTAAGATTAGGAAAAGTAACATTAAAGTCTTTATATTTTTATGGAAGTTGCCTACTTCTCGATGGTCTCGATGGTGGTACTAGCTGTTGATCTTTTGTGATAGGTTTAGGAAAATTAACACTATGATGGGTTCCGGTGGCCGGTGGCTATTCTCAACAACCGTATGATGGCGGTTATCGATGAGAACGAGTCGCCTTAGGTGTCGGCAATCAGCATTGGAATCCCCCAGTAGAAGCTTTGCTTGGCAGTGTCCTGATAGGATCCAATGCTGTTTTTATTAATTGTCTCATTCTTGCTGCAGCTATTGCACTGTTTGGACCATAATGAGTCCTACTGGTTCATAGCAGCTGTTGTGAAATTGTGTATTCCTCACGTTTTCTTCATTATTATTCTTTCTGCCTTGTCGAATATCTAATTAACCGTCGATTTATTAAAATAAATTTCGATTCAGTCGATTAATGTGATTTTAACTGAACAATGAATTCCAATTATAATTTACAGAAAATAGATGTTAAAAATAAGCAGACTTTATAAAAGAAAACTAGACATTTGATTCAATCAAACTAAGTTAATCTCTTATACTTTGGGTCAACAGAATAAAATGTTTGGGAATAACATTCAATCAAACTAAGATTATGTCTTAATCTATTTATGATACTACAAGAAAACTAAACACGTAAACCAACATATTATAAGTTTGAATAATCAAAACACAATCGTATGTTCAAAAATTCCAAATTCAAACACAGTTGCCAATGCCATGCATTTAAACTTTAAATAGCAAAGTTAGTTTGGACAGTAAAACACAAAAAAGCATTACAACTTACAAGGAACAAGACAAGGAACACATTCAGTTTTCTAGACTTTCAGAATGATCAACGCCACCACCGCTGTCGGTAATAAGGTCTTGCACAATCCCGGTGGACGATATAGCTGCAATCAGAGTTTGCGCATTCAAGAACTAAATCTTCACAACGCTCCTCACAATCATCGCAATCAGGGTAGTAGTACCTCTTCTTCACAAAGGTGAGTGGGTGTGGATGATTAGTATCTTCGTAGATGCTCCCGAGCTTGATGAATGGATATTCTCCAAGAACACAATTGACATGAGCTGAAGTACCGCAGGTAGCGCAATGATAAAACCAAAGTTTTGAGTCTCTACTTTCTTCACAAATATCACAGTAATGACTTTCTGAATAACTGTTATTATCATGAGGAGTGAGTGAAAGACGATGTTCATCACATTTGTCCTCGACCGTAATGGGCAGTGAAAAGCATTTATGATCTAAAGAAAAATTGCATTTCTTGCAACAAAACAACCCTTCTATATCATTATCACCACAACCGTTGCATTGCTCTTTATAGTCAGTATAAAACAAAAGGGGGTGCTTATGTCCTAGACATGTTTGAGCACCAGGTGTAAGAGCAAAAACACATCAAAGGCATATATAGTCATCACATTCTTCACATTTATAGGCAAAAGCTTTAGATGCATGATCACATTTTATGCATTTAAAAGCTTCATCCGAAGTGAGGAGTAATAGTTTTTTGCAACGATGGTACCAAACATGCTTTAACTGTGATAACTCAACACATACTTTATGAAGAAAAAAATCACATTGTAAACAATAGTAAAATGAAGCAGAGATTGGTAGCATGCATCCATCACAACATTTATTCTCATATTCACTTACTTAGTCACTCAACATTAAGTGATGAATATGCTTGAAATGTTGTATCACTGTGGCCTCCTCGGCGTCATTCCATTCAAGTACATTAGTTATGGAACTAACAAATACATCAAGAGATTCATCATCTTCATCTACTACTATAGAATACGAATCTTTATCTTTCAATACACACTTCACATGGAATATTGCATTGCATTTTGAACAGGAATAACTTCCATACTCTGTATTGACCTCATCATGGCATATTAGACAATCCAAACATCCAAAATTTTCTTTGTAAAAGAAATATTTGTGAAATAGACGATGATCGTGCCACTTACTTTTAATGATGCGGGGCAATGAAATGCATTTTTTATGGATCATAATGCCACATGTACCACATGTGTGTGCAACATGATATCCCTCCGTGCCACATGCATCACACATGAATGGAACTCGTCTCCATAGGAAGGTAAATGGATGTGGATGACTTTTATCTTCAACTATAGGTGAGAGTGATGCACATTCAATGTGGAGAGCAAACTTACAAGGTGAACAAACATAAACAAAACCTCTTTGTTGTTTTTCTTGGCATATCTTGCAAGAGAGTCGATCGCTGTTAAAAAAGAAGATGATGTTTGCCATGACACATATGATTCAGTTTGAGAGGCAATTCAGCACATTTCTTATGTAGATTAAATCCCCAATCAGGAGAGAAGTATGCATAATTTCCTAATGGTTCCCAACACCCAAAGCACTTGGCAACATCTTCAAGTTGTTTATCATCCTCATTTTTAGATGAAACCAATGGAGGCTGAAGGGGAACATGCTCAAGCTCCTTCAAATTATTTTGAGCCATGTTAAATGTAAACAAAGCACATCTAATATGAAAATCCAAGCCACAAGAGCAATGATAAACGAACTTCTCACCCACTTTATTGCAAAAATCGCAAGTCCACTCTCTAGAGAAATAAGGTACATTTTCCATAAGATCAAGAGTGTGATCCTGATGGAAAGGGTGATTGAGTTCCGAAGGTGCGTCGGCACATACCTTGTGAAGGTAGAACCCACAGTCGTCAACACAGCGGAAACATGGAGCAGACACCATCTCCCCACACTTGGAGCAGTCAGCTACTTCTCCCTTTGGATTGCTGATGAGCTGATCTTCAGTCGACAGTAGAAGCAGTGGATGCTGGTGCCCATAATTCTTAGACTCCTCCATTTCTCTCCTTCCAAGTAGCAGAAGAAAACAAAGCAGGACAGCTGAACAGAGGCTTTTCAGCAATGTTTGAGGCTTCAGGGCCAAGACCAAGAAAGGAAATCCGATGAGACTAAACTCGACTTGGGTGTTGAGAGAAACTTGGAACTTGGAAGGGTGAGGTTCCTAGTTATAAGGAATCAAAGGTCCGTTCTTGCAACTTGAATTAATTAAGCAAAAACTTCACACTCTATGAGTTGTCTTCACCAGCTTCCATGCATCACCCTCTAGTTTTTTATTTTAATAATAATTTTATTTTAGATTCTCTAATCGAATCTAAAATCCCTTAATTATTAATTTATCATGTATGTTCCTTTGACTGCATCGATGGTGGCAGTAGATTGCTAGTCATTTCCCAAGATATCACCATTAAAAAAATAATTTTTCAGATCCTCATGCAAGTTTATTTTCCTGTATATCAAGAACTCACCAGGTCCACCAACACCAATCGTAATTGAAAGTGAACTCGTTATACTAGACGAGTTTATTAAAAAAATATCTAACTTTAATATTTTTAAAACTCACTTTGCACCTAAGAACTGGTTCATTTAAAAAATATTTTGAAAAATAATGGCCACTACCAAACAATCTCATCACCTGAAAGTTTAAATGTGTTGTGCTCATAAGATATTTTCAATTATTTTTTCTTATATCATATAAGAAAAAAATATTTTATGTATCGAGATAAAAAAATATTTTATAATTTAGGTGTTGTAATTAGAGTTTAATTTTAAAATTTTCATAAGCATCTTAGTTGTAATATTTATAGATTTAAATTAGGATATTGGATGTAGGATAAGTTTGGTGGTCTATGATTTAGGCATCATTGTTAAAAAAATTTGTTTTCACCGTTAGTGCATAGAATAATTAAGCATTAGATAATTGTATAATATCTAGTATTTTTCGATTAATAAATAAGTGTATAGTATTAGGTATTATTCACGTAATAAATAACTAGAAATTAAGAGCAATAAATTTATTGAGTGGTCCTGGTGATAAAATATGATATTGTTTGGATAAAGCACTATGTTTTTAGAAATGGAGATTATTGGACGGTAGAATCTAAGCTATGGTTTATGTTGCGTGTTTAAAGTACTTCGCAATAGGTGTAAGTGTACATGTTTTAAGTCATAGTATAGATAGTTATTGTCTCCACAGGGATTGATGCTCCTTTTGGAATCTAATTTCTCACATCGAAAATAAAGACACAAATTATTTATAAAATTGATATTAAATAAAGTAAATTATAGAACAAGTAAATTAAATAAATTGAAGTAATCAATAAGAGAGATGTAGCTGGTTTATCCTGAATTATGGAATGATGGACGAGTGGATTCTTCCTTTTAAGTGAGTGCTCGCGTCGCTCAATTGTTCTGACAATTGGGCTTAATAAGATTGCCTAGTCAGTTCATCGAATGCTTAGGCAATTGCAACTAAGGGAATTGCTCGGGTAATTTGTGCGACTATCCTCAAGGTTCAGCAAAGCGTTCTTCAATGGTCTTTGTTATCCCTAACGCGAAACTCTCTTAATTGTACAATCTTTGATGATACATCCCTACGTTAATCAAAGTTATACAACAGTCAACTTATGCTTCTGTCAGCCGTTGAAATCTTGTACTTATCCCTAAGTCGGATTAGTTCTCACGCACTTGATTCAAACCATGCTTATTCGTTTCGTAAATCTAATTCTCTTGGATCTAGATAAATATATCGTTTTACGGGGCCATTTTTCAATTCTCTTGCAAACCAAATAAATGCCAAGAATAAGTAAACCCTGATTAAGAACACGTCAAATACTTAGATATAATCCAAAAAAACAAAATAACTCAAGCCAATTTAAATTAATTCATGGTTGGGTAAAATATCCAACAATTTCCATCACTCGAATAACAAGAAGAAATCGGTAGCTCTTGCTTCACTCTCTCTCAATCTCGCCTCCCCTCTTTTGTAGAAGACATGTTTCTCTTTTTAAGGAGTTGGTTTGGTCAACTTAGATGATAGGATAATATTAAATTGAAAATAATCATGTAAGAATAATTCCATTTCTCACTTGATTCCTATCGACTCTTTCCATTTTTGTGCCAATCTTCCAAATCTTTCGTTGTCTTCTAAAATTGACTTTATCTTCTAGAATTTCGTTCCATGTTAGTAGCTAATCATCAAAGGATTAATTCCTGCGAACAAGGAAATGAACCAAAGCAATATTTTTTTCCCAACATTTCAACCAATACAAGAAATAAATATGAGAACTCAAGAAATTAAATGAAAATGCATGAAATCATTATAATTTAACTAATAATGTGCTTAAGTCTACCAATAACATGAGTAAAAAGGGTAATAAATTAGCATATTTAAACACCTAACACACTCCCAAACTCGAATTATTGTTTGTCCTCAAGCAATGCAAAATTAACAATTAATTGCCAAGGTATCCAATCTTTAAAGATATGCTTCAAAATTTAATTTTCATCCTTAGAACCGGGGCACAAAGTATGATCAACTTTTAAATTTTTCGGAAAACAAAGCAATTTCCCAGAATCAAACTATAATACTCGTGACCAAGTGTGTGCGTAGTTGTGTACAAATTAATTTTCAAGAATCTATATGAACAGTCGGTTTAACACATTAATTGACGGGATATTAATCTTTAATTCTACTAGAGATAGTTTCGGGCACCTCTATCAATTAAGAAATTTTTTCCTTTAATTTTGTCAACTAGAGACAGTTTCGGACACCTTTAGCGATTTTTCAATGCACAAAGACTAGAGCCAATTTTGGGAACCTCTAGCAAGACATTGCTTTTTTCAAATTTTTTTAATTTACCCAAAATTTTAGCAACCTAAGTTCACCAAGTCTCAATCAAAATTCAGTATTATAATAAAATTTTAAGTTCTTTCTGTGCAATCTTAAAATCAAAGGTTATTTTAATTAAATGCAATAATAAAAGTTTTATCATTGGGTATCCATCAAATTCAAAGCAATTAGATCAAATTGAATACTTGGTAAATAATTTATTCGAGAATGGGCATGGGCATGGGGATGGGGATGAACAACGGGCATGAATCCGGGCATGGGGATGCATATGGGAATGGGGCAAAGACCCTACATGCAACCACAAGCTGGAATGCCTGGCGGTTATAACCCTATGATGGGTTCCGGTGGCTATTCTCAACAACCGTATGGTGGCGGTTACCGATGAGAACGAGTCGCATTAGCAGACGTGTAAAAGGAAGTTACGTACGAAGTTTGTGACATAACAGAGTTACAAGAGATTGGAATATAGGTATAAACCTTAGGTGTCTGCAATCAGCATTAGAATCCCCCAGTAGAAGCTTTGCTTGGCAGTGTCCTGATAGGATCCAATGATGCTTTTATTAATGGTCTCATTCTTGCTGTAGCTATTGCACTGTTTGGACCATACTACTGGTTCATAGAGCTGGTAGGGATGTAAAAAGTTGACCCAACCTGAAAACCCGACTGAAACCTGTTCGAGTCAGAACCTGGTTTGACCTGGGGATGTAATGACCCGAACCCGATCTGTATCCGACTGTTGTTGACCCGAACCCGAGTTGGACCTGTTACTGTAGTAACCGAACTCGAACTTTATCCGACCGAGATTGATCCGAACCCGATTTCAACCTGTTACTGTAGACCTGAAACCCGACTTGCATCCAACTGAAACAAACCCGAACCCGAGTCTGACCTGGCAGATAACCGATATTACCTGACTGAATCGACCCGAGACTTGATTTTACCCGACCTGTTTTGGGCCCGATCTGTTTTGAACCCGACCTGATAAATGACCCAACTTGTTTTGAACTCGACTTGTTATTGACCTGAACTAATATTAACAAGACTTAATATTTACATGACATATAATTAAGTATATCTATAATTTGATAAATTTAAAATATTGGTAAATATAATTAGTCTTAAAATATAAAATTAGACATAATAATTAATTTAGGGATTAATATTTAAATTTAGTATTATATATTTAATTAAATTAATTTATTTATTATTTTATTTAATTTTAAAATAATATTTCATTAAAAATTATAATTTTAAATTAAATACATACATTAACTCATAAACAAATTAAATACATATATCAGTGTATATTTAAGTATGTATAATATATATATTAAAATATATTATACATATAATACATTAATACATAAAATATAATATATATAAGTATATCATATATATTAAATTATATTATATACATAGTATATATTAATGTATATTATATACATATATTAATATATATATAATATATAATATATACATATAAATATCATAATAAATATACATATATTTTTATTAAGTACTCCAAGTCAAAAAAATAGTACTTGATTTGATTTTTGAAGTAAATCTAAAATTAGAAATTTGAAGTAAATTTCTTGGATGAGGGGAGGGAAATTTTTGATTTTAGGGGGGAAAGGAATTTTTTTATTTTAGTCATGTGTGGGAAAATAAAATCTAAATTTAAGGAAAACTTTTTTGATTTTAGGGATCAAAATTGGTGGAAAAAATAGATTTTTGTTATTATATATATTATATAATATGTATATATTATATAGTATTTATATAGTATTAATATAATATTTATAATATATAGTATTTATACATGATATATATACATGTAATATATGTATATATAATATATCATATATGTATATATACATATATACATAAATATAATACATATTATATATATATATGTATAATAATATAATATGATATATATATATATTATACATTAAAAATTAATATACACGTATGATATATATAATGTGTATATGTATTATGTATAATACATATACATATAACATGTTACCACAAAACAAAGCAAGTTATTAATATGTTAAACACAATTCTGTGAACGAAATAGAAATAAAACATATAAATTAGAAACGTAAAGGAAAAAAAATCTGAAACTTTAACCGAGGCCTGTGCTATCACAGTGTCCTTAAAACAGATTCGTCCCCTCCCGGTGCTGGAGTTACTATGGAACGTTTGTCTCCCAGGATACAACGGTAGAATACAATAAGGAGAGCAACGCTACCTTACTGCAACAACGAACTTTACAGAAGCAGAACACTATTTGGCTATAGGATATTTGTGTGTGTGTGGGGGGGGGGTTTCAGTATATTGAAATATGAACAAAGGGTCTCCTTTTATAGTATTCATGCAGGGGACATGTTTAATTACAGAATTAATCTGTAATTAACAATTCCTGAAGAGTTACAACTCCCAAAAATTAAAATGGTATTTATCAGAGAATTAATCCAAATAAATTGGAGGTTACAACCAGCTGAAGGGTCTGCAACTCCATAAAAGGTGGTTTAATTCTATAATATCTGTTAAAAATAAAGTCAGAAAAGTAGAAAAAAAAATCTGTCATTTTAGAAATCAAGACCAAAGGCCCCAAGGCCTAAGGCCCACCTTTTGACTTTTATAAAAGTCAACTAATACTAGCCCAAAGTGCCTAGCCATAGTTAGGCACAACTATGGTGTCTAGTCCAAGCCTTTGACTTATTTCCAATAATAACATGAAGAGCTTTTGTATATAAAGCTTTCCAAATCTAAGTTCCCAACAAATGTGGGATATTCTACTTTTCATTTTATTTTTCCAACATCATGGGTGTTACATTGAGCAACAATTTCTCATTCACCCATTAAACATTTTGAGCATGTAAATAGACAAATTTAATCTACTCTTGTTGTAGATTAATAATACACATAGTCCCAATTAATTTTACTAATGGAACCCACTCAAATTTAAGCTCAAATGTCCATGTACCATACCATTTTTCCAACAATCCCCCACATGAATGAAAATTGTTTGGTTTAAGGGTTAATAGTGTTCAATGGTTGAAACCTGCATAGGATAGGTAGGTTTTACCCTTTGAACCTTCCCTTGTAAAGATATACATACTTTACTAGCTGTCCAGTAGACTTGATGTCTTTGAACTGTCCTGCTAACATTGTAAACGTAAAATATACCTTACACAGGAATCTTCCGACTTCTGTTCAGTTCTCATGGGTGTGTCCGTTTTGGCCATGAACACCAGCCTGGTTCTGTGAAAGTTTATAAAGAATTAAGCCCTACACAATTCTTCTTTGAAGCGGCCCCACTTCTCTTTCACATAGGTGATTCATTTAAAGCAACCTGCTTGCTCTGTTCAGAATTTCTGACAACTTAGAATCATTAAAGCAAACATTGCTAACCTACTTGCACGGGTATCACTGTGAATTTAAGAATGGGTAGGGTGTGCACCCTACAGTGATCACAACTTATTTATAATTAGGTTTTCCCTTTGAACCTATATCTTGGGATCTCCAGTCAATTAGGTTGGGTTTCCATTATAAATTCATCCTCTCAAGGGCTTCAGTCCCATTCCTCTCGATGATTTGTCAACCAACTCTCTGTTTAACCCTTTGGTTAACGGATCCGCTATATTATCCTTTGATTTAACATAATCAATAGAAATAACACCAGTTGAGAGTAGTTGTCTAATGGTATTATGCCTTCGACGAATATGTCTAGACTTACCATTATACATGTTGCTTTGTGCCCTTCCAATTGCTGACTGACTATCACAGTGTATGCATATTGGAGGCACGGGTTTTTCCCACATTGGAATATCTTCCAAAAAATGTCGTAGCCATTCTGCCTCTTCACCACATTTGTCTAACGCAATAAATTCAGATTCCATTGTGGATTTGGCTATAACAGTTTGTTTTGAAGATTTCCATGACACTGCTGCACCTCCTAGTGTAAAAACATACCCACTAGTAGACTTAGAGTCTTTTATATCAGAAATCCAATTAGCATCACTGTATCCTTCTATAACTGGTGGATATCTCGTATAATGCAGCCCATACTCACGAGTGTTTCTCAAATATCTAAGTACTCTAACAATTGCTTTCCAATGATCAACACTCGGATTACTAGTATATCTGCTTAATCTGCTCACAGCATAAGCAATATCTGGCCTAGTACAACTCATTAGATACATCAAACTTCCAATAATTCTAGAGTATTCTACTTGAGAAATACTCTCTCCTCGATTTTTGGATAAATGAACACTAGTATCTAAAGGTGTTCTAGCCACTCCTGTATCATTTTTGTTAAATTTTTCAAGAATTTTATCTATGTAGTGTGACTAACTTAATATGAGACCATCTGAACTTCGTATAATTTTGATTCCTAAAATTACTTCAGCGTGTCCCATATCTTTCATGTCAAATTTAGAATTTAACATATTTTTGGTAGATTTAACCATTTTGTCATTACTACCAATAATTAACATGTCATCAACATATAGGCATAATATGACATAACCATCTTTTGTGTCCTTCACGTAGACACATTTGTCACACTCATTAATTTTAAAACCATTGGTTGTCATTGCTTGGTCAAACTTTTGATGCCACTGTTTTGGTGCTTGTTTCAAACCATACAAGGATTTAACCAATTTACAAACTTTCTTTTCTTGACCTGGAATTATAAAACCTTCAGGTTGTTCCATGTAGATTTCTTCATCTAAATCTCCATTTAAGAAAGCTGTTTTTACATCCATTTGATGAACTTCTAAATTTCGCAATGTTGCTATTGCGAGAATTAGTCTTATGGATGTTATTCTCGTCACAGGAGAATATGTATCAAAGTAGTCAAGACCTTCTTTCTGTCTATAACCTTTAATTACAAGTCTAGCCTTGTATTTTTCAATAGAACCATCAGGTTTCATTTTCCTTTTAAATATCCATTTGGATCCTAGAGGTTTACTTCCTGGTGGAAGGTCTACTAGTTCCCAAGTATGATTCTGTAAAATAGAATCTACTTCGCTTTTAATAGCTTCCTTCCAAAGAGGTCCTTCAAAAGAAGTTACTGCTTCTGTATACGTTTGTGGTTCACTTTCTAACAAGTATGTTAGAAAATCTGGTCCAAACGTTTTTCAACTCTTGCTCTTTTACTTCGTCTTGGTTCTAACTCAACTTCTGAATCATCATTTTTATTCATAGTGTTGTCATAAAATCGTTTAGACGAGCTTTGTCCTTTGGACTTGCATGGAAATACATCTTCAAAGAACGATGCATTCCTTGATTCCATTATAGTATTCTTGTGTATATCTGGATTACTAGATTCATACACAAGAAATCTATAAGCAGTACTGTTATGTGCATAGCCTATGAAAATGCAGTCTACTGTTTTAGGACCAATTTTCATTTTCTTTGGTGTTGGAACAACTACTTTCGCAAGACACCCCCACACTTTTAAATATTTATAGGATGTTTTTCTACCTTTCCATAACTCATACAGAGTTTTATCTTGGTTTTTCCGGGGTACCTTATTTAAAAGGTAATTGCTCGACAAAATAGCTTCACCCCACAAGTTTTGTGGTAGCCCTGAACTTATCAACATCGCATTCATCATTTCTTTTAAAGTGCGATTTTTTCGTTCTGCAACACCATTTGATTGAGGTGAATAAGGTGCGGTTACCTCATGTACAATTCCATGTTGCCCACAGAATTCTCCAAATTCATACTCGCCACCTCTATCACTTCTAATCACCTTAATTTTTCTATTAAGTTGATTTTCTACTTCATTTTTATAAAGTATAAATTTCTCTAAGGCTTCATCTTTGCTTTTGAGCAAATACACATAACAATATCTTGTGCTATCATCAATAAACGTGATAAAATATTTATTACCACCTCTCGTTTGTACAAATTTTAAATCGCACAAGTCACTATGAATTAAATCAAGTGGTTCTGTGTTTCTTTCTATTGTTTGGAAAGATGACATTGTCAATTTTGCTTCTACACAAGTTTCACACTTATGTTTTGAATCAATTTGGAATGATGGCATGTGTTCTAAGTTAATTAACCTACGCAAGGTATCATAATTAACATGTCCTAGTCTACCATGCCATATATTGGAAGACTCAATCAAGTAAGCAGAAGAAGTACTTGCTTTATTATTATTAATTGTCATTACATTGAGCTTAAAAAGCCCATTCATAACATACCCCTTTCCCACATACATTCCCGATTTTGACAAGATAAATTTTTCTGACTCAAAGACCAACTTAAACCCATGCTTGGTCAAAAGAGATCCAGACACCAAGTTCTTTTGAAACTCAGGCACATACAAAACATTATTGAGAGTCAGCAGCTTTCCAGAAGTCATTTTGAGCATCACCTTGCCTACTCCTTCAACAGATGAAGCAGCAGAATTTCCCATGTAGACTTTCTCTCCCGTACTAGCCTCAAAGGTAGAGAACATCTCACGAGTTGAGCAGATGTGGCATGTGGCACCAGTGTCTATCCACCACTCCTTAATATTGGACCTTACCAGATTCACTTCGGACACCATGGCAGAAAGATTGATGTCACCCATATCTTCAGCAATGCAGTCCACCAAGTTAGCTTGAACATTCTTGTTCTTCTTCTTTGGAAACTTGCATTCATTTGACTTGTGACCCTCCTTGCCACAATTGAAGCATTTTCCTTTGAACACATGTTTCCCAATTCCACCTTTACGTCCAAACTTTATCGGTTGTTTCCCTTTCCACTTTTTGGGACCTTGAGCAGCCTTGGAGCCTTGACCATGCTCCACCATATTTGCCTTGACTAAGGGAATATGGCTCCTCCTATCATTAGTTCGATTTTCTTCTTCAATTCTAAGTCTGACAATGAGCTGCTCCATGTTCATCTCCTTTCGCTTATGTTTGAGATTGTTCTTGAAATCCTTCCAACCAGGAGGTAGCTTTTCAATGGTTGCAGCCACTTGGAAGGTTTCACTAATAGACATGCCTTCATCATGAATTTCACCTAAAATTACCTGGAACTCTTGGACTTGACTTATGACAGTCTTGTTGTCCACCATCTTGAAATCCAGAAATTTGCCAACAACAAACTTCTTTGCTCCAGCATCTTCTGCTTTGTACTTCTTGTCCAAAGACTCCCATAACTCTTTGGACGTTTTCACCTTTTGATACACATTGTATAAGGCATCAGCTAAACCATTCAGAATATAATTTCTGCAAAGGAAATCTGAATGCTTCCAAGCTTCAACAGCACTGACAACTTGGAAGTCAGTCTCATCCTCTCCCAACGTTGGAGAATCTTCTGTCAAGAATCTCGCAAGATTCAATGTTGTCAAATAGAACAACATTTTTTGTTGCCATCGCTTGAAATTCAATCCTATGAATTTCTCTGGCCTTTCAGCCGTGTTTGTAGGTACCGAAACAAGCACCTGAAATGAGGCAGACCTTAGAAGGCACTCGTAGATGACCTAGCATCAACGATGTTCGTAGGTACCGCATCATTGACTCCATCAACTGCAGGTGGAATCACTCTTTGATCTTTTTCCATTTCACAAAAGGATTCTGTTTTAAGATTGTTACTACAAAACAAAGCAAGTTATTAATATGTTAAACACAATTCTGTGAACGAAATAGAAATAAAACATATAAATTAGAAACGTAAAGGAAAAAAAATCTGAAACTTTAACCGAGGCCTGTGCTATCACAGTGTCCTTAAAACAGATTCGTCCCCTCCCGGTGCTGGAGTTACTATGGAACGTCTGTCTCCTAGGATACAACGGTAGAATACAATAAGGAGAGCAACGCTACCTTACTGCAACAACGAACTTTACAGAAGCAGAACACTATTTGGCTATAGGATATTTGTGTGTGTGGGGGGGGGGGGTTCAGTATATTGAAATATGAACAAAGGGTCTCCTTTTATAGTGTTCATGCAGGGGACATGTTTAATTACAGAATTAATCTGTAATTAACAATTCCTGAAGAGTTACAACTCCCAAAAATTAAAATGGTATTTATCAGAGAATTAATCCAAATAAATTGGAGGTTACAACCAGCTGAAGGGTCTGCAACTCCATAAAAGGTGGTTTAATTCTATAATATCTGTTAAAAATAAAGTCAGAAAAGTAGAAAAAAAAATCTGTCATTTTAGAAATCAAGACCAAAAGCCCCAAGGCCTAAGGCCCACCTTTTGACTTTTATAAAAGTCAACTAATACTAGCCCAAAGTGCCTAGCCATAGTTAGGCACAACTATGGTGTCTAATCCAAGCCTTTGACTTATTTCCAATAATAACATGAAGAGCTTTTGTATATAAAGCTTTCCAAATCTAAGTTCCCAACAAATGTGGGATATTCTACTTTTCATTTTATTTTTCCAACATCATGGGTGTTACATTGAGCAACAATTTCTCATTCACCCATTAAACATTTTGAGCATGTAAATAGACAAATTTAATCTACTCTTGTTGTAGATTAATAATACACATAGTCCCAATTAATTTTACTAATGGAACCCACTCAAATTTAAGCTCAAATGTCCATATACCATACCATTTTTCCAACATAACATACATATATATAATACATATACATATAGATTATAACATACATGATACATAATTACATATTGATATAACATACATACATGATATATATACATATATACATGTACTATATACTAATTACATTTTTGAAATGTATTAAACTATATTAAATAGGTATAAATTATAATATATTGAAGTACATTAAAATTAAAATTTTCATCGAATTTAACTATTATTAATTTATAATTTTTACAATATAGTCCTTACAACTTTATTTTTATTCTAAATTAACTATTATTTATTTTTCTAATTTAGTTTAGTGTTTTTAATAAGATGATATTTTATTTTATTAATGTTTATCCTTTTTAATTTAAAACTTTATTCTTTCTAGTTCAATGTTTATTCCTTATTAATATTTATTTTTTGTAATTTATCTAAATTTTTAAGATATGAATCATTTGATGATATTTTTGTTTAGTTTAGTGCATAATATTTATTTTTAATGGATTCATGCTAGTTAAAGACATTAAATATTAAATAATTAATTCGAAATGAATGATCAACTATTCAACTCAAAGTCTATCGATTATTTAGTTAATTATTTATTTATACTAAACTTAAAATTTAATAATTTTAATTAATATAAATCTAAAATCATTTGAAACGTGATATGGAGAAAAACGTGATAAAAATCAAGGGTACGGGAACATCCAGTTTCTTTGTCGACAAGTTAAGACGAACAATGGAACAAAGTTCCACGTGAACATGATTTTTTGGACAAATTTAACACAATATTTTCTTGGGGATATCATTCTGCTAAATATCCCGTTAAAAGTTATTTAAAAATCATATTTTAATAGATGAAATTTTTAAATGATGTGACATAATAAATTAATTAGAGTTTAATATTTTAAAATTAAAAATTGTATTTAGCATAATCTGATTTTAACGATATGACTCAAATTTATCGTGTTATTTGTGTGAAAGTCTCATTTGATCGAGCATGATTTTTGTATAATATTATTATAAAAAAAGTTTTGATAGGTGTATTTTAGTTGATATTTATTTACGTTAAGGTATATATTTTTGTGTTTTTAAACTTTTATATTTTAAATTATAATTTTTAACAATTGCGATAAAAACTATAGTTCATCAGTAATAATAACCCAAACAATTCACGTTTAATTTTAAACCTTTATTCATTTATTAATTTTTTTTAAACAATCATTTTGAAACAACAAAAAAATCTTTTGCAAACACCAGTTTGTCTTCTAAACCCAGGTTTAAGACTTCAATGAAAAATACATATACATATATTAATTTATATACGTACATTAATTAAATACATATACATACATTAATTTATAAACAAATTAAATACATATATTAATATACATTTAAGTATATATATATATTATATATATTAAAGTATATTATATACATAGTCTATTTAATGTATACATATATTAATATATACATCTAATATATACATATACATATAATAATAAGTATGTATATAATATATATTGTATGTATACTTATATATAAGTATGTATGTATATGTATACTTATATATTATATACATATATTAAAGTATACTATATAATATACAAATATACATATACTTATATACTTATATATTATATACATATACATACATATTATATATTTTTATATATATAGTATTATACATTTCATATTTTCATTTTTAAAATGTATTAAACTATATTATATAAGTATAAATTATAATGTATTAAAGTATATTAAAATTAAAATTTTCACTGAATTTAACTATTATTAATTTATAAGTTTTGTAATTTAGTCCTTACAACTTTATTTTTATTTCAAATTGACTACCATTTATTTTTTTAATTTAGTTTAGTGTTTCTAATAAGATGATATTTTATTTTATTAATGTTTATCCTTTTTAATTTAAAACTTTATTCTTTCTAGTCTAATGTTTAGTCTTTATTAATTTTTAATTTTTGTAATTTAGCCCAATTTTTAAGATATGAATCATTTGATGATATTTTTGTTTAGTCTAGTACGTAATATTTATTTTTAATGGGATTCATGCTAGTTAAAGACGTTAGATATTAAATAATTAATTCGAAATGAATGATCAATTATTCAATCCAAAGTATATCGGCTATTTACTTAGTTATTTATTTGTACCAAACTCAAACTTAATAATTTTAATTAATATGGATTTAAAACCCGAATTAATTCGACCTGAAATAAAACCAACCTAAAATGCAACCGACCTGAAATCTACCCGACCTGAAATGAACCTATCAATTATCTGGTTTGGACCCAACCGTTTGAACCCGACCTGAAATGGACCCGACCTGAAATGAACCCGACCTGAAATGGATCCGACCTGAAATGGACCCACACCCGACTCGGATCGAGTCAAAACATCAAATCAACCTGAAATGACCTGTATCATATTTTACCCGACCTGACAGTACTCGACCTGAAACTCATCCGAGTAACTGTTTTTACATCCCTAGCCGCTGTTGTGAAATTGTGTATTCCTCACGTTTTCTTCATTATTATTCTTTCTACCTCGTCATTCTTCCCTAGAATATATATTTCTTCTATAGAATTAAAAGACATCAAGAGATTCTTCATCTTCATTTTCTACTAAAGAAAACATTAATAGCTGTCATAGTTTGTATAAACTTCATGCTTACCGCAAGGCTTACCACAGTCTAGGGACGGAACCAGACTTTAGGGTTAAAGAAAACAAAACATAAATGTTTAGAAGCAAGGGAAAATTCATAAAATAAAAAATAAAAAAATTTAAATAAAAAAATAAAAATAAAAAAAAATATTCGAGGATGAGGGATAATCAACCCTCCCACCGCTTAATAACTCCGTCCCAGCTACAATCATCACAATTAGGGTAGTAGTACTTCTTCTATAACATAACTTACATTATTAATATTTTAATAACATTTTACATATAAAAAATTTAAACCCCAAATCCAACGACCATTCCAAAATAAAATGTCCATAAATCTTAAACACACGCTTTCTTTCTTGACAGCCTTCGTACCATTTTATATTAGCGATTAAACGAAAATCTCATTCGGTTCAGGTTAAAAATTAGTTAGAACCCTTACATTTTAATGAATCTTAGCTTAAAATTTATATTTAATATATGATTATGTGTGAAATAAAAAAATAAATATAAAAAAATAGATATATATTTTTTGTATGGATTCAGATCATGACATTTGGTTTAGTCCAGTGGTTTGGGTGTTGTGTGTTGGTCTTTGAGGTCCCTTGTTTAACTCTCCTCAACGATAATTTAGGATAAATTTTGTTTTTGTCTTTTAATCAAGTGGTGTTATTACCTAATTATATTATTTTATTATAATAAAATTAGAACTAAATTAAAAAAATAACAATAATAGAAAGTAAATGTGTAATTATTCTATTTTATTTTTAACTGCTACGTCACCAGTCCATTAATTTTTAACAGTTGGTTACTATATTGATATCATTTTAATATAGTGACACGTATCATTACCTAATTAAATAATTATATTATTTTATTATAATAAAATTAGGACTACATTAAAAAAATGTATGAATAATAGGGAGTGAATGTATAATTATTCTATTTTATTTTTAACTGACACATCATCAGTCCGTTAATTTTTAACTATTGATAACTATATTGATACTATTTTAATAGTTAACTGGTGTATTTGACTTTTTTTAAAGTACGATGACCATTTTGATACTAACCCATAGTATGATGACTATTTGTATAACCACCCAAATTATAAAAATTTTAGGATTTGAAATCAACGAAAACTAATACATAACTTATTAAAAGACTTCAACTCCTATATCAAGAACTTCACACTCAATGAGTTATTTTCACCGGTTTTCATGTGTCACGACCCGCGAGCCCAACGATGGGGTTGCTGCAGTCCAATCCGCCTAAGCCTATCTCACCAAAGTTTTGGGCTTACCAAGCCCACTAGAAATATCCACTTATCCTATGTGAACATACCATGTGAACATATGAGATTCTTTCCATAATTAGTCGAGAATATTCTTAGAATGATGTCTTTGTGGTTGGTAAGAATTAATCCTAACCATTGATGTAATTTAATAGTGATTGTTGGATGTTATGAGGGCTAACTATAAATAGAGGCTCACCCCTCCTCATTTCTTCACTTCATCATTGAGTAAAAAAAGCATTCACTCAAAAGTTCTCTCTCTCTTGTTTTGTCTTTTCTTCGTTTGTTTCGTTTCCGCGAGTTACAAAGCTTTGAGGGCTTTGTTTAGAGACTGACTTAGGCGAGGCGAGTCCTAATGTCGTATGGTTTTGCTAGATCAATTCTAGACCCGTGACAAATGGTATCAGAGCAAGGTTATTCAAAAGAAATGGCATTACAGAGCGCTAGTGATGTCCTAGCAACTATTGTGAGACTCGTGCTACTATTGCTGCTAGAAAGAAGAGGTAAAGTTCGAGGTACTTCATCTCAACGATGGAGAAGAGGGTTAGCAAGCTTGAAGACTCCATGATGGAAGTCTATGTGAAAACTTGTCTCATTTTCCAACAAGACAAGATCGAAGCCAAAAAATTAGCGGGATTTTTGCATCCATTACCAATCCCAGAGCGTCCATGGGAGAGTATTTCTATGGACTGTACAGTCGGTTTATCGATTACTGACGGGTTTGCCAGTATTATCATGGTTGTTGACAGGTTTTCGAAGTATGTCACCTTCATTCATACAGTCAAGGAATGTACAACTGAGGAAGCTACTCGACTTTTCCTCAAGAATGTGGTGAAGTATTGGGGGTGCCAAGGACGAACGTGAGTGATCGAGACCCTCGTTTCACGGGAAAGTTTTGGACCGAGTTGTTCAAGTTGATAGGGACAGACTTAAACATGTCCATGAGTGTTCATCCACATTCTTATGGGCAAACCGAATTAGTGAATGTGTTATTGGAGATTTATCTTCGGCACTATATGAGTGCGACTCCACGTGACTAATCAAAGTTGTTAGATGTGGCTCAATTTTCTTACAATTTACAGTAGACGGAGGCCACAAACCGAAGTCCTTTTGAGATCGTGAACGAACAATAGCCACTCACTTCCAACGTTGTTGTGCTCGGTTACGAAGGGCCTAATCTAACAGCTTACCACACTGCCAAGGTGTGGTAAGAGCATCTTGACTTAGCCTGAGCTTGTTTGCATAAGGCAGGTAAGCAGACCAAAAAGTGTGCTGATCGAAGGCGCAGGGAAGAAGAGTTTCAAGTTGGCAACCAAGTCCTTGCCAAACTACACTTGGTATTGAGGAAACCAAGAGTGCACAAGGGGTTTGTACGACGGTATGAGGGACCATTCAAGATCGTAAAGCGAGTAGGTGTTGTGGCCTACAAACTGGAGTTATCGCCAAAGCTCAAGGTTCACCCGGTTTTCCATGTGAGTATGCTCAAACCATTCCATGCGGATACCGAAGATCCAAATCGTGGCAAGTCACATAGAGCATCGATAGGAGTAAATATCTCTTATGAGAGGTTCGAGAGATCCTAGCAGATAGGATTGTCCGACAGAAGAATCATCGACCAAGGCAAGAATACTTTATCCAATAGAAGGGACTTCCCGACAGCGAAGGGAGCTGGGAACCAATAGAAGATGTAACCCTCTAGACCGGCTTATGCGGAAAGCCCGACCTAGAATGGTCACATTTTTTTTAAAACTAATATATAACAAGTTCCGAGTAAAATCAAAATAACTTGTAATGACAAAAGTTCAATCTTAATCATTGTTTCAAACATAATCAACATGACTTGTCCCGGAAAATGTTCAATTTGGATAACATCATTGTTTTAAATACTAGATTGTTTATTCATTGGGTTTTAAATACGTACGGATTACGATCGGATCTCGGGATCGGTCAAAACAGGAGGAGCTGAGCTGGGCCGGTACACAATCGGGAGGACTATGGGATCCTATAAATAAACAGGTATTGAAATTAGACTTTAATTAAAATCTGGACTTAACTTAACTTAGAAGAAAAGTTTGATTCAAAACTTTAAAGTCGAATTTGTAGGCTTTCGGGTTTGACTTTCGAAAAACGGACTTCACAGATAGACTCAGGGCGTCGAAAAAACATAAAATAGGAGTTTTTGGAAATTTTGACTTTTTGGGTCAAAGTCAACTCTGAGATCAATAGGGTCAACGCTGACGACAACAGCCACGTCAGCAGTTGACGTCATGCTGATGTTACTGGTCAACGGGTCGGGTAGGTCAAGGGGTCGGGTCGATTAACGGGTCGGGTCGGTCAACGGGTGACTCGGGTGACCGGTTCGGTCAGGGTTGGACCGATTCGGTCAGGTTTAGGATCGGTTATGACCGGTTTGACTCGGGTTGGACCAGGTTAGATCGGTTCGGACCGGTCAGTTCCCCGGTAACCATCCAAAATGGCCGGAAATCGCCTCCAGCGGTGCGTGGAGGCCACGCTCGGCCCTAATCAGCCGGAAACACCCTTTTAAACTCAAGAAATGCCTCGAATTTAACCAAAAACCAGATTTTAACCCACAAATATACTAGAAAATAGATCGAAAGGCAAGAAACTTACCTCATTAACCCTAAACGGTTACGATCTCTGACAAGGTCCCGATCGGTGGCGAACGGATGCGAGATTGAAGGCGTTTTGTTTGCCTCACCATGGAGAACACGGCGGAGCAGGCGACGTGCTGGAACGGTGTCGATCGGAGGTCGAAATCTCAGATTTCAAAAGGGTTTAAACCCTAAATTTTGACGAAGCTTCGATTCACGATGTTTACAGCGGTGGTTTGGCGCGTCGGTTGAGGGGTTTTGACCGATGATCAATGACGAACCCAATGGCAGGGGCGGTGAATGCCACTGTCCGGCGGTGAGGGAGATAGGAGCTGAAGTCGGGGTGTGTGTTAGGGAGAAAAACGGGTTCGAATATGGTAGTGACATATGACACGTATCGTCATATGATGTGTTGATTAGTTATATTGAATTAAATTAAAATTACTACTAGATTGATATAATACGTAAGTAGTTGTGGTTAAATATATAATTATACCTATTTTTCATTGTCATGTCACCCCTATGTTATATTTTAATGGTCGATGGTTTGATTGGAAGCAGTTTAACAATTTGATGGTTCGGTTAAGAAAGTTTTTAGTTTGATGGTCAAATTAAGAACGACCCCATAATTGGGCGGTCACGAGTGTTGTTTACTTAATCTTGTATTTTTCGTAAATCATCACTGAATTTTACTCTTAAACCTATTTTGGTTATTGAAGTTAAAAACGTTTAATTTACTTATTAAAGTTCAGACATTGGATATTTTTTGTCACTAAAGTTTAAATATTAATTTTTTTTGTCATTCTTAAAACCATACAATTGTATGTGATCAAGGGCGGTTCAAAAATTTTAGGGGTCCTGTGCAATTTATTAAAATGAATCCCTTAATTTATAATCGGTAAGAGATATAAGGTTTTTTTCGAAAGAATATTGTAGTATAAAAGGTGTTATTAGATTACCTTCCTGAGCAACAAAAATTAACTTATGATTATCTAAAAATCAATTATATTTTTACTTAAAAAGTGTCATTCTTTTTGTATATTTTAAAAGCAAAATCATCTACTACACTTCCAATATCAATTTCTTCTAAAAGATCACTTTCGATTGCTATCAAAGCAAGTCCAATTAGTTTTTCTTGTGACATAGTTGTTCGTAGATATTACTTCAATAATTTCATTTTTAAAAAGCTCCATACCATAAAAGCAATAGTAATAGGAATATTCAATAAGATTCTATAAGCAATTGTCACATATAGGAAACAATTATAACTCATTTTTTAGGAGCATTTTAAAATATTTTACAATGAGTTTCGAGATTAAATCATTCAATGAATATAGTTTGCCAAAATTTCGGGGCCCTCTTTTTAGGAGGTCCTGTGTGGTCGCTCTTATTATGCCTGCTTAGAACCCAACTGTATTTAATATTCATTTAGTCTCAAATTTTAATAGTCACTTTGTCTTGGCCTCTAAATCTGAATTCGACCATTATTTTACTAAAAAGTGCTCAAAAATTCATGAACCGACCAAAAATTTTCGGGTTTTTCTCTACTCGATTTTCCTATTTTATTGTCGAATGGAGCCTATCTTTTAGTACGTTGCTTCTCTCATGTCGATAAAGTTTTTCATCGTTTAAATCTTAAAAAAGTTCTTTCATTCATTGATAAATAGATATTGCCAAAAATATTAACAAAAGAAATAAAAAACATTTAATATCTAAACTTCAACGAATAAATTGAACATTTTAAAACTTTAATAAACGATTTAATAAATTAAAAGAAAATGGAAACTAGTTAAATGAGGTTATTAACGAGACGCAGAGCCATTTCTGAGATTTTATTGGCACAAGAAAAAATATAAAAATAGTGTCCTAATAATAAATATTAAGAATAAATAAATTTATAGTGTATAAAAAATTAATTTATTTACAAATTATTTTTATTACACTTAATAATTATTAAATGTAAAAACATCAAGAAATTTTATTAAATATCGAACAACTTACACAAAATAACTTGTACGAGTATTTTTTCGCAAAAATATTATATAATAAAAGTTATAAAGAAAAGGGTAAACTACACGGATAGTCACCATATTATGGGGTTGGTATCGATCTGACCACAATGCTTTAAAAAGAATCAAATACACCGGTAAACTATTAATTTGGTATTAAAATAGCCATCTGCCGTTAAGGGAGTAACGGACTGATGACGTGGTAGTTAAATATAAAATGGAATAATTACACATTTAGTCCTTGTTATTCATACATTTTTATAATTTAGTCATAATTTTATTATAATAAAATAATATAACCCAGGTTCCCTGGAAGGAAGACAAATAGCATAACCACTGTGCCAAGCACAATCTATTGATATAAAGTACTAACTTTTCCTATACATTTATTGTCTGCAATAATTGTTTCTTTATTTCAAATATTCGAATAAAACATTTAAATATTTTTAAATCCAAATATTTGAATAAAATATATTTTGATTTTAAATTTTTGAATAAAAAATATTTGTATAATAAATATTCGAATACTTATGATTTTTATTCGTATGTTTGAATAAAAATATTTATGATTTTTATTCTAATATCTGAATATTTTTTATTCAAAAATTTAAAATCAAAATATATTTTATTCAAATATTTGGATTTAAAAATATTTAAATGTTTTATTCGAATATTCAAATATTTTTTATTTGAATATCCGAAATTTTTATTTGAATATTTAAAATAAAAAACAATTATTGCAGGCAATAAATGTATAGGAAATGTTAGTAGTTTATAGTAATAGATTGTGTTTGACGTAGTGGTTATGCTATTTGTCTTTATCCTAGGAAACCTAGGCTCGATTCCCATTGTAACCAAAGGTGGGGTTTTTCATTTTTCTTCTTTAATTAGGTGGTGACACGTGTCGCCACCTAATTAAATTATTATAATAAAATTATGACTAAATTATAAAAATATATGAATAATAGGGACTAAATATGTAATTATTTTATTTTATATTTAACTGCCACGTCATCAGTCCGTTACTCCCTTAACGGCAGATGGCTATTTTAATACCAAATTAATAGTTTACCAGTGTATTTGATTCTTTTTAAAGTATTGTGGTCAAATCGATACCAACCCCATAATATGGTGACCATCCGTGTAGTTTACCCTAAAGAAAAAAGTATAGAATGATAATACCTGAGTTTTTGTCATTGAAGCTTTAAACTTAGTTATAACATATCAATAGTAAATCTCATAAACCATAATATTTTTGAATAAATAAATCATTGTCTTCTCGAAACATCGAATCAAAAATTATAAATAAACAATTCAAAAAGTTGTGGGAAAATAACATAAGAAAGAAGTGATATAACGAGAAATTGAGATTTAAAGAACAATAACAATCAAAATATTATTTATAGGTGTATATGAATTTTTATTTATAATTTAAAATAAAAAAATATTATTATAATTTTAATTATATCCTATAATATATTTACACATAGACTAATTAGATACCAACAATTTTATGATTAAATATTAAATCTATCAATTTCTTAACAATACTTTTTTAAGTTTATTTAATAATATAATAAAATATAATTAAACTTAAATATTAAAATGAATGAGCTTATTTTAATTTTAAGTTCATTAAAAACTATTATTATACTTTAATCACTCCTAATTTTTAATATAATTTAATAATAAAATTTAATTTTAATAATAATAATAATTTTAATTTAATTGACCAGTGGACTCTATCGTCTTGGGGCCCTGGACCGTCGTTCCTGCTGTCTAGGCCCAGGAACGACTCTAACTCTGACGAGATGATAAACAAATCAATAAACAAATTTATAAACGAGATCATAAATAAAATCAATTGAATACATTATTTTGCATTCGATTTTTTGTTAAATAAATATAAAACTTTATTTAAATCAATAAATATGTATACGAATATTATATAAATAATTTACAAACAATTTATCAAACATTCGATTTATTTTGATCTAACTGAATCGTCCAAAGCTTAACAACTACGAGTAAATAAAAGAAATTATATATGGTAGAAAAATTATATATGGTAGAAAAATTATAGAAGCAGATAGATTTATTAAAAAGAGTAAATATTTAAAATTAAGATGATGGATTATAATCATATTTGTAAATTAAATATTTTATTATAATAAAAAATTTAGCCATTTATGCCGTACAAAAATAATATAATGAAAGGTTAAAAAATTATTTAAAAAATCAAAGAAAAGATAAATAAGAAAAGATCTGATTGCGTTAGCAAAAAAGCCATAAAAGTAAGATTAATCTATCGAAAGATGATCAATAATCGTAGCCGAATGTCATGAGAAAGTTATTTACGAATACGAATCGTGTATCTAATTCAAGGAGAGGACTCGAGTTTAAACCTTGGAGAAGATATTATTGGAAGTGAGAACCACAAATTCCGAACATAAACCACTATATAATGAACATGCAATTTATTAAAAAAAATTGATGATGAGATTTAAACAACGATTTTTAAGTTTACGAGAGATGATTATTGTAATGGTCATGTAACAATTTTAAAAATGTATGTCAAGTTATAAATATTCATTTATATAAATAGTTAAAATCGAATCAGGTCGAATCTCATCTCATATGCGTGTATTGTTTTTTTTATTATCAAAAGATGAGATCAAACATTGGGGTAAAAATTTTCTGCCTCTTTTTTATGTCTCTATTTGTGCCTCCTGTTAAAATTTTTTAAAAAATTAAATTTTAAACTTTAACCCTAATTTCTTATATCCTACACCCTAAACCTAAAAAAATACAACATAACCCTAATTTTCTAAACCCTAACCACAACCTCTAACCTTGAATCCTAAACCCTATGATTTGAAGTAGAGGCACGAATAGAAGAATGGGAAAGAGGTAGACGATTTTCACCCAAACATTGACCACATCACCTCTATCTATTTTATAAACATCAGATCTCCCCCACTTGTGATGTTTTTCCCTTCATAGTTTTCTCCAAAAATGGAGGAGTCACAGAATTATAGCCACCCACATCCTCTTCTTCTTGTGTCGAACCAAGACCAGCTGATCAACAATCAAAGTGGAGTAGCAGCTATGTGCTCAAGATGTGGGGACAAAGTCTCAGCTCCATGTTTTGTCTGTGTCAAGGACTGCGGATTCTACCTTCACAAGGTATGTGCCGACGCCCCTTCGGAGCTCAATCACCCTTTCCATCAGAACCATCCTCTTCTTCCTATGCAAAACACAGCATCTAAGAGTCTTAGTCATTTGATAAGAGCGCTTGCTCCTTCTTGGTTTTGTTGTTTCTGCGGTAAAGAAGGTGGTCATTTCGTGTATCGCTGCTCATCTTGCGCTATCAACTGTCATATCAAATGTGCTTTGTTTACATTTAATAT
Source organism: Abelmoschus esculentus (assembly GCA_035048815.1). Lineage (NCBI taxonomy): Eukaryota > Viridiplantae > Streptophyta > Magnoliopsida > Malvales > Malvaceae > Abelmoschus > Abelmoschus esculentus. The sequence continues at coordinate 14,552,891 of JAUCBN010000043.1, read as the reverse complement.
TGCTGAAAATAATTTGAAAGAGCTTGAGCATGTTGCCCTTCAACCTCCATTGATTTCCACCGAAAAAGATCATGATGAACAGCTTGAAAATGTTGCTAAGTGCTTTGGGTGTTGGGAACCATTAGGAAATTATGCATACTTCTCTCCTGATTGTGGATTTAATCTGCATAAGAAATGTGCTGAGCTTCCTCTCAAACTGAATCATATCTGCCATCGCAAACATCAGCTTGTTCTGCAATTTAACCATGAACGGCTCTCTTGCAAGATATGCCAAGAAAAACAACAAAGAGGGTTTGTTTATTGTTGTTCACCTTGTAAGTTTGCAGTTCAAATTGAATGTTTGTCACCCCATCTTGTTCCTGTTATCAATGATAAGCGTCATGAACATCCGTTCCATTTGTTTCCGAGACGATCGCCGTTCGTCTGTGATGCCTGTGGTACCGAAGGAACTTACTCTGCCTATACATGTCGTGAAATGCAACATTATAGTCCATAAAAAGTGTACCTCATTGCCGAGCATCATCAAGAGCAAGTGGCATGATCATGCAATGCAATCTTCCACAACTATTTCCTTCCGGATGATTTTACAAGCTCAGACTGTAGTATTTGTCATGATGAGGTCGGTCCGGAGCACGGGAGTTACTGTTGTTCATATTGCAATGTCGCATTCCATGTTCGGTGTGTGGCGAAGGAAGCAAGTTCGTATTCTGTACTTTCACGCGAAGATGCAGATTCGATATCGAATGAAAGTTCCATCACTTGTGTTTTAGAGAGGAATGATGCTGGAGTAGCTACAAAAGTAAAGCATTTCCTACATGATCATGATCTAATGTTAAGTACTTCCGTTGGAGAGCACGAAAAGAGTTGTGACGGGTGTATGTTACCGATCTCGGTTCCGTTCTATTGTTGTTCACAATGTGGTTTTCTTCTTCATAAAGTATGTGCCGATTTACCTCAGATGAAGCAAGTATGGCATCATAAGTGCCAAGAACTTCTCCGTCTTGTTTCGGACGGCGTTTTCAGATGTACAAAATGCTGGCATGTGTCGAATGTCTTTGCTTATGAATGTTTTGGGTGCAAGGAGAAAACATGTCTCCGATGTGTGGTCGCTCTTACACCTTGTGCTCATACATGTCCGAAACATGAGCACCCCCTCTTCTTCTACCAAAAACACAACGGGCGATGCAATGCTTGTGGTGGTGCTACATGGAGTGCATTTCGTTGTAAGGACTGTGATTTTGCGCTAGATCGTGAATGCTTTTCACTGCCAAGTACAGCTAGTCACAAATACGATGAACATCTTCTTTCGCTTATTAACCGTGATGATAACAGTTATTCGGAAAGTCATTTCTGTGACATCTGTGAAAGAAATCGAGATCCAAATCGTTGGTTTTATCGTTGTGCTGCATGCGATACTTTTGTTCATGTCGGTTATGCTCTTAATAATTATCCGTTCATCAAACTCGGGAGCATCTACGGAGAAATAAAAAACCATCCACACCCACTCACCTTTGTGAATAAGATCTACTACTACCCTGATTGTGATGAATGTGGCAAGCATTGTCAAGATTTAGCTCTTGAATGCACAGAATCTGGGTGCAACTATGTTGTCCACTGGAAATGTGTAACACCTGATGATCTACAACGATGGTGGTGGTGATTATTCGAAACTAAATCATACCTAAATCAGGGATTTAAATTACGTTTGTGGTCGTGATTTAGTCGTATTTATTGTAGTTATGGATATAATAGATGCTATTGCGAGTATCTCGATCGTAAAATCTTCAAAGAACAATTGTTATCATGAAAATAATGATTCTGAATATCATTCGTATTCTTTCGATTTGTTTACGTATTTATATTTTGTGCACCCGTGAAGATCTCCTTTTACATTTATTGTTCATCTCATTCACGTTCTTTCGATTCATTTACGTATCTATATTTTGCACACCCGTAAGGGTCTCCCTTTGCCTTCATTGTCCACCATCTTCATTTGAAGTGGTCTGACTAGCCTCCTTGTATGCACTGTGTTGCAGCCATACTTTTGTATAGGGTCATAACTGGGTAGTTGCAGCCATATTTTTCTACTCTCTCTATGATACGTGTCAAGACACATTATGCTCGACATGTAAAGAATTATGCTCGACATAATAAAAATGAAGTAAATAAAACTAAAAATAAGAACAAGAAAGTAAAGAAATAGATTTTATAAAACTTTAAAAAGCTAGAACAAACTTAGAGTGGGAGGTGAGAGATGAGTTCTAGGCTTACTTGTGGGTATTTATAGCATCCTAAAAACCTAAAAATAGCGAGAGATAAATCCTAAGTGATAAAATAAATCTAAAAATATTTAAATTTAAATACAAAAGATAATTTTCAAATTTGAAATCTAAATCTCGGTTGATAAGTTATCTGAAACACATCTGATAAGTTATCAAGCGCTACTGACAACGTCTTCTGTTGTTCGAACGCCACATTAGCCCTCATGCCCAAAGTCATGCCCACTAATCCAGCCTCGATCCAGAAAATAAAAAAAAAACTTTAAAACCCAGCCATTTAAGTTCAATTTCTAGCATTCACAGTCCTGCACAGAAACACACAAAAACACCTAAATCAATAACATAAATCATCGAATCAAGAAATAATTAAAGATAAAATATTAACTATTTTGAGCACTTATCACCTCAGTTGCTTTGAGCGCTCCAAATCCTGTAACACCGTGACCCATCTATTGTACCTAAGTTGTACGATAACTGGCACCCCAACTAGCTCATAAATGTTATAAAAAATGCAAAAACTTCTATTGTGATGGAAGTAGCCTCTTTATTCCAGGGACATCACATGTAATAACGTAAGCATCGACTTTTACAAGTTTCTGTCAGTAGCTTGAGACATGGAAAGCCCCATGACATATATCTCTCCATCAGTGAATTTATCATAAAGTATTTCTCTGCACCCTCACCTCAGATAAAACCTTCCTTTTTTCTTTTTGTTATATAATTTTTGATGGGATCACTCAAATAAACAACTGGAGAACCCTTGAGCATACGCAGAAGGGAAGCCTCTATCTTAGTGTCAAATAGTGAGAAAATGGTGAGCATGTATTAAGAGTATAGATTGTTAGGTAGTTAAAATTTCAGTTAGTTTTTTAAAGGGTTCCTCCTTCCCTATATAAAGAGAGGTAGGCATTGTATTTTATACACTATAAAATGTAAGCATCAAAAGTTCTTGTTGATATAGTTTTCTCTTTAGTTTAACATGGTATCAGAGCCATTGAAGATCCTGGATCCATTTATTTTTCTTCTGCTACTGTCTTCTGAGTTCCAAGACGAAAAATGGCTAAGAACCTTGAGATCCAAATCCAAGAAAAGGAGTCAAGATTCCCCAAGAACTTGTTGTTACCGAAATTTCCCTTCCACACAAAGCGTAGCGTTGAAGTTGTGATCGAAAAGAAACCCAATGAAAAACAGTTGGGCGACGGTGACAATCAAATTAGCAAAAATAGTAAGCCGGCTGATGTTGTGAAGTTCTCAGAGTCTCGACCTACTGTTCCGCCGCCGTTGACGCTTGAGGCCAGCAACACCGAAACTACTTCCAACAAAATAATTCTCTGGTAAGTATATGCCGTTGGTGGTATCTTCCTACTGAAATGGATTTGGGCAAGGTGGAAAGAAAGGAAGGAGATAGGATCCAAGAAGGAACCAGTCGATGAAGACGAACAGCCTCCCGTCGTTGACGATTCATAGATTAAGCAACTAGTATTCGATTGGACCATGAAATTTCGATACGTCATGGTCTGTTCATCGAACCAGAACCATAGCATCGAGTCGCATTATCTCCTTAAGAAGCAGGGTTTCGATGTCTCCTCCTACGGGACTGGGACTCACGTGAAGCTCCCAAGACCATCCCTAAGGGAACCAAACGTCTACGAGTTTGGAACCCCTTACAAACACATGTTCGACGACCTCCGCCGCAAAGACCCTGAATTGTATAAACGGAACGAGATATTGTCGATGCTTAAAAGAAACATGAGTGTGAAATTGGTGCCCACTGTCGGCAAGACAATGCTGCTGATGGTTATTTTGACATTGTTTTTACTTTTGAAGAGAAGGTTTTCGCCATAGTGCTGGAAGATCTACACAACCGGGATCAAGTTCTCTTGAAAAGTGTGTTGGTGATTAAATTTCTACGAAAGGAAGTTGGTGTTGTTTTGTTTTTTAATCAAGAGAATTTCGGATGACAAAAAGATTGTGAAAACGAAGTGGATAAAGAAGAATGGAAGGATGAAGAACACTTTCAATTCTCAGTAAACCACCAAAAAAGAGTGAGTTAAGAAGAACGAAAGGATGAAGAACACCTACAATTCTTATTGAACCACTAAGAAATACAAGTTTTTTAGTTTGAAGGAATTCTTTTGTTAATGATCAAGTTCAAACATTAATATCCTTTAATTTTTGCTCGAGAATCACTAATCCGAAAACAATTGAGAAGCTTAAAGAAGTAGGTGAATATTAAGAGTATTGATTGTTAGGTAGTTAAAATTTCAGTTAGTTTATTAAAGGGTTCCTCTTTCCCTATATAAAGAGAGGTATACATTGTATTTCATACACTATGAAATGTAAGCATCAAAAGTTCTTGTTGATATAGTTTTCTCTTTAGTTTAACAGCATGCAACGAGCGCTTATGTTATCATAGTCGATGAAAAACCTAAGGCATAAGAAAACGAGTCCCACATTCTCTAGATACTCATGCGTGTACCACCTTTAGACAAAAACCAATCAGAGAAGCTTATACTATTTAAATCTCTTATATCCTTCATCGCTGGATCAATAAGAGCCCTCACGACTGGACTTAAAGCAAGTGCCACGACATTTTTTACTTTATCATAAGTCTGTAGTTGATTTGTAGTTGAAAACACATTAATTCTGTGTGTTGGAGCTCGAACAAGGAATCTAAAATCAAGTTCACCAATTTCGCTCCCTTTGTTTACGAATGCGTGAGTATAATCCTTCACAATTAGATTTTTATCTGCACCCACCTTTTTCATCAAACGGTATAGATTGTTGTAACAACCAAAAAAAACATGTCGGCCCATCTCAGCGTGTTTTCCTTTTCTATCAACAAATACTTTGCCTCCAATGAAAAGTCTCGAATCATATATATCAACCTTCATGACCTTGATCCAATAGCTCAACAGTTGTTAACATGCCGGCTCCGATACTAGCCACTTTCAGCCTCAGTCCCTTGTAATGTTTAGGTTCAGGTGGAAACAATCCCTTTGAAGCTGAACCTCCTAGATCATGTGGTAGAGATAACCTTAAATGATCTGATAGTTGATTTACTTCTCTCGATTCTACCTCAATTTCGCCTTGCTTTTTAGTACATTCAATGGTGCTCTCTAACTGCTTACATTGTCATGTTTTATGGTCAATCATCTCATCCTCCCTAGAAGAATTCAACCCCATACCCTGAATTTTGTCATCCAAATCAGCAAGATTCATCCTACTGATCATAACTTCATCACACTGGAAAACAATCCTTTCACCCTCAATAGCTTCAACTCTTGGCATCAAGACTTTCTCAAATTGTTGAGTTGCACTCGAACCCTTAATCAAGTCATCTTCTAATAAAGTTGTAGTTACGTCACCAACAATATCTGATTTTGTGTTTGTTGTCATGGGCAATCTGTCAAACACCATGTCTTCATCAGGGACTATCCTTTGTGATTTTAATGTTGATTAAACATAATCTGATATCACGGTGTTTTTATAAAATTGAATGTTCATCTGACAACAACCATCATAGATATAAAGACCATGGAAAAAATTTCTAGCTGAGATCCCATCTAAACAGTCTTGAAACTTGATCAAGGCTTGAAAGTTAATCGATTGTTGAAGTGGAATAATCTTATCCACCAATCCATGATGGAAGAACATCTGATACAAAGTTTTCATCGTGATCGGATAGATCATATAAGTAACGATTACCATCAATATTCGACTGGTTGAATAGCTTTCTAACAACAATTTAAATTCCTCACAGAATTTCGACCAAGATGATTGTTGATCGTCAACCATGGTTGGGTTAAAGGCCTCTAGATTTGACTCGCAATGGATTGCTGCTGCTTGATTTTGAAATTTCCACAAAAAATCCGAGAACCTGAGCTCTGATGCCTTTGTAAAAAAATAAAATTGAAGAAGAAGAATTATTTAGTAAGAAAGAAGAATGAACATAGATAGAAAAGAAAAAGAATTTTCAGAAAAGAAGTCAAAGTTTCATTTAATTCATTGATAGTCAAGATACAATCCAATAAGGGTTTTTATCCATCAAAAACAAAACGACATAGTTTTGTCATAACCACGGTGAATTTTACTCAAATATAAAATAGGCCCGTCACATAGCATTTATCCTTTTGCTAAATTTCCAATGTTCAATTTTCAAACAGTCATTGTGCTCTGAAACATTTTGTGTACAAGATTTCTCTTCTTTTCTCTGTATAAATTTTATGTTTCTTTAACTTTCCCCTAAATAAAATGTACCAATGCACTAAGGCTTCTGCTTTGTTGAGCTTCAGGGTCTGACTGTTCTGGAATACCTCGTCACTAATGGATCGGAGCGTGTCATAGATGAAATAAGAGAGCATTCACATCAAATATCAGTAATTTTTGTTCCTTAATTCAATATTATACTATTGAATATTGATGATACAATCTGCAGCTTACTGTATTTAAATGTTTCGGTCTAATTAAATATCACTTTACTTGTTACAGACGTTGTCCAGTTTTCAGTAGATTGATTCTAGTGGAAGGGACCAAGGTAACAATGTCAGAAAAAAAATCTCAGAGCCTTGTGGCCCTAGTAAATGATAAAGAAAAAATAATTGAAGTAAGACAGAAGGCTGCAGCAAATAGAAACAAGTTAGTCATCGAACTGTCTTTATGCTTTAATCTTGTATTCAATCATCCTCCCAAACAAAAGTGTTTTAACTCTAGCACTGTGACAAGCGTCGTTTTACTTGTAGTAGAGAGGGTCAGTCCATTAGGAATTTAGAATTTCTGATATAATTTTGTGTCAATTCCAGTTTAGGATGCTGCAAACAATTAATTAAAAGGGTTTGATGAGATTGTGATGAAAAATAAAAAAACTAAAATAAACAAATTAAAAGTAAAAATAGAGATTGAGAAAAAGAAATAGTAGTTGAAAATCATAATGAAGAAATCGCCTCGAGCTAACTTTGTTTCAATTCTATCGATTATTAAAATGGATTTTTTTTATTCCAGGATTCATGTCGGTTACAGTCTACAAGACCCAACCCGTTGTAACTTGCCTTTCTCTCTTGTAACCGATCTTCCAAACCTATATTTGAAAGATGATTCTTGAGTGGATTAACCACAGCTATTGACGTTAAAACAATCAGATTAAGTACTGGAAAGGCCCGACTCGGATTATGTTGTCTCATCGAGAATCGAATTTGATCTTATTTTTCCTTAGCGGACCGCCACTAAGTGTGTTCATAGGAAGTCAAATTGCCACAGGCAGATCCTTCCTCCCACTATACATTAAAACAACATCCAGACCAACGAGCTCTTTTTGGTTTGAAAATGTTTTAATTTTGTAAGTAAGGTTGATTGCCAAACTAATAAAACAGAGAATGTATCTCGAAGGGAATTAAGTACTATTTAATTCTCACGCATCGAATTGATTCATTACTCTGAGCTTAAAGGAAATTAGCTAAACATGATATCAATTATCATACTTAGCATATTTTTGCTAAATATAAAAATAAAATAAAAAACTTAAAGTAAAGAAAGAAAAAAAAAGGAATTTTATAGAATAACAAAAGGAACAATACAAGAGTTCAAAGATAAAATGATAGATCCCATAAAGCCTTAACTATGGAGGGTATTTATAGGCTTCTAATTTCTTAAAAATAACAAAATGATTTAAACTAAACTAAAATAAAAGATAATTCATGAGTTTAAAATTTAAAAACAAGATATCCTAAAGATTTTCTCAGATTGTGTTGATTGACTTACCTCCAGAATCTTCTCGAGACTTCTAAAAATTGCCACGTCAACATTTCATTGTGCCCGACGTCGTGCCCATGTCTCTAGTCACGAAAAAGACAAAATTTGTCCTTTTAATCACCAATTGCAGTAAACAATTCACTACACATAATATAAATGAAATACACTCAAATTAGCAGTGATAAATTCATGAAAATAAGATAACTAACAATTAAAAGTAACTATTTAAATCACCAATCAAATTTCCCTCACTTGTCTCATACTTACCCTTAAGTATGCCTTAATCAAACCAACCAAAAGCTTAGTTTGAAATATCGTATTACTGTGGTTTCTCCGACCTCACTCTATTAAGGACATTAACTATGAAATTTAAAACATATCAAGAGAGTCTTCGTCTTCATTTTTTACTATACAAATCCTCATCTTCCATAGCGTAATCCACAATGAAATATTACTTTACACTTTGAACATGAATAACTGCCATTGTGATATTACTTTGCGGTGCACCATGCTCTATTTTTAATAATGATTTGGGTGTTGAATGAAACTTGGAAGGGTGAGATTACACGCAATAAGGAATCAAATGTCAACGCCCTCATGTGATGCATCATGCTTTATTTTTAATAGTGATACAGTTGGAGTTATTGTTGGTGGGTAAACTACACCAAGTGATCACTCAAACGTGAAATAGGTGCTCAATTTATATATATTTTTTGGTTAGGTGTCTAAATTATTTTTTAACCATTTATGTGCCTAACGTTTCATTCTATAACTCATTTAAGGTTCTCTATTAATTTCCAATGTTAAAGGACACGTGTCAGCTCCTGAAAATTCTGGAATTATATTCAAAATAAATAAAACTAATAAAAAATAAAAATATATCCTAAAATTTTTAAATATACCCCAAAACCATAAACCCACAAATCCAGTCACTCCCGCCGACGTTGTCGTGACGAAATGAAGCGTCATTCCCGCACCAATCAACTCATAAGTCGTTCGTTGTTTGTTAGGTTGTTATTCGTCATGAATCATTTGAAGGAACCATTCGATAATTTTGAGGTTTAGCACGGTGTCAGTTGATTTTTGACGATGAAATGGTGGGGAAAATGGTCATGAAGTTCCGGTGATCGATGTGGTGGATAGCAATGTGATAATCATTAACGAAATTAGCCTAAATCCGAATTTAGATTTGGGGTGTTAGGAATTTTGAAATTTGGGGTTGTTTTGTAAAATCTAAAAATTTAGAGATTTTTTGTAAATTAAGTAATTTTATTTATTTTTAATATAATTTTAGAATTTTCTGGAGCTGACATGTGTCCTTTTAACGGTGCGAATTAATAGGAACCTTAAATGGGATACGGAATGAATCATTAGGCACCTAGTTGGCCCGAAAAATAGTTTAGACACCTATTTTACTGTTAAACCTTTTAATAATGATATATATTGAGTTATTGATCGGATAAACTAAACATGTGATCACTTAATTATGAGATTAGTATCAAATTGACTAATATATTTTTAATTTTTGTAATTATACCATGTAACTATTTAAGTGGTTCCAATCCAGTTAAAACATAATAAAGAGACTGACAGACTGTTAAATAAAACTGGCATAATTATACATTTGATCCCATTATTAAATAAAACTGACAAACTAAACATGTCTTTACCAATGATCATGACTTTCTATCGTTTTAGCATCTTAATGGTCTTCTTGACATCTTGTAGGGGAGTTCAAAATTGAAATTATGTTGGTATGTACTAGCAAAAGAAAGTGGATGACAGTAATTGTAAGGGATAAAGATGGGCATATTCTTCTCCATTGTAATGGTGCCGACAAGTTAGTCTCTATCCTTTTAACCTCTTCAAGGTATAACAGATCGACAGGGTCAGGTAGCATACTCCAATCCGTTCATTTAACGGCGAATTGTTCCCTCTTTCGAGCAGCATTATTTTTGATCGGTTATCAAAGAATGGAAGATTGTACGAGAAAGATACCAGTAAGCATTCGAATGAGTACGACGAAGCTGGATTGCACACTTTGGCACAAACGTATTGAAAGTTTAAGGAATTTGAAAGGGGGATTGTTGGAAAAATGGTATAGTACATGGACATTTTAGAGCTTAAATTTTAGTGGGTTTCATTAGTCAATTTAATTGGGACTAAGTGGATTATTAATCTACTACAAGAGTAGATAAAATTTGTATATTTTCATGCTCAAAATGTTCAATGGGTGAATGAGAAAGTGTTTCTCAATGTAACACCCATGACGTTGAGAAAAAAAATGAAAAGTAGAAGCTCTTCATGTTATTATTGGAATAAAGGACAAAGGCTTGGACTAGACACCTTGGGTGTGCTTAGTCTATGGTTAGGTATTAATTCATTGATAAATACCATTTTAAATTTTGGGAGTTGTAACTCTTCAAGAATTATTAATTACAGATTAATTCTGTAAAGTTCGCCATTACAGTAAGGTAACGTTTCTTTTTTATATGTTTATTTCTATTTCATTTACATAAATTGTTTTAACGTTTCATTAACTTGCTTCGTTTGTTTTTGAATTACACTATTTGGAACAATGAATTTCAGAAAGCAAAAACTTCTATTGGTATTGATAGAGAGATATAACTTGAAAAAGTTGCATATATGGTTGAGAGGGATTTGATTCTCATTGGTGCTAAGGTAGTGGAAGCTAAATTGGAGAAGGGTGTATGTGTGACCTGGCTTGCTTGCTTGGTTGAAAAAAATTTAGTGAAATCTTCTTTTTCTTCGTGCAGATTTATTTAGTGGAAGATAAAACTAAAAAACAGAAACCAGCATTTCATGGTTTGAATAATAAAAAGCATAATCACATGTTCACAAACAACAAATTTAAACACAGTTGCTGTGCCTGAACAGGAACCAGCATATCATAGTTCGAATACTAACGTTAAATAGAAAAACCAAGTTTGGATAATAAAACATAGCAAAGCATTACAAGTAATAAAATCGGGATCATACATTGTGTTTTCCCCAAAGAGCAGTGATAGTTTTCAAGAACAGGAACCAGCAGCACATCCGTCCTCCCTATCTGAATCAGAGGACTTGTTGCTACCAGCATCACCTCTGTCCTTATCTGAACTAGTGGAATTGTTATCATGGACATAGATCATGACGAATATAGTTGCATCCAGACTTTGTACATTCGTAACACAAATCTACACAAGGCTTACGGCAATTGCTACAATCTGGGCAGTAATAGATCTTCTTAACAACAGCGATAGGGTGCTCATGAGTATCCTCGCTTGGTTCATAAATACTCCCAGGTTTGAGGAATGGAAATTCTCCAAGAACACAATCAACATGAGACGAAGTACCGCAAGTTGCACAATGATAAAACCAAAGTTTTGAATCTCTACTTTCTTCACAAATATCACAGTAATGACTTTCTGAATAACTGTTATTATCATGAGAAGTAAGTGAAAGACGATGTTCATCACATTTGTCCTCGACTGTAATGGGCAGTGAAAAACACTTATGATCTAAAGAAAAATTACAGTTCTTACAACGGAACATCCCTTTTATATCATCATCACCACAACCACTGCATTGCCCTTTATAGTCTTTATAAAACAGAAGCGGGTGCTTATGTCCTAGACATGTTTGAGCACCAGGTGTAAGAGCAAAAATACATCGAAGGCATATATAGCCATCACATTCTTCACATCTATAGGCAAAAGCTTTAGACGCATGATCACATTTTACGCATAGAAAAGCTTCATCTGAAGTGAGGAGTAATAGTTTTTGGCAACTATGGTACCAAACACGCTTCACCTGTGATAACTCGGCACATACTTTATGAAGAAAAAACTCGCATTGTAAGCAATAGTAAAATGAAGCTGAGATTGGTAGTACGCATCCATCACAACATTTGTTTTCATATTCACTTACTTGGTCACTCAACATTAAGCGGTGAGTATGCTTGAAATGTTGTATCACTGTGGCTTCGCCGGCATCATTCCGTTCAAAGACATCAATTATAGAACTAACAAACACCTCAAGAGATTCATCCTCTTCATCTTCTACTATAGAATACAAATCTTTATCTTTTAATGCACAATTCACATGGAATATTGCAATATTGCATTTTGAACAAGAATAATTTCCATGCCTCTATATTGACCTTATCGTGGCATATTAGACAATCTAAACATCCAAAATCTTCTTGGTAACAGAAATATTTGTGAAAAAGACGATGATCATGCCAATTACTTTTGATGATGCGGGGCAATGAAATGCATTTTTTATGCACCATAATGCCACATGTACCACATGTGTATGCAGCATGATTTCCCTCCGTGCCACACGCATCACACATGAATGGAATTCGTCTCCAAAGGAAGGTAAATGGATGTGGATGACTTTTATCCTCAACAATGGGTGAGAGTGATGCACATTCTATGCGGAGAGCAAACTTACATGGTGAACAAACATAAACAAAGCCTCTTTGTTGGTTTTCTTGGCATATCTTGCAAGAGAGCCGATCGCTGTTAAATTGCAAAAGCAGAGGATGTTTTCCATGATACATATGACTCAGTTTGAGAGGTAATTCAACACATTTCTTATGCAGATTAAATCCACAATCAGGAGAGAAGTATGTATAATTTCTTAATGGTTCCCAACACCCAAAGCACTTGGCAACATTTTCAAGTTGTTCATCATCCTTATTTTTAGCTGAAACCAATGGAGGTAGAAGGGCAACATGCTCAAGCTCTTTCAAATTATTTTCAGCAATATTAAATGTAAACAAAGCACATCTAATATGAAAGTCCAAACCACAAGAGCAATGATAAACGAACTTCTTACCCTCTTTATCACAAAAATCGCAAATCCACCCTCCAGATGAATAAGGTGCGTTTTCCATAAGAACAAGAGGGTGCTCCGGATGAAAAGGGTGATTGAGTTCCGAAGGTGCGTCGGCACATACCTTGTGCAGGTAGAACCCACAGTCGTCAACACAGCGGAAACATGGAGCAGATGCCATCTCCCCACACCTGGAGCAGTCAGCTACTTCTTCCTTTGGATTGCTGATGAGCTGATCCTCTGTCGACAGTAGAAGCAGTGGATGCTGGTGGCCATAATTCTTAGACTCCTCCATTTCTCCTTCCAAGTAGCAGAATAAAACAAAGCAGGACAGCTGAATGGAGGCGTTACAGCAATGTTTGAGCCTTCAGGGCCAAGACAAAGAAAGAAAATGAACCGATGAGACTAAACTCGACTTGGTTGTTGAGAGAAACTTGCAAGAGTGAGGTTCCTGGTTATAAGGAATCCAAGGTCAACTCCCTCTTACGTACTGAAAGGTAATTACAGAACTAACTGAAAGGTAATTACACCATGTCGAGGTATGGAGGTCACTGCTTTACTAGGAAGCACGGGGACGGCTATTTGAGGGTGTCCCTCGTCTCCGATACATTTTCGAGACGGGGACGGTGCGTGAACGGTTGGGGGACATCCCGGGTGTTGGATATATGGACTGCAAAACAGGGCGTTAGCACTGACAGGAAAATAAAATGAACTAACTAAAAGATAAATGGACCGTGTCGTGGTATGGAGGCCACTGCCTTAGAAACAATTCGCCCCGATGTGTGTACTCGCTACTTTAGGCGGTTGTCCCCCGAAGGTTAGCACGGTCACTCCAAACAATGTACACCCAAAGTTTGGAGTGGACTATAGAGGAAATGATCGTCTAAACCGGAGTCGAACAAAAGCTTCTCTAAGCTTTTGAAGGAATGCTCTCAAACTCTCTCAAATAAGACAGAAGTAAATCTGAATGAGATGATTAAAACTGAGAGAGAGCTCTCTTATTTATAGGTTGAAAGCAGGGGTAAATCTGTCCGAGAATCAGATAAAATCTGATTTAAATAACAGATTATATCATAATCAAATCTCTAATAATATCAGATAATATCCATTTAAAATCTCGGATAAATCTGTTAATATCTATCCAAAAATAGTAGATTTGATAACTGAAAATATCCATTTAAATCTCGGATAATATCTATTCAAAATTAGATTTAATAACAGATAATATCAAATCAAATCTCTGATATTTATTAAATCTAATCGGTTACACATTTAAAATTCAAAATGAATTTTAACTTAACCGAACTGCTTCCATGTCTCCTATAAATACGGAGTGTAGGATTCAAGCATTATCCAACAATCCCCCACTAATGCGAATGAATCCTCTTAAAAAATTATAAAGTTCGACTATCATTAGACGAGCATTGGCGAGATTAGTTACTTAAGTACATAGTGAACGAATCTTGAACTAGTACGTAGTGATGATGAGTAATCCTCCTCTTAGATAAGTGAAACTAGTCTTGAACTTTCTAAGATCGGGGTGAACTCATAACACATAACTAATCTCTTCATCCACCACAGTCCGCGATGTGAAGATATGTATATACATGAAGTATATATTTAGCCATCTTACCTCAAATTTTAGTAAGTGTACTAGAAAAACAGCCCATCGTTTTTCATAGAAGGCGGCTAACTCTTCTCACTTACATAGGTTATTTCATCAAGTTTATCTCAACATAAACCACCCAAAATCGGGCTATGAAATAATTAAGAACTTTTTATAAAGCTCAACCTCACAAGAAAATAAGGTGATTTTCTTCAAGTTCATATTAAATGAACCACCCAAACTCTGGGCTAAGAAATCATTAAGAATAAAAACTCAACCTCTTTGTTCGGTAAATTCAATAATGTTCTTCTCAATAGAACAATCCGACCTCTTTGGATAGAATTTATTAAGAGTTAAAAAACTCATCCTTTCGAGCGGTAAGTTCAATTAGTCCTTCGCAATAGGTCTAAGAACTTATTAAGAGTAGTTATTCAACCAAAATCGGTAAATTCATCAAGTCTTTCTCACTAAGACCACCCAAACTTAGGCTATGAATTTATTAAGAGCATTTAAGCTCAACCTAGGCATGTACATGAAACGTCATAGGGATTGGGTAGATGGACATGTACACTATGAGTCGTTCCATGGTTTCGTTTGACCACATTGAACTTAGAGAACTAAGTTGGGTATCCACCATGAATCACTCAACCAATGGGCTTAAGACCCATCCCCCTCGACGAATCCAGAATTTGTTTCCTGCTCAATCCTTTGGTAGGAGGATCAGCCAAATTCATCTCCGATTTAACATACTCTAAGACGAGTACTCCTTTCTTTATTAGGTATCTCACATATTCGTACCTTATGCGAATGTGTCTCTTCTTACCATTGTAAGCTTGATTTAGAGCCACATGTATCGCAGATTACGAATCGCACAATAAAGATATTGGAGGAGTCGGTTTTCCCCATAAAGGTATCTATGCTAAAAGATTCTTTAGCCACTCGGCTTCTTGCCTAGTTAAGTCTAGAGCTATAAACTCT
The DNA here is from genome assembly GCA_035048815.1 of Abelmoschus esculentus. Taxonomy (NCBI): domain Eukaryota; kingdom Viridiplantae; phylum Streptophyta; class Magnoliopsida; order Malvales; family Malvaceae; genus Abelmoschus; species Abelmoschus esculentus. The sequence goes on along the minus strand of JAUCBN010000043.1, from coordinate 14,537,438 downwards.
GACTCTATGGTGGAGCGTGCAATACAAATCTGTTTGGCAGACTTCTACGTGATTGCAGCTTCATTTAAAGTGAAAACATATCCACTCGTAAAGCTTACCTCATCACTATTAGAAACCTAGTTGGCGTCACAACATCCTTTTAAAGCAACAGGATAGCCAACAAAAAAGAGTTTCCAATCTATAGTACTCGAAGGTACTTTAGTAAGCATCTAAGAGTCATTCAATGTTCACCACTTGAATTATGAGTATATCTACTCAATCTACTCATAACATAGGCAATATCGGGCCAAGTATAGTTCATTAAAGAGATGAGTGCTAGAGTCAACAGGGGTTCGAGTATAAATGACATCTCAACTGTCAAACTCTTTAATATTTTTGAGTGAACCCTATGACTACTAACCTTGCCTTACTCTGGATTTACCCATCTGACATGAGTTTCATTTGTTGTTGATAGGTTTAAATCCTTTAGGCAAGTCTACCAATTCCCAAGTATGATTTAGACATTATTGACTCTAGTTTATCATTAACAACTCTTCTCCAAAACTAGCGTCAATAGATCTCATAACTTCTTTATAAGTTTTAGGATCCTCATCTAACAAGAAACTTGAGCTATAAGATCTGATAAGTTGTCTAAATCATTTATCTCAGAAATAAAGGAAGTAACAAAATCTGGTCCAAAAAAGGTTTTTTAACCTTTTCGTACTTCTTCTAGGCTCTAACTCAAACTCTAGAGCATATTATGCAACATTGTTTGTAGCATACTCAATAAATACTACATCAACGATTTTAGGGACCGATGGTGGACTTCTTAAAGTTAGACAAATCTACTTTAGCCAGACACCCCCACACTTTTAGGTATTCGATTTAAAATTTACCGATAGAATGACTTCCCCCAATATATTATCAACTAATCCAGAACTTATCAACAATGAATTTATCCATCTGTTTTAAAGTTCTGTTTTTCCTCTTGGGTATGCCGTTTTGTTGAGGAAAACAAGGGGTAAAAGTTTCATGAACTATGTCATTCGTCTCATATACCTCTTTAAGAAATTTAGATCCAAATTCACCACCTCTATCGGACCTAACATTTTCCATCTTTTCGTAAAGAGAATTTTTATGGAGATTTCTATACACTCCTAAGATAGACGAATCTTTTCTTCCTTCTTAAAATTCTGAAGAAAATATCTCAAAAAGATTTAATAGCTACCACCATCTTATAGTAGCATTAATGTCTATCATTTTCTCTTTATTTTAGAAAAGGTTCTTGCTTTAAAAGACCACTAGAAATATTCATTTACTATGACTAAAAGAAAGATATCTTAAATAAATTATTAAGATTATTATTCTAACTTCTACATTAAGTATAGAATATTTATTTAGTCATAGTATTTTATAAATTGGAATAATGAGCATAGTAATGCACCAGGTAGGTCTAGAAAGAGAGGTGATGCATAAAGCATACTTAAATACCAAGTCTTTCAAAGAACCTATCCTAGACATGCATTTTTTAAACTATCTCATTACTTTCCAATTAATCTCTTACGAATATTTCTCTTCATTTATGTCTTTTAAAGTTATGCTTAATATATTCCCCACTAAAAAAAAATATTAAGCATTCTCAAGATGAATTTTCTACTTAAAAAAAGTCATCTACAACCTAATCTAACAGATATTCACTAAGCTTACAGATTAGGTAAAGGCTTAATATAAATTCATGCATTATAAATCATGAATTAAATAATCGGACCTCATAAGTAGAAACACAATTCATGTAGACCTTGTCTGTTTTGATCATGCTTGCGGCTTCAATCCTTATATCATGTTCTCAAAAATTCATCGTGACTGAAATTTCATAACCATTTTGAATCTACAAAATTCAAATAAAAATTATATATGGTTAGTCACGAAAATAATTTACTAACAGTAATAATAAATAAATAAATAAAATTTACTGATAGTAAAAGATCCTTATCTTTAAGATTTTGGTTCTTATCTTCAACTTCACCACCAGCTTGATCAAACCCAAACCAGCTTGATAATAATATCATTTTTGCAGTATAAATTGTTTCTAAATTGTTGGATATATGAACTGCAAAACAGGGCGTTAGCACTGACAGGAAAATAAAATGAACTAACTAAAAGATAAATGGACCGTGTCGTGGTATGGAAGCCACTGCCTTAGAAACAATTCGCCCCGATGTGTGTACTCGCTACTTTAGGCGGTTGTCCCCCGAAGGTTAGCACGGTCACTCCAAACAATGTACACCCAAAGTTTGGAGTGGACTATAGAGGAAATGATCGTCTAAACCGGAGTCGAACAAAAGCCTCTCTAAGCTTTTGAAGGAATGCTCTCAAACTCTCTCAAATAAGACAGAAGTAAATCTGAATGGAATGATTAAAACTGAGAGAGAGCTCTCTTATTTATAGGTTGAAAGCAGGGGTAAATCTGTCCGAGAATCAGATAAAATCTGATTTAAATAACAGATTATATCATAATCAAATCTCTAATAATATCAGATAATATCCATTTAAAATCTCGGATAAATCTGTTAATATCTATCCAAAAATAGTAGATTTGATAACTGAAAATATCCATTTAAATCTCGGATAATATCTATTCAAAATTAGATTTAATAACAGATAATATCAAATCAAATCTCTGATATTTATTAAATCTAATCGGTTACACATTTAAAATTCAAAATGAATTTTAACTTAACTGAACTGCTTCCATGTCTCCTATAAATACGGAGTGTAGGATTCAAGCATTATCCAACACCGGGGACGGTCAACGCTTACCAGAAACGGTCAATATTCGTCGGGGACGGTCAACGGCTCACCGGGGACGTATCGGGGTACGTCCCAGAGATTATTCTCTATTTTCCCAATAAACTTTCACTTCTTTTCTCGCCGGTAATATTTTTAACAGTTTCGCAACACAAAGAACTGAAAAGGAAAAAAAAAGAAAGGAAGCAAGGAGAGACCAAGTTGCAGAGGTTATTAAACTGGAGAGACGAGTTGAACCTTGAAGAAGATAAACAGTAGAAAAACATGTGAAATTTTTTAATTTTTTGTGGGGTCCACAGCTCACTTTATTTTATTAAAAAATAGAATTATTTGTTATTTAAATTTTATTATTATTAGTTATTCATCAAATTATATTAGTATGTTTTTTATTTTTATTATTTTTATTAAAATAATTATATCATTAATATTATGACTGAAATACTTAATTTAAACTAAAAAGTTATCTTTAATACTAATTTTAATGTAAATAAATATAAAGAATAAGATTTATTTATAATTATTATTTTATAGTAACTGATATTTTAGATAAAATATATAATAAATAATAGTTGATGATCTTAAAACATATATTTTAAAATATTAATTTTAATTCAAAGAAACCAAAGAATTAATCTTAAACTTAATTTCAGTTTTACAAGTAATGTTTGTATATTCTTTAATTGCTATTTTACTTGTAGTATTTTATTTTTATTGGTTACTTTAAATATTTTATGATTAAAATGTAAATATATTTTTATAATAGAATCTATATATATGTTTTGTATTATTTTATTTTTCATGAAAAAATTATATTATTCATGAATAGGTATTAATTACTTTATGTAATTATAAATATTTTATTAAAAGTAATATTATTTTTATTTTAGTTTTTATTAGTATTTTGTTTATTATTATATATAATATTATTTTATATTTGTTATACCCTTGCCATACCCGTACCCTGTAATTGTGAGAATTGTCATTTTCCGTCCTCGTCCCCGTCCCCGTATCCGTATCAGTGCAACATAACTGCTTTATATGCAATTTGCCCCGATGTGTGTATTTGTTACTTTAGGCGGTTGTCCCCTTTCGGTTAGTACGGTCGCTCCAAACAGTGTACACCCAAATTTTGGAGTGGACTATGACACTATATGACCCAATATAGTGGTCGTCTGAACCGGAGAAGAACAAAAGCTATCAGAAGCTTTTAAAGAATGCTCTCAATAACAGATAAAATCTTGAATAATAACAGATAATATCAAATCAAATCTCTGATATTTATTAAATCTAATCGATTATACATTTAAAATTCAAAAAAAATTTTAAATTAATTAAACTGCTCCGATGTCTCTTATAAATACATAATATGAGAATCAAACATTATACCCGTAATAATACACTAGTTCCGGTTGTTAATAATTTTATTTTATATTCTCTAATCTAATCTAAAATCCCTTAATTATTAATTTATCATGTATGCATGTTCTCTTTGACTTCGACCGCATCGATGGAAGAAGCTGGCAGTAGATCACTCTCTCCATATTTATGGAAAAACTTTATCATGGTACATTTTCCAAAATATCACCGCTAAAAAAATAATTTTTCAGACCCTGTAGCAAGTTTATTTTCCTATATATCAAGAACTCAACACGTAATTGAATTCGTCATACTAGGCGAATTCATTAAAAAATATTTAATTTTAATTCTTTTTAAAACTCACCTTTAACCTTAGAACTAATTCATTTAAAAATGTTTTAAAAAATAATGGCCATTACCAATTGCTCCACTCCAACAAACTCATCACCTGAAATTTATCGTATAAAAAGTAACATGATTGTGATTTTGATACAAAATCAGAATTCAACATATTACGAAGTAGTCTCCCCTGCTATATATGGTCCGGGAAGACATGCATATATTATACGGAGGATGTGTTGCAGGTTCGTCCAACGAATATCGGAATCAACTGGTCAAACAGATCTGTCTTTGTTAAGCAACTCCAGCAGCTTCCAGAAGTTTATCTCTCCTTCATGGCATCTCCAGCAGTTCCAATACCAACAATTGATGAAGAACAAGTTCTTGAGTCGTCTTCCTTCTCCAATAAGAGAGTAAATATGTTGAAACGAATTACCTGCTCTGAAATCAACAAGTTGTTCTCACAATCAGAGGTCTGGGACTTGAAGGGTACCTTGATGGATCTACTGCCTTACCAGCAAAGGTTGTTCGGAATCGAGCATGTGAGGAAATTCTTAACCCCCAATAGACCTTGTTTGTAAAACAAGATAGCTCACTAGTTTCTTGGTTGCTATCCACGATAAGCACTCACATCTTACCTCATCTTGTGGGATCTAATACAACACATGTGATCTACTTGCATCTTGTGGAAGCCCCATCTCAGAAGATGAACATATTGCTACAATTCTCAATGGCTTACCGATTAAATATGAGCCTTTCATTGCTGCAGTAACAGCAAACAAAGAATCTTACACAGTCGATAATATTGTTTCAATTTTAGTTGATGCAGAATCAAGGCTAGAAGATTTCATGTGATTTCATCTTGGAATCAACTACACTCACTGTAATCAAAATCAATCTAATGATAATCCTATCTCTGAACAAGGACATGGTTATTCATCACAATCAAAACCATCCTACAACAACACTGGAAGATACAAAGGTCGGTCGAGTCCCCAATGTCAGCTCTGTGGGAAGTTGAGTCATCTTGTTGATCGTTGCTGGCACAGATTCGATCAGAATTTGTCACGTGCTCATCACCCAACGCTGCAAATAAAGCAGGCGGATATGTAGGGAAGGATGAAGTCGTACGCAGAAGTACAAGGGAGCGAAAAACGTCAACAACTCTAACAGACTTTGTCGTCTACTAAGCTATTTTCTTTGTTTAAATAAGCAGGCAGACTTACATGAAAAAGATGTGAACATTCTTCTATTATCAATCACAATTTTCGTCTTTTCTTCTCTAATCTTATTTCTGTTAGAGACAGTCTAACATTGGTGCTTTCATTTTCTTCCAATGGTGAACAACACGGAAGCCATTAAAACACTTCAGGAAACTTCTACACGCCATGAACAGACGTTGGCAGCTCTGCAGACGACCGCCACCAACAATGCACAGGCTCTCCAAGATGTGTTGCGTCAATTGGCGAATCTTTCGGAGCAATTCGCTCAATCTTCTCGGGCGCCGTTGGCTCCAGATGCAGCCAGCGTGACTAAAGGTACGCGAGGCAAAGACCATAGTAAGGAGGACCACGAGGAGAGTTTTCCATTTTCTCCCCGACCTGTCTCCGTAGAACTTCCTTTGTTTACTGGTGAGGATCCGGACGAGTGGATCGCTGCTGCTCAAGATTTTTTTGATTTTTACTCAACGGAAGATCATCATCGAGTGACCATGGCGTCATTTCGTATGGAGGGAGTGGCCAAACGATGGTTTCGTTGGATGCAACGTCGTCGTCAGTTGGCTGGCTGGGATCACCTGGTGGAGGCCATCCGCAAACGATTTTCCGTTACTGAAATAGAATCTCCAGAAGGTCAACTTACCAAGCTTACCCAAACTTCCACCGTCGAAGAATACCAAACCAGATTTGAAGCGATGGCCTTGCGAACTGATACATTACCGGAGGTATTTTTGATCCAATGTTTTATTTCGGGTTTACGTGCTGATATCAAACATGAAGTTCTAGCAAGCAGGGTTTCTACCATGTCCGATGTTTTGGCTATGGCTCGGTTTCATGAAGCAAAAATCAACGAGGCTAAGCGGCAATTGGGTCTTAGTATGGGATTCAAATCACCTCCCTTACTACCTACGCCTAACCTCCAAAGTTCGAAGAGTATGCCTCGGCAACCTCCTCCAAGTTCTTCAGGTTCACTAATGCCTCGCCGAGTTTCAGCGGCGGACGTTCAATTACGTCGAGAGAAGGGTTTATGTTATTACTGCGACGAAAAATACAATCCCGGACACAAATGTAAAACGCCACAGCTATTCATGCTTGATGATTATTCCGATGAGGAGGTTGTGACTGAGGAAGTTCTTATAGGGGGCAAGGATGATGCGACAGAACAACCGTGGGTTTCCTTTAATGCATTAGCCGGGTGCTATACTCCAAACACCCTTCGAGTGGTTGGACACATTCATGGATGTCCGATAAAGATTTTAATTGATGGGGGTAGCACACATAATTTTATTCAGTCGAGGGTTGCAAAGTACTTGGGACTGCCAATCACCTCCACTACCAATTTTCGAGTATTAGTCGACAATGGAGAACGACTTCGCAGTGAAGGTTATATACAGAATCTCAAAGTAGAGGTCCAAGGGATAGAGTTGCAAACAGACTTTTATGTGTTGCCCTTAGAAGGTGCCGAGATGGTTCTCGGAGTGGCATGGATGGCCACCTTAGGTCCGGTAACAATGGACTTCACCAAATTAACATTTGAATTTGTTAGTGGCGACAAGAAGCATCAGTGGCAGGGGGAACAATTACTAGCACCACAACCGGTTCACTTTCATGGATTGAAATGAATGGCAAATACAAGGGGAATAGCCGAATACTTTAGCTTACAGCTACAAGAAGAATTGGCATTGGATCTGCAGGAAAATGACAAAGAGATTCTTGACTTACTGGGTGAATTTGATAAAGTATTTGAACCACCTACAACTTTACCTCCCATCAGAGCTACCGATCATGCTATCCACTTGGAATCGGGGCAGAAACCAGTGAATGTCAGACCCTATCGGTATCCACATTTTTAGAAAGGCGAAATTGAACGACAAGTGAAACAAATGCTCGAAAACCAACTCATCCAAAGGAGCACCAGCCCTTTCTCTTCTCCAGTATTGTTGGTTAAAAAAAAGATGGAACGTGGCGTTTTTGTGTAGACTATCGCGCCTTGAATGCGATAACGATAAAGGATAAGTTTCCCATACCGACGGTGGATGAATTATTTGATGAGCTCGGTGAGTCACAATATTTTTCAAAGCTGGATCTTTTGGCAGGCTATCATCAGATTCGGGTGCGAGCTGAGGATGTACCTAAAACGGCTTTCCGAACGCACGAGGGACACTACGAATTCCGTGTGATGACATTCGGTCTTACAAATGCCCCATCGACCTTCCAGGCAACAATGAACCAACTGTTTCAGCCATATTTACGTAAGTTCGTGTTGGTATTCTTGGACGATATTCTGGTTTTTAGTAAAACTTGGGTCGAGCATTTGCAACATCTACGACAAGTGCTACAGCTTCTGCACGATCATAAGTTGGTGGCGAAACGATCCAAATGCCTCTTTGGGAAAGAATCAGTGGAGTATTTGGGACATATCCTCTCCAAGGACGGGTTAGCTATGGATCCAAGTAAGGTACATGCTATTCGAGCTTGGTCGACACCGACGAATGTCAAGGAAGTTCACGGGTTTCTTGGGATAGCAGGATATTATCGCCGATTTATTCGGGGGTTCGCAACTATAGCAGCTCCCCTCTCTGATTTGCTACGACAGGGTCGTCAGTTTCAATGGACCGAAAGAGTTCAAGACGCGTTTGATCGTCTAAAGGAGTGTTTGAGTCAGGCACCGATGCTAGCGTTACCATGTTTTGAAAAACCATTTATGGTTGAAACAGATGCTTCGGGGGTAGGAATTGGGGCGGTCTTAACTCAGGAGAATAGACCAATTGCGTTCTTTAGCCAAAAACTTAGCCCTCGGATGCAAGGTGCATCAACCTATCATCGCGAGATGTTTGCGATCACTCAAGCAGTACGAAAATGGCGTCAATACTTGCTGGGGCATCGATTTATTATCATCACTGATCAACAATCCTTGCGTACATTAACACAACAAACGATACAAACCCCTGAGCAACAACACTGGCTTGCAAAGTTAATTGGGTTTGACTTTGAAATTCGTTATCGGCCAGGTCGATTGAATTCTGTCGCAGATGCACTATCCAGGGAGGTGCAGGCAACGTGCATGGCAATCACACAAACCATGTTTGGTGTTATTGAACATATCCGCATAGCTACCAAAGTCGACCCTCACCTCCAGGCGATCCGAGAACAATTAATTAACAGCAACTTCACCGAGCCTCAGGGATACACTGAAATAGAGGGGTTGTTGCTATGGCGAGGGAGGATTGTAGTACCGTTGGAGACTGCCTTGAGATCACGGTTGTTAAGAGAATTCCATCAATCAACAGTGGGGGGTCATTCCGGAGTATTGAGGACTTTCCATAGGATTGCATCCAGCTTTTATTGGAAAAATATGCGAAGTGATGTACGCCAATTTGTCAATGAATGCCAGACATGCCAAAGGATTAAGAGCGAAAGTGTAGCACCAGCGGGATTATTACAACCATTGGCTATTCCAAATCAGGTGTTCGAGGATATTGCACTCGACTTCATTACTGGGTTACCAAATTCAAATGGAAAGGAGGCAGTGTTGGTAGTCGTGGATCGTTTAACTAAGTACGGCCATTTCTTTGCTTTGCCGCGACATTTTACAGCCGAGTACGTAGCTAAGGTAATGATTCAAGGAGTAATCAAACTACACGGCATTCCCCGATCCATGGTTAGCGATCGCGACAGGATATTTGTCAGTACATTGTGGCAAGAAATGGCTCGATTACAAGAAACGGAGTTGTGTATGGGATCGGCATATCATCCCCAAACTGATGGCCAAACAGAAGCCCTCAACCGTTGCTTGGAGATGTACTTACGCTGCTTGGCTGGTCAAGAACCGAAACAGTGGGAAAAATTTCTGGTATGGGCTGAGTATTGGTATAATACGTCCTACCAAGCTTCGATAAACATGACGCCCTTTAAGGCATTATATGGAAGGGATCCACCAACAATAGTGAATTACTTGGAAGGTAGCACTCGTAATGATCAGGTGACAAACGAATTGAGGGAACGAGATGCAATTTTGAGGGATCTAAAATACAATCTCAGTCGTGCACAACTAAGGATGAAGACGCAGGCGGATAAACACAGACGCGAGGTCGAATTCGAAGAAGGTTCATGGGCATTTGTAAAATTACAGCCGTATCGTCAATTGTCCTTACGCCTGCAACGGAATCAGAAGTTAAGTCCTCGATTTTTCGGTCCATATCGAGTGTTACAACGTATTGGTCCGGTGGCGTACAAGCTGGAACTACCTGACTCATCTCGTATACATCCCGTGTTTCATGTGTCGCAACTCAAGGCATGTCGCGGTAACCCAGGGGAGCAGATAACACCACTGCCTTTGCTATCGCACACGACTCCACAAGAAGAAGCACAAAATTCGAACCTTGAGGACAAGGTTCCAAAAAAAGGGGAAGGTAATGTCACGTGCTCATCACCCAACGCTGCAAATAAAGCAGGCGGATATGTAGGGAAGGATGAAGTCGTACGCAGAAGTACAAGGGAGCGAAAAACGTCAACAACTCTAACGGACTTTGTCGTCTACTAAGCTATTTTCTTTGTTTAAATAAGCAGGCAGACTTACATGAAAAAGATGTGAACATTCTTCTATTATCAATCACAATTTTCGTCTTTTCTTCTCCAATCTTATTTCTGTTAGAGAGAGTCTAACAGAATTTCAAGGGTATAGCTCAACAACCCAGGTAATCCTCTATAGCTCAGGTAAACAATTGTTCTTGCTGCACTCACAATGCTCTCGACTCTACATACAATTCTGTAGTGGTTCAAGATCTTCAAGAAACCACTCAAGATGATGACATTCAAGTCAACGCTCTCTCGGTGGAAGGTCCCATGACATATTCTAAATGGTTCTCATATTCTGGGGCTATTAATCACGTGACCAATGGAGCATCTATCCTTCAAAACGAAACACAATATTCTGGTCAGGGTAAGGTTTATTTAGGTGATGGATCTACTTTAAATATTAATCCAAGGTCAACTCCCTCTCACGTACTGTTCTTGCAACTTGCACTAATTAAGCAAAAACTTCACACTCAATGAGTTGTCTTCACCGACTTCCATGCATCATCCTATTTTTTTTAATAATAATACACTACTTTGTAACACACTGTTTTAAATAGGGTGAAACGACACCATTTCACTCATTTTTATATAGTTTTCATTTTGGCGTCGTTGTCTTGTGTAAGGTGTCACGGAGTCAGAGTTCTGACGCAAGAAATCCACCCCGTGCGGCACCTCGGGTCTCTCTCGTGCCCGAGATTAAGCCTTCACCAACACCGATGCTTAATGGTTTCTCCCTTTCATGGGCTCATCAGGGAAGCGGGGACAGCTCCCGACCAGTGTGGTGTGCGATCAGTACGCCCATCCGAAGATAGGACGACTGCTCGGCACGTACTACACCCTTAATGTTATCTCGCTTTCAAGAGTTAAGCACAACCAGAAAGCATCTCGCACGGTCACGCGTTGTTACGACGAACTTTCCGTGACAAAGGGCTTAAAAACGTTAATTTTATAAGTTTCAACTATTGCACTGTTTGGACCATAATGAGTCCTACTGGTTCATTGCAGCTGTTGTGAAATTGTTTATTCCTCACATTTTCTTCCTTATTATTCTTTCTGCCTTGTCATTCTTCCCTAGAATATATGTTTCTTTTATAGAATTAAAAGACATCAAGAGATTCTTCATCATCATTTTCTATTAAAGAAAACATTAATAGAACCTCATGTTGCATGTACTACATGTATATGCAACATGATTCCCTCGGTGCCACACGCATCTCCAAAAGGTAAATGGATGCGGATGCTTTTGATTGTTGATGGGAGATGGCGATACATATTGAATATGAAGAGAAAACTTACAAGAGAAACAACAATAAGAAAATATTGAATTAAAAAAAAAGGCAATGTGTTTTTCAATTTTAAATAGCAAAGGCTAGTTTGGATAATAAAACACAACAAAGCATTACAACTCAAAAGGAACAAGACAAAGAACACAACAAAGCCTAGTTTTTGAATGATCAACCTCGCAACCGCAACCGCAATAGACAATAAGGTTCTAGACAATCCCAGTGGACGATATAGCTGCACCCAGAGTTTGTACATTCAAGAGCTAAATCTTCACAAGGCTTACCACAATCATCACAATCAGGGTAGTAGCACTTCTTCTTCACAAAAGTGAGTGGGTGTGGATGATCACTATCTTCGTAGATGTTTCCCAGTTCGATGAATGGATATTTTCCAAGAACACAATTGACATGAGCTGAAGTAACACAGGTCGCGCAGTGATAGAACGAGTCTCTACTTTCTTCACAAATATCACAGTAATGACTTTCTGAATAACTGTTATTATCATGAGGAGTAAGTGAAAGACGATGTTCATCACATTTGTCCTCGACCGTAATAGGAAGTGAAAAACATTGATGATCTAAAGAAAAATTGTATTTCTTGTAACGGAACAACCCTTTTATATCATCATCACCACAACCACTGCATTGCCCTTCATAGTCAGTATAAAACAGAAGGGGGTGCTTATGTCCTAGACATGTTTGTGCACCATGTGTAAGAGCAAAAACACATTGAATGCATATATAACCATAACATTCTTCACATTTATAGGCAAAAGCTTTAGACACATGATCACATTTTACGCAAAGAAAAACTTCATCTGAAGTGAGGAGCAATAATTTTTGATAGCGATGGTGCCAAACATACTTTACCTGTGATATCTCGACACTTACTTTATGAAGAAAAAAAATCACATGGTAAACAATAGTAAAATGAAGCTGATATTGGTAGCATGCATCCATCACAACATTTATCCTCATATCCACTTACTTTGACACTCAACATTTGGTGGTGAATATGCTTGAAATGTTGTATCATTGTGGCATCCCCGGCATCATTCCATTCAAAGACATCAATTATAGAACTAACAAATACCTCAAGAGATTCATCCTCTTCATCTTCTACTATAGAATACAAATCTTTATCTTTTAATGCACAATTCACATGAAATATTGTAATATTGCATTTTGAACAAGAATAACTTCCATGATCTTATCGTGACATATTAGACAATCTAAACATCCAAAATCAGAGGATGTTTGCCATGACTCATATGATTCAGTTTTAGAGGTAATTCAGCACATTTCTTATGCAGATTAAATCCACAATCAGGAGAGAAGTATGTATAATTTCCTAATGGTTCCCAACACCCAAAGCACTTGGCAACATTTTCAAGTTGTTCGTCATCCTTATTTTTAGATGAAATCAATGGAGGTTGAAGGGCAACATGCTCAAGCTCATTCAAATTATTTTGAGCCATATTAAATGTAAACAAAGCACATCTAATATGGAAGTCTAAACCACAAGAGCAATGATAAACAAATTTCTCACCCTCTTTATCGCAAATCCACCCTTCAGATGAATACGGTTCGTTTTCCATAAGAACCAGAGGGTGCTCCTTATGAAAAGGGTGATTGAGTTCCGAAGGTGCGTCGGCACATACCTTGTGAAGGTAGAATCCGCAGTCGTCAACACAGCGGAAACATGGAGCAGACATCATCTCCCCGCACCTGGAGCAGTCAGCTACTTCTCCCTTTGGATTTCTGATGAGCTGATCTTCAGTCGACAATAGAAGCAGTGGATGCTGGTGGCCATAATTCTTAGACTCATCCATTCTCCTTCCAAGTAGCAGAAGAAAACAAAGCAGGACAGCTGAACGGAGGCGTTACAGCATGTTTGAGGCTTCAGGGCCAAGAACAAGAAAGGAAATCCGATGAGACTAAACTCTACTTGGGTGTTGAGAGAAGCTTGGAAGGGTGAGGTTCCTAGTTATAAGGGATCAAAGGTACTGTTCTTGCAACTTGAATTAATTAAGTAAAAACTTCACACTCAATGAGTTGTCTTCACCAGTTTCCACGCATCACCCTCTATTTTTTTTAATAATAATACACTACTTCCGGTTGTTAATAATTTTATTTTAGATTCTCTAATCTAAAATCCCTTAATTATTAATTTATCATGTATGTTCCTTTGACTGCATCGATGGTGGCAGTAGATTGCTAGTCATTTCCCAAAATATCACCATTAAAAAATTATTAAAAAATATTTTCCTGTATTTCAAGAACTCACCAGGTCCACCAACACCAATCGTAATTGAAAGTGAACTCGTTATACTAAACGAGTTTATTAAAAAAAAATATTTAACTTTAATCTTTTTAAAACTCACCTTGCACCTAAGAACCAGTTCATTTAAAAAATATTTTGAAAAATAATGGCCACTACCAAACAATCTCGTCTCCAGAAATTTTAAATGTGTTGTGCTCATAAGATATTTTCAATTATTTTTCTTATATCATATAAAAAAAATATTTTACGTATCGAGATAAAAAATATTTTATAATTTAAGTGTTGTGGTTAGAGTTTAAGGTTTAAACTTTTCATAAGCATTTTAGTTGTAATATTTATAGATTTAAATTAGGATTTTGGATGTAGGATAAGTTTGGTGGTCTATGATTTAGGCATCATTGTTAAAAAAATTTGTTTTCACCGTTAGTGCATAGAATAATTAAGCTTATAGATAATTGTATAATATCTAGTATTTTTCGATTAATAAATAAGTGTATAGTATTAGGTATTATTCACGTAATAAATAACTAAAAATCAAGAGCAATAAATTTATTGAGTGGTCCTAGTGATAAAATATGATATTGTTTGGATAAAGCACTATGTTTTCAAAAATGGAGATTACTGGACGATAGAATCTAAGCTATGGTTTATGTTGCGTGTTTAAAGTACTTCGCAATAGGTGCAAGTGTACATATTTCAATTTATAGTATAAATAGTTATTGTCTCCACGGGGATTGGTGCTCCTTTTGGAATCTAATTTCTCACATTGAAAATAAAGACACAAATTGTTTATAGAATTGATATTAAATAAAGTAAATTATAGAAAAAGTAAATTAAATAAATTGGAGTAATCAATAAGAGAGACGTAGCTAGTTTATCCTGAATTATGGAATGATGGACGAGTGGATTCTTCCTTGTAAGTGAGTGCTCACGTCGCTCAATTGTTCTAACAATTGGGTTTAATAAGATTACCTAGTCAGTTCATCGAATGCTTGGGCAATTGCAACTAAGGGAATTGCTCGGGCAATTTGGGCGACTATCCTCAAAGTTCCACAAAGCGTTTTTCAATGGTCTTCGTTATCCCTAACGCGAAACTCTCTTAATTGTACAATCTTTGATGATACATCCCTACGTTAATCAAAGTTATACAACAGTCAACTTATGCTTCTGTCAGCCGTTGAAATCTTGTACTTATCCCTAAGTCGGATTAGTTCTCACGCACTTGATTCAAATCATGCTTATTCGTTTCGTAAATCTAATTCTCTTGGATCTAGATAAATATATCGTTTTACGGGGCCATTTTTCAATTCTCTTGCAAACCAAATAAATGTCAAGAATAAGTAAACCCTGATTAAGAACACGTCAAATACTTAGATATAATTCAAACTAAAATCAATCCAAAAAAACAAAATAACTCAAGCCAATTTAAATTAATTCATGGTTGGGTAAAATATCCAACAATAAAATCTTTCCATCACTCGAATAACAAGAAGAAATCGATAGCTCTTGCTTCACTCTCTCTCAATCTCGCCTCCCCTCTTTTATAGAAGACATGTTTCTCCTTTTAAGGAGTTGGTTTGGTCAACTTAGATGATAGAATAAGATTAAATTGAAAATAATCATGTAAGAATAATTCCATTTCTCACTTGATTCCTATCGACTCTTTCCATTTTTGTGCCAATCTTCCAAATCTTTCGTTGTCTTCTAAAATTAACTTTATCTTCTAGAATTTCCTTCCATGTTAGTAGTTAATCATCAAAGGATTAATTCCTGCAAACAAGGAAATGAACCAAAGCAATATTTTTTTTCCCAACATTTCAACCAATACAAGAAATAAATATGAGAACTCAAGAAATTAAATGAAAATGCATGAAATCATTATAATTTAACTAATAATGTGCTTAAGTCTACCAATAACATGAGTAAAAAGGGTAATAAATTAGCATATTTAAACACCTAACACACTCCCAAACTCGAATTATTGTTTGTCCTCAAGCAATGCAAAATTAACAATTAATTGCCAAGGTATCCAATCTTTAAAGATATGCTTCAAATTTTAATTTTCATCCTTAGAACCGGGGCACAAAGTATGATCAACTTTTAAATTTTTCGGAAAACAAAGCAATTTCCCAGAATCAAACTATAATACTCGTGACCAAGTGTGTGCGTAGTTGTGTACAAATTAATTTTCAAGAATCTATATGAACAGTCGGTTTAACACATTAATTGACGGGATATTAATCTTTAATTCTACTAGAGACAATTTCGGGCACCTCTATCAATTAAGAAATTTTTTCCTTTAATTTTGTCAACTAGAGCCAGTTTCGGGCACCTTTAGCGATTTTTCAATGCACAAAGACTAAAGCCAATTTTGGGAACCTCTAGCAAGACATTGTTTTTTCAAATTTTTTTAATTTACCCAAAATTTTAGCAACCTAAGTTCACCAAGTCTCTATCAAAATTCAGTATTATAATAAAATTTTAAGTTCTTCCTATGCAATCTTAAAATCAAAAGTTTTTTTAATTAAGTGCAATAATAAAAGTTTTATCATTGGGTATCTATCAAATTCAAAGCAATTAGATCAAATTGAATACTTGGTAAATAATTTATTCGAGAACGGGCATGAATCCGGGCATGGGGATGCATATGGGAATGGGGCAAAGACCCTACATGCAACCACAAGCTGGAATACCTGGCGGTTATAACCCTATGATGGGTTCCGGGGGCTATTCTCAACAACCGTATGGTAGCGGTTACCGATGAGAACGAGAACGAGTCGCATTAGCAGACGTGTAAAAGGAAGTTACGTACGAAGTTTGTGACATAACAGAGTTACAAGAGATTGGAATATAGGTATAAACCTTAGGTGTCTGCAATCAGCATTGGAATCCCCGAGTAGAAGCTTTGCTTGGCAGTGTCCTGATAGTAATCCCATGATGTTTTTATTAATGGTCTCATTCTTGCTGTAGCTATTGCACTGTTTGGACCATAATGAGTCCTACTGGTTCATAGCAGCTGTTGTGAAATTGTGTATTCCTCACGTTTTCTTCATTATTATTCTTTCTACCTCGTCATTCTTCCCTAGAATATATATTTCTTCTATAGAATTAAGAGATTCTTCATCTTCATTTTCTACTAAAGAAAACACTAATAGCTGTCATAGTTTGTATAAACTTCATGCTTACCGCAAGGCTTACCACAATCCAGGGATGGAAACCAAGCTTGGGGTTAAAGAAAACAAAACATAAATGTTTAGAAGTAAGGGAAAATTCATAAAATAAAAAATAAAATAACTTAAGTAAAAAAATAAAAGTAAAAATTATTCGAGGGTGAGGGGTGATTACTCCTCCCACGGCTTAATAACTCCGTCCCTGTTACAATCATCACAATTAGGATAGTAGTACTTCTTCACAGTTTCCACATTAAAAGACAACTACAAAGAAACCAGAACATTACGATTTGAGCAATCAAAACACAATCAAATATTTAAATATTTCGAATTCAAACACAACTGCCACACAAGGCTTTACTACATTTGCTGCAATCTGGGTAATAATATATCTTCTTAACAACAATGATAGTGTTTAAATATGCCTTAAAGTCTAGTTTTATGGTTTTAAGGTTTAGGATTAAGATTTATCATATAAATTTTTATTATAATTTATTATGTAAAATAATTTAGTTATTATTTTAATTAAATTAAAAACTAAATCTATGATTATGTGTGAAATAAAAAAAATAAATATAAAAAAATAGATATATATTTTTTTTATGGATTCATATCATGACATTTGGTTTAGTCCAGTGGATTGGGTGTTGTGTGTTGGTCTTTGAGGTCCCTTGTTTGACTCTCCTCAACGATCGTTTAGAATAAATTTTGTTTTTCTCTTTTAATCAAGTGGTGTTATTACCTAATTAAATAATTATATTATTTTATTATAATAAAATTAGAACTAAATTAAAAAATATATATCAATAACAGAAAGTAAATGTGTAATTATTCTATTTTATTTTTAACTGTTACGTCACCAGTCCATTAATTTTTAACGGTTGGTTACTATATTGATATCATTTTAATATAGTGACACATATCATTACCTAATTAAATAATTATATTATTTTATTATAATAAAATTAGAACTAAATTAAAAAATATATATCAATAACAGAAAGTAAATGTGTAATTATTCTATTTTATTTTTAACTGTTACGTCACCAGTCCATTAATTTTTAACGGTTGGTTACTATATTGATATCATTTTAATATAGTGACACATATCATTACCTAATTAAATAATTATATTATTTTATTATAATATAATCAGGACTAAATTTAAAAAAAATGTATGAACAATAGGGAGTGAATGTATAATTATTCTATTTTATTTTTATCTGACACTTCATCAGTCCGTTAATTTTTAACAATTGATGACTATATTGATACCATTTTAATAGTTAACTGGTGTATTTGAATTTTTTTAAAGTACGATGACCATTTCGATACTAACCCATAGTATGATGACTATTTGTACAACCACCCAAATTATAAAAATTTTAGGATTTGAAATCAACGAAAACTAATACATAATTTATTAAAAGACTTCAACTCCTATATCAAGAACTTCACACTCAATGAGTTATTTTCACCGGCTTTCATGTGTCACGACCCGCGAGCCCAACGATGAGGTTGCTGCAGTCCAATCCGCCTAAGCCTATCTCACCAAAGTTTTGGGCTTACCAACCCACTAGAAATATCCACTTATCCTATGTGAACATATGAGATTCTTTCCATAATTAGTCGAGAATATTCTTAGAATGATGTCTTTGTGATTGGTGGGAATTAATCCTAACCATTGATGTAATTTAATAGTGATTGTCGGATGTTATGGGGGCTAATTATAAATAGAGGCTCACCCCTCCTCATTTCTTCACTTCATCATTGAGTAAAGAAAGCATTCACTCAAAAGTTCTCTCTCTCTTGTTTTGTCGTTTCTTCGTTTGTTTCGTTTCTACGAGTTACAAAGCTTTGAGGGCTTTGTTTAGAGACTAACTTAGGCGAGTCGAGTCCTAATGCCGTATGGTTTTGCTAGATCGATTCTAGACCCGTGACAAATGATATCAGAGCAAGGTTATTCAAAAGAAATGGCATTACAAAGCGCTAACGATGTCCTAGCAACTATTGTGAGACTTGTGCTACTATTGCTACTAGAAAGAAGAGGTAAAGTTCGAGGTACATCATCTCAACGATGGAGAAGAGGGTTAGCAAGCTTGAAGACTCCATGATGGAAGTCTATGTGAAAACTTGTCTCATTTTCCAGCAAGACAAGATCGAAGCCAAAAAATTAGCGGGATTTTTGCATCCATTGCCAATCCCAGAGCGTCCATGGGAGAGTATCTTTATGGAATTTACAGTCGGTTTGTCGATTACTGACGGGTTTGTCAGTATTATCGTGGTTGTTGACAGGTTTTCGAAGTATGTCACCTTCATTCATGTCGTCAAGGAGTGCACAGTTGAGGAAGCTACTCGACTTTTCCTCAAGAATGTGGTGAAGTATTGGGGGTGCCAAGGACGAACGTGAGTGATCGAGACCCTCGTTTCACGGGCAAGTTTTGGACAGAGTTGTTCAAGTTGATGGGGACAGACTTGAACATGTCCACGAGTGTTCATCCACAATCTTATGGGAAAACCGAATTAGTGAATGTGTTATTGGAGATTTATTTTCGGCACTATACGAGTGCGACTCCACGTGACTGATCAAAGTTGTTAGATGTGGCCCAATTTTCTTACAATTTACAGTAGACGGAGGCAACAAACCGAAGTCCTTTTGAGATCGTGAACGAACAATAGCCACTCACTTCCAATGTTGTTGTGCTCGGTTACGAAGGGCCTAATCTAGCAGCTTACCACACTGCCAAGGTGTGGTAAGAGCATCTTGACTTAGCCCAAGCTTGTTTGCATAAGGCAGGTAAGCAGACCAAAAAGTGGGCTGATCGAAGGAGCAGGGAAGAAGAGTTTCAAGTTGGCAACCAAGTCCTTGCCAAACTACACTTGGTATTGAGGAAACCAAGAGTGCACAAGGGATTTGTACGACGGTATGAGGGACCATTCAAGATCGTAAAGCGGGTAGGTGTTGTGGCCTATAAACTGGAGTTATCGCCAAAGCTCAAGGTTCACCCGGTTTTCCATGTGAGTATGCTCAAACCATTCCATGCGGATACCGAAGATCCAAATCGTGGCAAGTCACATAGAGCATCGATGGGAATAAATATCTCTTATGAGAAGGAGGTTCGAGAGATCCTAGCAGATAGGATTGTCCGACAGAAGAATCATCGACCAAGGCAAGAATACTTTATCCAATGGAAGGGACTTCCCGACAGCGAAGGGAGCTGGGAACCAACAGAAGATGTAACCCTTTAGACCGGCTTATGCGGAAAGCCTGACCTAGAATGTTCACATTTTTTGTAAAACTAATATATAACAAGTTCCGAGTAAAATCAAAATAACTTGTAATGACAAAAGTTCAATCTTAATCATTGTTTAAAACATAATCAACATGACTTGTCCCGGAAAATGTTCAATTTGGATAACATCATTGTTTCAAATACTAGATTGTTTATTCATTGGGTTTTAAATACGTACGGATTACGATCGAATCTCGAGATCGATCAAAACAGGAGGATCTGAGCTGGGCCGATACACAATCGGGAGGACTATGGGATCCTATAAATAAACAAGTATTGATATTAGACTTTAATTAAAATCTGGACTTAACTTAACTTAGAAGAAAAGTTTGATTCAAAACTTTAAAGTCGAATTTGCAGGCTTTCGGGTTTGAATTTTGAAAAACGGACTTCACAGATAGACTCAGGACGTCGAAAAACATAAAATAAGAGTTTTTGGAAATTTTGACTTTTTGGGTCAAAGTCAACTCTGAGATCAGTAAGGTCAACGCTGACGTCAATAGCCACGTCAGCAGTTGACGTCATGTTGATGTTATTGGTCAACGGGTCGGGTAGGTCAAGGGGTCGGGTCGATTAATGGGTAGGGTCGGTCAACGGGTGACTCGGGTGACCGGTTCGGTCTGGGTTGAACCGATTCGGTTAGGTTTAGGATTGGTTATGACCGTTTTGACTCGGGTTGGACCAGGTTAGATCGGTTTGGACCGGTCAGTTCCCCGGTAACCATCCACAATGGCCGAAAATCGCCTCCGGCGGCGCATGGAGGCCACACTCGGCCCTAATCAGCCGGAAACACCCTTTTAACTCAGGAAATGCCTCGAATTTAACCAAAAACCAGATTTTAACCCACAAATATACCAGAAAATAGATCGAAAGGCAAGAAACTTACCTCACTAACCTTAAACGGTTACGATCTCTGACGAGGGCCCGGTCGGTGGCGAACGGATGCGGGATTGAAGGCGTTTTGTTCGCCTCGCCATGGAGAACACGACGGAGCAGGCGATGCGCTGGAACGGTGTCGATCGAAGGTCGAAATCTCAGATTTTGAAACGGTTTAAACCCTAAATTTTGGCAAAGCTTCGATTCACGGTGTTTACGGCGGTGTCTTGGAGTGTCGGTTGAGGGGTTTTGACCAGTGATCAACGACGAATCCAATGGCAGGGGCGGTGAACGCCACTGTCTGGCGGTGAGGGAGATCGGAGCTGAGGTTGGGGTGTGTGTTAGGGAGAAAAACGGGTTCGAATATGTGGAGGCTTCTAGAAATATTTGATATGGGTATCCAATATGGTATATAGGTTATATATTTCGAATATAAAATTATTATTTTATTTTACTAGACCTGGTATAGGATAAAAATTTTGTGAGGGAGTTTAAGACACAAGAGCTTGATAGCTCAAGTGACTAGGTAACCAGTTAAACAAGTTAATGGTTGTGGGTTCAAAGCCCTATAACCACATTTCTCATCCTTTTATTTTTATTTATATTTTTAAGGCATTACAGAAGACCTTTGGCAATTCCAAGACAAGATTGTCGAGTTTCACTCTCAAGACCCAGCGAGGGCGTTGCTAGGTTTAGTGGGGGAGAATGTGATGACCCGCGAGCCCAACAGTGGGGTTGTTGTAGTACAATCCGCCCAAGCTTATCTCACCAAGGTTTTGGGCTTGCCAAGCCCACTAGAAATGTACACTTATCCTATGTGAACATACAATGTAAACATAGGAGATTTTTTTCATAATTACTCGAAAATATTCTGAGAATGATGCCTTTTTGGTTGATGGTAATTAATCCTAGCCATTGATGTAATTTAATAGTGACCGTCGGATGTAATAGAGTCAATTATCTGACATGAACCCAACCTAAAATGAACTTGTCAATTATCTGATTTAGACTGAAACCGTTTGAACCCGACCTAAATTGAAACCGACCTAAAATGGACCCGTATGACCCGAATCGAGTCAAAATATCAAATCAACCTAAAATGATAGATATCCTATTTTGCCCGACTTGATAATACCCAACCTGAAACTCATCCGAATAACTTTTTTTACATCCTAGAGATAAGAAGGACAAACAGCTCATCAAGTGTCATCATTGTCATAATTATGACATTATGCAAACGAATGTCCAAAGAGACCCAATACCATCACTCAAAAGGAGGATGAGCCAGAAGAGGAGACACGTAGACTTGGTGTGATTGCAAGTGTTAAGGATACTCTCAGGGTCAAAGCAAGGAAGATCATCATGATAACAAATAAGTATCATCTTGATCAGTCATGGCGTTGTCAGATTCAACCTTTAAAAAACAAAAAAAAATGTGCCAAACGACAGAATAAACATACCAAAAGATAGAGTAGATCGAGCCACAAGAGCAGAATAATTTATTAAAAACCAACAAATAATATAAACGAAACGATAGATTCTGACGGTCAACGACAAATATTAAAATTGGTGTCGTCGCCAACACTTAAAGAAACAGAAAAATAAGAAAAACTGCAGTTTATATGCTTTGAGAGAGAAAAAATAGGGTATTCAATTGATAGAATAATTATAATAAGTCTAATTTTTAAATATTGTGTTAAAGTTATTTTAAGGTAACATGCTAATGTTAAATTCAAGAAAATGCAACATAAAATATACATATCACTAATTTGATATACGGAGTTAAGCTCACCTTGGGAGAAAAGTTGGAACATAAAGAGTTCAGATTGTTAGGATACTCTTCTCTAAGGTATGGAGAAGGCGAACAGATTAAAGGTTTAGTGAGTATGTCAGCAGATTGTTCAGAACTTTGAACATGATTTACCACAAGCTTTTCAAAAAACATCCTTAAAGTAGATTAGAGCCAGGAGGTAAAGTCCATCTTGATCTACATATATCTCAAAGTCAGGATTAAGACTAACAGTTTCATCCTTTCTAATATATTGAGGTGACCAAGTGACATTGTTGTCAAAAAAATTCTGCAACCTATGTATTTTGACAGTTAATAAAACTAGGGTGTAAACGGGCCGAGTTGAGTTCGAGTAGTGCTAAGCTCGGTTCTACTCGTTAAGATTTTCATTCGAGTTCGAGATTGAGTAATTTTAAACGAGTCTGAAAAATCTGAGCTCAGCTCGACTTGTTAAGAACTCGAGTCGAGTTCGAGCTTCTTTCGAGCCTAATCGAGTCAAGTATTAACTGATCTTTGATCGTGTTAGACTCTAATAATTCTTTATGTATCAAGTCTTATTTAAAGCCTAATGGAGAAAAAACTTTAATACAAAAGTTTAAGACTTATGTTAAATTTAGGTTTTAATATGTTAATTTTGGGTTTAAGATTATGTTTAGGATTTAGATTTTAGGGTTTTAAGTTTAGAAATTTAGGTTTTAAATTATAAAAAAATTTAAAAAATAGTATATTTATATTTTCGAGTAGCTCGTGAGCTTTTCGAGTCAGGTATCATGTAGCTCGACTCGGCTAGTCAAAAATTCGAGTCGAGTTTGAGCCACATTCAGACGAGTCGAGTTTTGACCAAATCGAGCTCAATTAGCTCGCAATCTGTCTCATCTCATTTACAGCCCTACCGAGAACATATAGCTCGCAAATTCAAGAGGGTTACTATCTTAATCCCCTTTACGAGGGTTACTTGTAATGACCCAGATTCGGATCCGAGTGTCGGGTTAACCCGAGAGGTTTGGGCTTTGGTTTTGGGCCCCGAGTTTGAGTAGTTTGGGCCTTGTGGGCCTTAGGTTGTTGGGTTTTATGTTGGGCTTGGTTTATAGGGACATTTTGGTAAATGTCTAAATGTGAAGACAAGAGAGGTTAGGGGTGTTATTTCTCTACAGAGGGTGACCTCATTTCCTCTTTTTATTCCATCCTCCCTTCACCATCTTTATGAGAAGAGAAGTGTTAAAGGTGAGATCTTTGAGAGTTTGTTTACAAATCTCGTTTTAGAAAAAGAAGGAAGGTTTTCAGTCTTAAGGAGATCTACAAAACAAGGTAAGAAAGTGTTTGGTTAGTGGAGAAAAAGGGTTTAATGGAGGTTTAAGGGTGAGTTCGGGCCAAATTCAGTCGAGTTTTGACCGAATCGAGCTCGATTAGCTCGCAATCTGTCTCATCTCATTTACAGCCCTACCGAGAACATATAGCTCGCAAATTCAAGAGGGTTATTGTCTTAATCTCCTTTACGAGGGTTACTGCCTCTTACAACCCACAATGCAGCAAATGCCAAATGTTTACCTGATCGGTCGCCTGCATGAACAATTAGAAAACACGACCGCGACAAGACCAGCCACGCATACACTAACGCCGGAAACCTTTATGAATCGATATTTTGTTTTCAGGAAGATATAGGTTAGAAGCATGACCGATGGGATAGACCAACAATCCAACAACATGACACTCGTTATAGATGTGTACTGATATGTGACACCCTCGCCCCGGGTTAGGAAACGGGGGCGTCGACTGGACTTCTAAACTCGAACTTTGTAATCGAAACCAAACTAATTTGTTTATTGTTTACCATTACAAGGCAAATACAAGAAGTTTACTTTATCAAATTTTGGACCAATTTAAAACTTTTGAAATATTTATATGTAAATTCAAATATAACTTATGTTTCACGAACCCTAAATTCGTATTGTGCATATTAAAGTCGGATTTAATTTAAGGCTTTTCCAAATTTAATATACTCATTATTCGATCTTAAGTTTATTTCTTTTTACCCAATTCGAATTTCATCTAATACATGATTTTATTCTTCAAGTTTTAACTTAATTCAAATAGATGAGCTCAAGGTGTCAAGGGGTATCGGAACACCCTTATGGTGTATCGAAACAAGGGTATCGAACCCCAATTCGATACCTGGTCAACTATGTTGACCCATTGACTTGTTGACCAAAAGCTAGAGTAGCCTGGTTCGATACTGGTATCGATGCAATTTCATTACTGGAGGCCCCAGTATCGAACCAGGTATCGAACTGGTCTTATTCGTTGACTCGTTGACTAAGGTTGGATAGCCTGGTTCGATACTGGTATCGAACCAGGAAGCTCACTGCCAAGCTTGGCATTGAAACAGTTATCGATGCCTTTTTGCTACTGGAAGTCCTGGCATCGAACCAGGTACCGAACCATATAGGCCTTAGACAAGGGGGTGTCGATACCCATGGGAATGGTATCGATACCCCTGCTCGAAGTGGCAGGTTTATCACTTCTAAGACACTTAAACACTAACCAAAAGACCATTTATGTGGTCTCAATCCATCCTTAATCCTTAAGGGACAATTCAACATGTTTAGGCAACATGTAACAACTTACTATACCTATTCACTTAGCTCATTCATCACTCAAGTTATTGACCACATACAATATCATTCAAGATACAACTATGTCATGTACTTCTCACTATAGCAACTAACATGCTCATGTTATAGTTTAAGGGTTCACATGTTATCCTACCTAGTTCATGTTTATCATGTCAAGACAATTTCTTACTTATCATATGCATATTACCAAGGCCTAATTATACAAACCAAAAGCCAAGAACTCAAAAATATGCAAGGCTAGCCTACTATGAACGTTATGCCTTATGGCTTACATACCCAAATGGTCAAAAACAATATTTAACCATAAGCAAATGCCAAAATACATAAGCTAGTCAATACATGCTCACTATGCCACCTCAACTAGGAGTCAATCGAAAGTACAAAATACCATACATAGCTTGCTTGGTGCCCTTGCTCAAGTTCAGTCTCGAACTAGCTCCTTGGCTCATTATCCTGTTGTTTTGGGAGGGAGGAAACAAAGGTGGTAAGTACTTACGAAGTACTTAGTTAAGCAGCCCTAAGTCTAACCAAATTAGACATAAAATATATATATCAAGGTTAACATGCTTCAATTAAGCGATAAATCAATTCATGGCCATTTCACAACAAATCATGCAAAGGATAGTAATTGTCAAATATCATGCTTATCATGTTTCATATTACCATGTCAATAGCATGCGAACCAAATTCACATCTATATACTCAAGCAACTTATATTCAAATGCTCGATGGCAACTTATGATCAAATGCTCAATGGTAACATATTATCGAATGCTCGATGGCAACATATAATCGGATGCTCAATGGCAACATATAATCGGATGCTCAATGGCAACATGTTATCGAATGCTCAATGGCAATATATAATCAAATGCTCAAAGGCAATGTCGTATCAAATGCTCAATAGCAATGTCATATCAAATGCTCATAGCAATATCATTTCAATTTTAATCTTTCGAATTTGTTACAAATGATGCCTTGGTATAGTTAGACTAGGTAAGCGAGTCAACAGAAGTACCACAAAGGTACTGACAGAAGTGCCACGAAGGCACTAACAAAAGATACCCACGGTATCTACAAATGGTGACTAACCACCAAACAAAGGTACCCATAATACCAACAAAAGTACCGAAGTACTAAACAGAAGTACCGAAGTACTGGGCAAACTAACAAATGAGCTCAGACCCTAGGCTTGCCGTACTACCTATGACCAACTATCGACCAAGGCTCAATCAGAGTTTTCAATTCATTTACTCTTTCCATTTGTATTAAACAAGTTCCTTATCACAAAAGATGTCCATAACATGCTAATATTCAATGCATTTACATCAAGCTACCATTCCAAAAGCATACACATCATGCTAGCATATCCAAAGCATATATCATACTAACATATCAAAAGCATATATCATGCTAACGAATCAAAAGCATATGTCATGCTACTGTATCAAAAGCGTATATCATGCTATCATATCAAATCATACATATCATGTTACAAATCGAATAATCAAACCAACTTAAACATGCCTCATGCATGACTCACGTACCTGGCATCCGTAGCCGTGTGCCATTACTTACCTCGGCATTTCCGAGCTATGCAAATGTACTAAGCTAGCAAGCAATTCATATTGTCAAACAAGTTGTTTATCATTAACCTCCTTCCCTTTTTCCGAATATAGATTAGTCCATTACATGACAATAAAATCAATTAAACAAAGATGGTAAGGCCCTAGGTCCTAACCCTAAGGTTTGCCACACTCACCATTGATTTCGAGCTATTCAAGGGTTGAATATCGCGATTCCTTTCCCTCTTTTCCTAGCTTGATCGTGTCTTTGATCTCCTCCGATATTTTATTCTCTCGGACTCTCTAACAAACCATATTCACATAATAATTCATTAGGGGATGTCTAAATCATTTAATTCTAAGGATTACATACTTTAACAAATGTAAATTTGTTCATTTGCTTATTCGGGACAAATTTGTTATCCTTTCGTAATTTGATCATATCTCCTAGATCCTATGTCCGAATCGAGCTTATTTTACCTCTTCGGAAAGCTAAGAGAATCCTCTAAAAGTAAAATTTAACCATACATTTTAATTCCTAATTGATCAGCTCCAGATTTCATTCGAAATAGACCCGTCCGGATTTCGGGACTGTTCAAACAGCCCTTACGGAAGAGCTTATAACTTTTTTCTACCGAACTCGGATTGAGGTCCCGTAAATTTTCTCTTAAACTAGACATATGGGAGTATGCTACTGAAAAATTTCAGCTCCTAAATCCAACAAACCCGACCTAGAGAATTTTTCAAAGATAGCTATCCAAAATAGCATTTCTAATTATTTTCGGCAATCTTCATCTCATACATTTAACTCTCAATTCCCAACTTATTTCCATAAATTTCCAGCATTTCATATGAATTAACACCTTAAAATCTAATTTACAACAACTTAACAAATCGAATAACATACATGTAACATTTGCAACATCTTAACTCCAATTTTCTAACTATTATACATGCTTCAAGAAAATTCATAACCAATTAGATTCTAATTTTAGATTAGGCTTCCTAACAACCTAACCTAAGAGCATCATAAAAGCTTCCAAAAATTCAACCTCTCGGTTAAGGAGAAAGAAGCTTACCGGAGCCCTTAAACTTGGTTTTCTTGCTTATTTATCTAACCATGCAAAGGTTTGAAGTTCTCTCCCTCAAGCTTCCATGGAGGTTTTCTCCCTCTTAATTTCTTTGTGTTTCATGTGAAAATGGGGAGGAAGAAGGGGACTTGGCTGATTCTTGTTCATTAAACGGGGTCAAAAGACCATTTTACTCTTAATGACATATCTAGATTTATCTTATTACATGGGGTAGTTTAGGGAATCTTTAAAATTTTCATGCAAACTCTTAATTTCTCATTTAACCGATTTGGTCCCTCAATTCAATTAATATATAATTTAATTTAACTCTCGAATTATTCGAATTATTATACCGACCCGATTTAGGGGTGTTACATTATTTGCCTTCACAACTTCACGTGGAAGTGACGGTCAATTAACAAGAGGGAAGATTACTCGATTTTAAGGCGATTAATTTATCAATATTAAGCTCAAAGTCTGCATTTTCTAGGAAGTTTGCCCCATATTTTACTCTTTTATTAAAAATATAAGCATGACAGTTCCATAGATGACACTTTCAAAAGTATATCTCGGTTGGTATCATTGTTATTATATAAGTGAGATGTGGGTTTAAGCGCTTATTATTAGGAATGAATATTTTATTCGGATCTGATAAATTTATATTCAACTTAATCCGATTTGATCGATTTTTGTACATGAAAAAAGTTGGGTTGGGGTTAGGTTTTTATTAAAGGCAAGATTAAATTGTGTTTGGGTTTAGGACAAAAAATTCAATCCAACCTAGGATTAGTAGTGTAATTTCCTCTATATTTTTAGGAATATTTTACAATAATAACCTCTCTTTATATGTTTTTTAAATTAGGTTCTTAAAATTATTTTTTATACTTAAATTTTTAAAGTTAATTATTTTTTTATAATTAGGTCCCTAAAAATGTTCTTTAATAAATCGGGCTGGGTTTAGGTTGATGTTTATAATTTTCGGGTTGAGCTTTTTAAAAACTAAGACGAGTTAGGTCGGGTTCGGATTGATAAAAAAAAAAAAACTTATGCTCATCTCTATGCATTATCCTACTATTTATGAGTAAGGAGATATTCAAGTAATTTAAACGTTATATTTTTAAAAATATATTATGTACCTAATTGTACCATCGAAAATTTTGGGTACTTAATTGTACCATTAACAATTTAGACACCTAATTGTACCAAAAAAAAGCTTAGGCACTAGATTTTATACAATACAAAAATTAAGGCTCAAAAGATATATTTATCTGTAAAATAACAATTTTAACATAAAAACACTTTGAGGACCAACCTGAAATTAAGTCCTACCATATATGTATCACATATGAACAAATATTAAAAAAATTAAATTTTTAATAATTAATAAATTAATTTTTAAAATTAGGTTTTAAGTTTTTATAATTAGTGGATTAATTTTTAATTTTAAATCAATTCTTCAAATTAGGTCCTACCATATATGTATAACATATGAATAAATATTAAGAAATATGTATGTATATTATATAGGGTTAATTAACGCGAAAGTCATATTTGTTTGCTTCTAGTACAAATTTAGTCACTAATTTTGAAATTCGACCAATATAGTCATGTATGTTTTTGGGTTGTAAACTTATGGTCACTGAGACGTTTATTGTCGTTAAACGAGAAGTTGATCAATCATAATAAGAAATGATGAATTACTTAAATAGTCCCTAAATTATTCTTTCACTTTTGTTTCATCTTTAATTTAAATCTCAAAATTTTAAAACTTTATATTTTTTACTATCTTCTCAAACAAACCCCCCTTTCTCTAACTTTATAGTTTCACTTGGTTAAGATGAACAATATTTAGAGAAAGGGGTTTGTTTGAGAAGATGATGAAACTATAAAGTTTTAAAATTTTAGGGTCAAATTAAAGATGAAATAAAAGTAAAAGAATAATTTGAGGACTATTTAGTAGTTTATCATTTTTTATTATAACACATCGGTTTCCCGTTAAAGTTTAACGGAAACAAACGTCTCAGTGACCTTCAGTTTACAGTTCGAAAGCGTACGTGACTATATTGATCAATTTTTAAAATCGATGACTAAATTTATACTGGGGCAAACAAACGTGACATCCACGATAATTAACCCTATTATATATAGTTATAGAAAATTATTTTAATTTAAATTAATTAGTACCATAAAATTATAATATATTTATAACTAAATTTAAATAAAAACTCAAACTCTAATCTAATTTTATAATTCAACCAAAAAAATAAAATAAAATTTAATACATAAAATATAACTCTAAAAATAATGGGTAAACTGCAATAGAGGTCACTCAATTATGGGTATAATTATATTTGAGTCATTTAATTATTAAAGTTATGTTTGTGTTACTTAATTATGGGTAAAGTTACATTTGGGTCACCTAATTAATAAAGGTTACATTTAAATCACTTGATTATAGATAAGGTTACATTTGGATCACCCTTCATATTTAAAAAAAAAGTTTTTAAATAAAATATTATAATGTTAACAAGGGTATACAAGTGATTTAGAAAGAAAAAAACTACAAAATTGATGTATTTTTTCAAATATTAAGGGTGACCCAAATGTAACATTACCTATAATTGAGTAACCCAAATATAACATTTAATAATTGAGTGACCCAAATATAACTTTACCCATAAATGAGTGACTCAAATGTAACTATACTCATAATTGAGTGACCTTTGTTGCAGTTTACCCAAAATAATTTACTCGACCCGAACTAATATCTACACCTAATTATTTGTATAAAATTCGGCCGGTGTGCGAAAGAAAAGAAGATGAACCCTTCCTTACTCAAATGAGGAACAGATTGCTTAACTCTTTTCTCTCTTGCTCAAAATCACTGCCTTTATCCCCTCAAAATCACGACTTGACTCGGCAAATCTTCTTCTCCCAACTCACCCAATTCGTTTCTACCTCTTCCGCTGACAATCTCGATCCATATGACCCATTTTCGATGCAAAACAACCAACGGGTCGAACCCGTTTCAGCCAAAGACTTTGTCTTTTTAACGTCCGATTCAGGGACTTCTTCACAACAAGAACTCAGTGCCGGTAAGTTTTCAATCAATGCTGTTTCGATTGCAAATACCGTTTTGAATAATGGGGAGTTTGGGGGAACAAAGGAAGATTTTCTTAGTGAATTTAAGGAAATGATTAATGAAGAGTTAGTTGTTGAAGTTTTGAATTTGCTGAAATTGAAACCTGGGTTAGCTGTTAAGTTTTTCATTTGGGCTGGGAGGCAAACTGGGTATAGTCATACGGCCACCGTCTTTAATTATTTGCTTGATTTGTTAGAATCCGGTAACGATGAACGTATCCCGGAGAATTTTTTGTTGGAAATTAGGAATGATGATGAGCAAGTTTTGAAAAGGTTGCTTAATTTATTGATTGGGAAATACTGCAAAAATGGGTTGTGGAATTTGGCATTAGAGGAATTAGGTAGGCTTAAGGATTTCGGATTCAAGCCGTCGAGAGCTACTTACTGTGCATTGGTTCAAGTGTTTTTGCAAGCTGATTTATTAGACACTGCTCGTTTGGTTTATAGAGAGATGTCGGATGCCGGTTTTCGTATGGATGGTTATACTCTAAGATGTTTTGCTTATTGGCTTTGTAGAACGGGGCGATGGAAGGAAGCCCTTACATTGATCGAGAAGGAAGAATTTAAGCCGGATATTGTTATTTACACGAAAATGATAGCTGGGTTGTGTAAAGCTTCGCTTTTTGAAGAAGCGATGGACTTTTTGAATAGGATGCGTGCTGATTCTTGCGTTCCTGATGTTGTGACATACAGGGTTTTGCTTTGTGGCTGTTTGAATAAGGGAGAGCTTGTTAGGTGTAAGAGAATTCTTGAAATGATGATTACTGAAGGTTGTTATCCGACTATTCCCATATTCGATTCTCTTGTTCAAGCTTATTGCAAATCAGGAGATTATTCTTATGCGTTTGAATTGCTAAAGAAAATGAGGAAATGTGGGTTCCAACCAGGCTTCGTGGTTTACAACAAAATTATTGGTGGTGTTTGCGGCAAGAAGGAATTACCCAGCTCAGATGCGCTAGAATTAGCTGAGAAGGCTTACAGTGAAATGCTTGCTGCTGGATTTGTACTAAATAAGTTTAATGTCAGCCATTTTGCTAGGTGTTTATGTAGTGCTGGGAAATTTGAGAAAGCCTGTAAACTTATCCATGAAATGATGCGTAAAGGCTTTATACCTGATACCAGTACATACTCCAAAGTGATTAATCATCTGTGTAAGGCCAAAAAAGTGGAAAATGCTTTTCTTTTGTTTGGAGAAATGAAAAAGAATGGTGTCGTACCTGATGTACATACATACACAATTTTAATTGCTAGTTTTTGTAAGGCTGGTCTGGTAGAACAAGCTCGTGATTGGTTTGATGAAATGGTAAAGGGTGGTTGTGCCCCTAGTGTGGTGACTTACACTGCCCTAATACATGCTTATCTTAAAGCAAGGAAAGTGTCCAAGGCAGATGAACTCTTTGAGATGATGTTGTGTAAAGGTTGCATTCCGAATGTTGTTACATATACAGCTTTGATTGATGGTCATTGTAAAGCCGGACAGACTGAAAAGGCTTGTCAGATTTATGCTAGAATGCATAGTAATGAGGAAATCCCAGATGTAGATTTATATTTTAAAGCAGTTGACAGTGATGCCCAAACTCCAAATGTTTATACATATGGAGCTTTGGTGGATGGTTTATGCAAGGTTCACAAGGTCAAAGACGCCCAATACCTATTGGAAGCCATGTCAGGAGATGGTTGTGAGCCGAACCATGTTGTGTATGGTGCTCTTATTGATGGATTTTGCAAGGCCGGGGAGCTAGACAAAGCACAAGAGGTGTTTTCCAAGATGTCTGAGAAAGGTTTTAGTCCAAATAATTATATATACAGTTCATTAATCAGCAGGTTGTCTAAAGATAACCGTCTGGATCTTGCTTTAAAAGTCTTATCGAAAATGGTCGAAAATTCTTGCACCCCCAATGTTGTTATTTACACAGAAATTATTAATGGCCTATGTAAGGCTGGTAAAACAGATGAGGCCTATAAGCTTATGTTGATGATGGAAGAAAAGGGGTGCAATCCTAATGTGAGGACTTACAATGTAATGATTGACGGCTTTGGCAAAGCAGGTAGAATTGACAAAAGTCTTGAGCTTTTAGAACAAATGGGTCCCAAGGGTGTTGCTCCAAATTTCATGACATATAGGGTTTTGATAAACCACTGTTGTACTGTTGGCCTGTTGGATAAGGCTTATGAGCTTTTGGAAGAGATGAAACAGACACAATGGCCTACGCATACAGCAGGCTACCGTAAGGTCATTGAAGAGCTCAACAAAGAGTTCATAATGTCTCATGGGCTCTTAGACGAGGTTGGTAAAAGTGAATCGCTGCCAGTTATTCCTGCTTATAGAGTGCTTATGAATAATTTTATAAAGGCTGGGAGACTAGACGTGGCTTTACAGCTTCATCATGAGATCACATCATTTTCACAAGTTTCTGAAGCATACTATAGCACATATAATGCCCTTATTGTGAGCCTGTCACTGGCTCACAAGGTTAACAAGGCTTTTGAATTGTACGCTGAGATGACAAGGATGGGCGGAGTTCCCGAGCTAAGCACATTTATTCACCTTGTTAAGGGGCTCATTGCCGTGAACAAGTGGGAAGAGGCACTTCAGCTTTCAGATAGCTTCTGTCAGATGGTTTGTCTCTATAACTCCTTTGTCTTTTATTTTGAAAATGTAGTGGCAGCTAATACTTTTCAGCTTCTTGCGATTTCCCCCTCTTTGTGCAGGACCCTTGTTTACTAGAAATATGTCATAATACCTGTGTAATTGTGATCTGACATGTCTAGATAGTCTGTGATTCTTTATCATGTAGTTCTTTTCTTTCTTTTTCCCCTTGTAACTTTATGGTTTCGAAACTCTCACTTGGGCAGGATGTTCAATGGCTTCAAGGAAAAGAGACGCCTGATGCGGCTTAAGCTTTTTTGAACCCTTGGTTTCCAGTTTTCCCGATTTATAACGGAACGGATGTGGTAAAGTTATATTCAGAGATTGTCTTGCTTGGTTGAGGATTTGTTTTGTTGCTTGCATGATAATACAGAACACAAGGCCAACAATGAAACGCTCAACTAACTGAGATAACCGTCTCACTGAGACCTCGATGATCGTTATCTGATCCTTTGAAGTCGTTCGGAATTTGAAGAAAGTAATGCCAGGTTTGAATCACATTGATCGCATACTCTTCATGTTACGTCATTCATCAACACTTACAAGGTGCTGCCGATAAAGCTTAGGTGCAATTCTCAATCATGTTAATGTTTATTATATTAGCTTTGTTCATATCACTTGGTTGGAAAAAACTTTCTCAATCATTATGGTTTAGTTGCTACATTGATCCAAACCCTACACCACAAATCGACTCGTGTGAGCCGCCGGCAGGAACAAAGAGCTAACGACCGACGACTTCCCGGCAACCATACACACGCACACAAGTAATGAATATGATGTGATATCCAATTTTGTAGGTTTATACAAAGGGTTTATTGAACAATAAGTCCATCCTATGAATGAATTATGTTATTGTCTTTCATTTGCATGCCAAAGCTTGAAAACTTTGTTCCTGGTAGATACTGGTATTTTAAAGACGTAGTCCATTGTAAACGGTGATTGATGTACGGAGGCGGACATATAGGATATTAATAAAAAATTAATAAATACGTATAAACTTTAATTTCTACGTCTTAAATTTAAGATATTTTATATTAGTTTTTTTAAAATAAATTAATTCATA
The DNA here is from genome assembly GCA_035048815.1 of Abelmoschus esculentus. Taxonomy (NCBI): domain Eukaryota; kingdom Viridiplantae; phylum Streptophyta; class Magnoliopsida; order Malvales; family Malvaceae; genus Abelmoschus; species Abelmoschus esculentus. Next base: position 14,502,344 of record JAUCBN010000043.1, on the reverse strand, counting down.
TATTTTTATCAAGCTTTGGTTAAATTAATTCATATTTGGTTTAATGTTTTCCTAAACCCGGTAAAATTGGATGGATAATCTATCCCATTTTTTATTTTAAAAAAATAAGGATCTCTAATTGATATTCGGGGATTTAGGTCAAAATTGTTAAAATCTACAGTGTAGCACAAATAACGCCACCTACATGTGGCATTTTTTGTGTGTGTATATGATTTGAAACAGATTTGAGTCAAATAAAAGACACAAAAATAACCACCTCTAGGTGGCGTTGGAGAGAAAAAAATACCTGTAAGTAACGTTATTTGTATTATACTGTAGATTTTGGCCTAAGTACCTAAATATCAATCGAGAATCCTTATTTTTTAAAATTAAAGAAAGGATGAAACAGGTTTTGTTCACCCAACTTGCCGAGTCAAAGCACTTCAAAGTTCAACTGTAAGTGATGATGGATGCAACAAAAAGGTCAACCGCTCTCGACTTCCTCATTTGGCAGAGATATTAGCACACTCAAGGATAGACCTAGGGGTGCTGAGTGTAATCGTTACCCTCTAAAGTTTTTTAATTTTTTTTTATATTTTTAATAATTTTGCACTCCTTAAACTCTTATAATTTTACATCCTTATATTTTTAATATCTTAATAGTTTATATCCGTTATAAAAAATTATGGGTCCGTCCCTGAACATACTAGATAGGTATGATAGCAATATAATCTACCGATATCGAATAAGTAGGACCTGGTAGGTGTTTTAGAAAGTTTATTTTTATAAATCTTTATTCTAATCTTACCTATGGGAAAAAAAAAATAAGACTTGAGAAAAACAAAGAATTCTCGATAGATTTTAAATGTATGATCTAAGAAAAAATGAGGAAAGAATAAACGGTGATCTATAAACTTTTGAATATTTCAGTTTTATCTCAAACTATAACCTAAATTTTAAATTAGTTCCCAAACTTTTAAAAGTTTCAAATTTCATTATCAAACTATCATTTGTGCCACATAATATTATTATATAATATATATCGATGTTTACATAAAAATTATTAATTTTACGATGATTTTATTAGTAATGTATACGATTTGTATATATTTGTAACTTTGGGATAAAATTAAAATGTTCAAAAGAATGTGGGTCGTTTAAGAATGAGAGGTATAGTTTGTGATGTAATCGGAACGTTCAAAAGTTTGAAAGCTAATTTAGAATAAGAATCATAATTTAAAAATAAATTTTAAACATTCAAAAATTTGAGAATTAATTTTAGAATGAAGATTATAATTTGAAGATATATGATATAAATAACTCTTACGATGATAAAAATAATAATTTTTTAATCAACTCGAACATAAATTATAAATATAAAATAAAATAGAATGTTTGGGTTTGTAAGGAAAGCTCAATAATTCATGACCTTCAAGGCTTCAACCACTTTCAGCATCCATGGCCTTAACTCGGTTTGAAAGCAACCTTTTTTGACATTGAGACTTATCAACAAAGCTAAGCTAAGCCCTACAATGATTTGATTTCAAGGATTAGACATTTAAACATGATGTCATGACTCTCAATTTTTTTAATTAATTTGAATCGTCTCGAAATCAAAACTTATATTTTATTCTTAATCTTAAATCTTGATTCCGTTTTAATATAAAACAATTCAAAAAAATATAAATATTTTACACGATATAAGAAAATCATATATGTGTGTAGTTTATTTGCTTGGGTTTTGTAGGTGGGAAAAGGAAAGTCCATGAGGGCTGGGATCATCAGGTTAGCTTAGTGTAACTTTAATTACTAGATTTGACGTGAGAGGAATAGTCGTTTACATAGAAAGGGTGTACGGCTAGTTTCTGAGGTTTTTTGTAGTGTCAAGATAAGAATGATGGACTGTAAACATCTAATAGATAGTCGTTTAGCTGTCAATTGAGATATATGTTTATAGAGGCTCGTTTAAGTATATAGGTGAGTAATTTGTTGTTCTTTTGTTTTTGAAGTTGTTTGGGTGAATAAAGTTTCATTTATCCAAAAAAATAATAATAAAATTTAAATATTTTTAAAAAATATTAAACAATAATTTAAGGTGATTTAAATATTTAAGGGATAAAAATTATTTAAAATAGTTTATTTAATCAAAAAGTTAAAAAAAAAAGTATAACAATATTTAACTTAATATTCTTTTATTTTTTAAAATTATATATAATCGTTTATATTGTATTTGTCCAGATTCAAGATCTTTTACTATATATTAAATACTAATGTCCCTATGATTATCCTACTCCACCAAGCATTCATTCTTGATGCTTTCTCCTATGGCAAAGCTAAGGAATTGTGCTCTTTTAAACAAAAGAAAAAGGTATGGAAATAGAGAAGCAACCAATATTCTTTTTCTAGTTTTGGAGAAATAAAAACTAATATAATAGCATAAAACTAAAAATATTTTTAAAATATACAAAAAAATTATTAGATAACCTATTTATTACGTTATTTATGGTATATTTAATGAGATTCATTCACTCCAATATAACTTTTAATAATTGTTCACCCTAGTCGCTCTTTACTTTTCTCTCTTTTTTCTCTAGTCGTTTTTCATTTTGTTCAATCCCTTTGATCGTTGGTCGACAATCAATCTTAGTATTGGTTGTCGACCACCGAATCTATTATTTTCTTTGTTTTTGTTTTTAATTTTAATAAGAATCTTTGCTTATATAGCACGTTTTTTCTATCCTTATGACACGTTTTTTCTTCTGTCTTTATGACATGTTTTTAATTTTGTTTTACGTTTTGATTCATCTGTCTTTGTGGCATGTTCTCAGCATACCCCTAGCGATCGATTGTTGTTCGTACAAAGATTCAATCGACGCTAATTCTGATTTATGTTTTTATCGGTGGTCACTTGAAAAGTTATATCCCACTCGGTTGATGGTTTGTTTGCCGATGAAATCAGTCCTAGGTAGCGATACTTTTTGCAAGACAGTTGGATCGCGTACAACTCTTTCTTCCTTTCTTATGCATCTCGTTTAGATAGAGACAAAAAGATTCAAACAAATCCTATCAAGGTGATTGAAAAAGAAATATTATTATGATAAGTGACTTAGGTTCGAACAATATATCTAAAAAGATGTATATATGTTATTAAAAAGTTAAATTTATTATTTTATATTCACACCAAACAATTTAAAAACACAAAATAATATATTAAAGGTATTGTATGTATGTTAAGAAAAATTATATCATGGGTCAGTCCCACCACATGTCCATGAGACCGACCAATAAAAACTACCCATCTTTCCATGTCATATTTTTTTTCAAGTGATTTTTCACTTGAAAAATTAAAAAATAATGAGGTGGCTAGTTGTTATTGGTCGGTCCCATGGATGACGTGGTGGGACTGACCCATGATATAATTTCACGTAGTTAAACTATTTTTTAAAGTCTTAAAATAATCATAAAATAATATATTCATATTTTTATTCATATTTTTTAACCCTTTAATAACACATCACGTCCAATTAAACTACTCGAATATGGCCTAGTAAAGGAAAATCTCATTTTTTTAATCAAACCACAAAGTTAACCGCTAGAAGATCACCTAGAATTTTTTTAATCAATTACTACGATAGAAATCAATAATATCTCTTTTAAAATATACTCTTAATTATTAGACATTAACTTTTTAATCATTGTAATATAAATATTAATGCTCGAACTTATGATTTTCAGAAAAATCATTTTTAAAAAAAAGTCAATTTTGTTATAATAATCACTGAACATTAATTTTTTAATCATTGTGATACAAATATTGATGCTCAATCACAAAATTAAATCTCTATCGAACGTTGTCGAGATCTTTATTTATGGTATATTTCAATCTCAAATAGAACTTGGAGCGATGGATATTTTTCTTCAAGATCATAATAGACTGGTATTAGCGAGATATACACAAATCTTTCTTAGAACGATTCCAACGAGATCATCGAAGGTCATACTTTCTACTCGATGATTCAATTTGTATTGAAGGTGATGTAGCGAATTTCGTAAATTTACTTCAATCAAAAACATAGAGTAAATCAATTTTAAAGATATTTTAAATTTTACAACGACATCATCATTTATCAGTTGTTTATATACACATATCGATAAATGTTATAGTTCATACTTTAATATATTGAGCATTTAATGTACAACAATATTTTTTATTTTGAATATCTTAATTATATCGAACAAATTATAATTAATAATATAATTAATAAATAATATTAGTGAGTACTTTTTTAAATATTGATAGTATACTTTTTAATGTTGAAAGTAGAAAATTATTTTAACGAAATCTATTTTTAAAAAACTCTTATAATTAAAATTCACCTATAACTTAAAAATTATACGATTTATATATTGTTGTTTCTCAAAATAAAATAATTTTGTATCAATATAATCTTACACAAATGTCCTGCACTGGTAAAAAAAAAATTCTCCCCATTAAATAAAAATTGTCTATTATTGATTTTTTAATTATTTTTTTTAATTTTAACTCATAATTATTTAAAAATATTATTGATAAAAATATAAAAAAAATTATCAAGAAATTTATAAATATATATCTTATAAAAATTAATTATTTAAAATATTTAATATAAATAGAATCAAACTTTAAAAATTTTAATTTTTAAAAAATAAATAATAGACTTCTAAAATAGAACGAAAGTAGTAATATATTAATCAATATATTTTAAAAAAAATCATTTTAAATCAAAATAGTTAAAAAAATAATAAACGTTTGAATTAGAAAATAGGTAAACATTAAATATTAAATTTGTAATTATATATTTAAATTTTTTCTCGAATTTTCCTTCCTTCCAAACAAAAGGCATAAAAAACAACCTTTAAACTTAAAAGTTAAAGTTCGTTCAATTTCTTTCTTTGAGTTATATTTTCCTTTTCTGTATTTTCTCTCGTTCTCTCTCTTTAACAATCTCTTCATCTCAAACCAATTAATTGATAACCAAACCTAGAAAAGTGAGAAATTTCTTTAAAAAATCAAAAGAGGAAGAAAGAAAACAAAGGGAAAATCCAGGTATTCTTGTTTCAATTTTAATCCTTTAATTTCTTGAAAACTGTTCCTTTTTCTGTTTGCATATCTCTATCTTTTCTTTTTCTTTTTCCAACAGTTAATTTTACCCACTTTCCCCTTCATATTCTTTTCTTGTTTTGAAAACAAATTTGAGGGCTTTATCTAATTTCGATTCTTTGGAATTCTTTGGGCTTCATCTAATTTCGATTCTTTGGAATTCTTTCTTGAATCTGAAGCAAACCCATTTCAGAATCGGGGCTTAATTTTTCTGGGTTGTGGTTTGATTTTTGAATTGTTTTCTTTTTATCTTTAATTTTTCTTTTCTTTGGTTTAATGGTAAGACTTTAATGAGTTTCATTCCTCGTACAATTTTATATTTATATGAATGTTGAAGATGTGAATTTTATTGAAGATTCATCTCATGACGTTTATTAGCTAATTATGATTAATCTCATCACTTTTGTTCTAAACTCTGAATTGTTATAGGTTGAATTTGTTGCTTTGTTTAATTTTCATGTTTTATGTTAAAATGATTTGTTTTAACAATGTTTACATTGGATTATGAATGGATGCATTATGGAATTATGCAGGCACATGCACCTCCTTGAGACTGCTTTGTTCTATTAGAAAATACTGACAATTTGTATTTGAAGAAAAGATCGAGGATGCGTCGTTGGCTTTGCTGTTCCTGTCAGGCGGATGATAATTACCAACAACATGAAAACGAGCACTTGAAAGCCCCCAGGGATCAGACAGATGGTATGCTACTTTATTGCTAACTTGATTCCGGTTTAGTGTTAGAAATTCATTGGCATTGTGAATGCTGTAGTTATTTTCTTACAAACAGGGATGGAGTCCGGATATGGGGTTGAGGGGGACAAAACATAAATGTTTGAAAGTAGGGTAAATTCATAAATAAACCAAAATTTTAAAAAATTTAAATGGGGACGAAGGTGAAAAAAATTTCTTCCGGGTGGGTAGTTTCGTCCCTGCTTACAAATGTATTTAGCATTTATGGCATTGTGATGCAGTTGTTAGTTCTTCACCAGAAAACTATGTTTCTAGTATTGGGTGTAAGTGTTGGACATGGCATGGTTAGATTTTTCTAAGTTTTTCCATATATTTTTACGGATCCCCCCCCCCCCCCCATATCCAAGTGTTGGACATGAGTAGTTACATGAAAATGAAGAGTTCAAGCTACATAGCCTGAAAATATCAAGTGCTATATGTATTTTCTGATGGCCGTTCTTTGACGATGATTAGTTTTGCATACGTGACTAAGCCATTTCTTATTTATTTTATATTTGGCTTTTACTTGCTAGGATAGGAACATTGTATTAGCTTGTCATCTTTCTTAATTTTATATTTAATGTTTCCCGAAAAGAAAAAAATTGTTTACGTAAAATGTAAAATAGTTGGTCTGATCATTTTTCTGTTTGCATGATTATTTTTTTTTTGGATTTCAGGACAGAATAGAAACTCAAAGGTCCCGGTTCCTAGCAAACCTGAAGTGCAAAAATCACCACCTCATATCGAAGTTCCTGCATTATCATTGGAAGAATTGAAAGAAAAAACCGACAGTTTCGGATCAAAGGCTTTGATTGGTGAGGGTTCGTACGGAAGAGTTTATTATGCTGACTTGAACAATGGAAAAGCTGTGGCTGTTAAAAAGCTCGATGTTTCTGCTGAGTCTGAATCAAATGTCGAGCTTTTGACCCAGGTGCGTACAAGAAATGTACTTTGAAAATTCAGTTTGTTGTCATGTCATGTTTTCCCTTGTTTCTTGACATTTCCACCGCATGAATTTTCTATGTCTAGGTTTCCATGGTTTCAAAATTGAAGCATGACAATTTTGTCGAGTTGCAAGGTTACTGTGTTGAAGGAAATAACCGCGTGCTTGCCTACGAGTTTGCTACAATGGGTTCACTTCATGACATATTGCATGGTTTGTGATGCCATCACATTATATATCGATTCCTGATATAGATTTATTTGACCAAATGGGCTCCTATGCATGTATAATTTAGTTTGACATTTTTTTCTTGCTTTTGGGAACCATAGGAAGGAAGGGAGTTCAAGGGGCACAACCGGGTCCAGTTCTTGACTGGATGCAGAGGGTAAGAATTGCAGTTGATGCGGCAAGGGGCTTGGAATACTTGCACGAGAAGGTTCAACCCTCGATTATCCACAGAGATATCAGATCTAGCAATGTGCTTCTTCTTGAAGACTTCAAAGCGAAGATTGCAGATTTTAACCTCTCAAACCAGGCTCCTGACATGGCTGCTCGTCTTCATTCTACTCGAGTTTTGGGAACCTTTGGCTATCATGCTCCAGAGTACGCTTTCAAAGCCCTTAATACCCTTTCCCCCCTTCTCGAACTAACCAGTTATTTTCTGTTGCTAAGCTGTAACGATTATTCGGGAGTTGGAACTTATTTTATGGCTCTAATGTTTTCTAGGTATGCAATGACCGGTCAGTTGACGCAAAAGAGTGACGTTTACAGCTTTGGGGTTGTCCTTCTAGAGCTTCTTACAGGGAGGAAACCTGTTGACCACACAATGCCTCGTGGGCAGCAGAGTCTCGTTACCTGGGTGCGCATATTGCTTTCTCCTCTTTCTGCTAATCTTTTCGATCAACACCTCAACATTTTGTTTTCTCGGTTTCAGGCTACTCCAAGACTGAGTGAAGATAAAGTGAAACAATGCGTAGATCCGAAACTGAAGGGAGAGTATCCTCCTAAAGCCGTCGCAAAGGTATTCTTATTTCGTGTCTGCATAACGAGCACGAGTTCAATTTTATAAAACACACTGTACTAACACTTGATCACTTTCGATCCGTTTCTGCTGATGCAGTTGGCAGCTGTGGCAGCATTGTGTGTACAGTATGAAGCCGAGTTCCGTCCAAACATGACCATCGTGGTCAAGGCGCTCCAACCACTGTTGAAGGCTCCAGCAGCGGCAACCGCACCCGAGACTTAAAAAGACCCGAGTTTCTTCACCATTTATTAAATATTAATTATATACATTCTCATATTTTTCATAAATAACATCTTAAGTGTAGGATTGGTTGGTCTGTTGTCCGTTTTCGGACTCGTAACGTCGTGTCCGGAAAATTGATCAAGGGATTGAGTCGTGTTGGGTGAGTTTCTTTCGGTTCGTACTTTCTCCTTTTATTTCATAACGACGAATATTTTCGTCGAGTAAGATCGGAATTAATTGCAGTGATGTATTTTGGATTTGTTGATGTTTATATCTTTCCCCATGAAAAGAAAACCAGAGAAAAAAATGTTTGAATTTCTGGTTTCTTATGATTTTGCATTGGTATCTGTTAACTTATACTGCAAGTGCAAAGAACAATAATATCTTCCCTAGGTGACATGGGGTAAAGCTAAAGGATGAAGATTTCGATTTGAGTCCGAACAATATAATATGTATTATTCTTTATATAAAAGATTTAAAATGATAAAATATTTTTAAAATATTAATAAATATATTAAAATTATAAATTTCATAAAAAATGTTACAAAATGATAAAATTATTGATGTTAATTTAAGAAATGTATTGCTTTTCTTTAATTTGTTCAACTTAATTAAAACTTAAAAATTTAAAGGTAGTTGTGTATTGGTCTTAATCAAATTAATTGATTAAATTAAATTTTTTGATTAATTCAGTCAGTTAATTTTAAGTAGGTTCCATTAAACGGTTTATTTTTTTGGAATTTTTATTTTTGGTTAATTCAATTCAAATTCGATTAGTTAACCAAATTAATCAAAATTATTATATATTAAATACATATATTATATATATGTATTTTTTGTCATTAAATTTTTAAAAATTATAAAATAATCATTAAATTTTTTGATATATTATAAAATAATTATTAAATTTTTCTTAAATTAGAATAAAATAAAAGTTTAATAACTAAAATATCATTTTAGCACAATTTAGTGATTTGTCATGTAATTTACTTAAATTTTTATAATAAATTTTGGTTAATTTAAAAATCGATCGAATTAACCAAAATAATTTTGATTCGATTAATTCGGTTATAACCAACTAGATTCAATCAACAATTAAAATTTAAATTTTTTTGATTAATTCAATTATGACTAATTCGATTATGTCGAGAAAAACTTTTATGTACTGAAAATGATTATTTATAATATTTAAAGGCAAAAACATCAAAAAATTAATTAGTGGCTAAACTGAAAATTCAATGTTTAACCGGTTCCACCATTGATCCGGTACAACAATTGCCTTCACACCTATTTCAAGTACACAACTTTTTCTCACCAAATTTTCCTTCTCGTTTCTCACCGAAGCTTTCATTTCCCTTCTCCTTGCGTTTATCACTTTCTCTACATCCAAGCAAGACCTTGTCTTCGTCATCTAAGGTTTGTCGGGAATGGAATCGGAGGACGATATGATTGACGACTCAGTCTCGATGGAAGACGATTGCTACAGCGGCGATTTGAGCTATTGCTACGAAGTCCCTAACGACAACGATTATTACTCCGACGATGACAATGATTACGGCGTACTTGAAGACGATGACGAAGACGATCAGGATGCCATGATTTCTCGGCGCCCTCAGGTCATCCTTTTGATCTTTTCTTCATTTCCGCAAAAAATATATATAAAAAAACTTTCCTTTTATAGCTCGATTCCTTTTAAAGTTCAATAATTTTTTAGTGTGTTGTGGAATTTGGAGCTACTGAATAAATTCTATAGAATTATGGAAATTTTGGTTTTGAAAAATAGACAATTTAGACAAAACTAGAAAGGAAAGATAGAATTTTTGGTGGAATTAGTTGCAAATGTTGAGGCGGCGACGCCTGTAAATTGTAAGGACGGGAAGTTAGATATCAGGACAAGTAGAAGAAAGAAAAGGATAATTCAAGGTAATGTTTGGAAATTCGTATCCTTTTGCACATCGGATCAGTGGTAGAATGATTATTTAGAGTGTTTTTGCAGTTAATAATAACTAATTTTCAGACTTATAAGGAAAGATTTGGTAGTTACTGTCCTTAAAGAGGGATCAATTGGCTTAATAGGATTGCATATGGTGTCACAGGATCTTATTCAATATGTATGTTGATTTTTTTCCCTCTTTTGATTGATTTGGAATAATTACTAATTAGACAGTTTAGGTTAGGACGTTAGGTTTGGGGTGCTAGTTGTTAATGATGAAGAAAAATGAAAGCGGGCAGTAATTACTTGCTCTAAATTCTTAGTAGTTGATAGTAGAATCACTAGGCTTCAAATTGAGAGTTTGAAAGATCGAAAACATTATGTATTGAACTTAATGCAAGTATTTCCAGCTCTATTACAATATTAACATGTTTTTGTTTGCTATTTCAGCTAAACTATACTGTTTTGAAGGAAGCAGATATAAAACAACAACAGGAGGATGATATTTCTAAGGTTTCTACCGTTCTTTCAATATCAAGAGTTGAGGCAACTATTTTGCTCCGATACTTTAACTGGTAATTTGTTTTTGTTTTTATCTGTTTTGCTGTTCTTTTGGTGGTATTTTGGTCGATATCACATTATTCGTATTTGTTTGCTGGTATAGTTCTCAAAATTCAAGGTTGTGTATGTCTTCTGTTTTAAGTCTCAGTCTTTGATCGCCATTTTAGGCATCCTTTATTGTATCAATCATAGCAAGTGAGCCATTGCACTTTTGTGAAAAGGTCGATGCGGTTGCTTCACTTGCTGTTAATTTTCATGCATTAGACTGTTTGTATCATTAGATTCAGAAACTTGTTTTCCTGAACATGGTTGGCATAGCAGGAGTGTAGGTAAAGTCCACGATGAATGGTTTGCTGATGAAGAAGGAGTTCGGCAATCTGTTGGATTGTTGGAGAGACCGGTTGTTCAAGTATCCAATTCTAGAGAAGTAAGTTGCACAGATCTATGGATTTTCTTATTCTTTTAGAAACTTGTTCTTTTCTGATCACTTATCTTTGCGAATTACCTATCTTTGACACATCTTGTTTCCCGATCAGCTCACTTGCGGGATTTGTTTTGACTCTCTTCTGCGTGAAAATATTACTTCAGCTGCATGTGGTCATCCCTTTTGCTTTTCTTGCTGGCGAGGTATTTCTCATATGCTTAGTCTGATAGGTTACTTTTGTACTAATGCAAGTGATAGTTTTATTCAAATGTTTTTTGCGTTCTTTGAAAGTAATGCTTTCTGATGAATATTTCTTTAATAACATACCTCCAGTTGGCTTTGCTTATCAGTGTTTTGGTTTTCATGTATCATGTAGCTAAATACTAAATTCTGTGTGCATTGTTATTCAAATATTTCATCCTTTTCTTTTATTATGCTTTTGACTGGAAAACTTATATTTTATTGCTATATTTGGTCTATTATCGTAGGTTACATTTCCTCGACCATTAATGATGGTCCTGGATGTTTATCACTGAGATGTCCTGATCCATCTTGCAATGCTGCTGTTGGCCAAGATATGATTGATAAATTGGCAAGTTGTGAAGAAAAAGAAAAGTATGCTCGTTATCTACTTAGGTCTTATATTGAAGACAACAGGAAGGTATACTTTGTATTTTAAAACCCTGAGATATGCCATTTCATGTATGCATGCAAGTGTCCCATCTTATTTAGATTTTGTACTGTGCATCCGATGGATAAATGAGATTGAATTATTAATTCTCTTAGTTTCCATGGGACATGTCTTTTTGCTTCTTACTATTATTTCTTTTGTTCACTGGTAGACCAAATGGTGTCCTGCTCCGGGGTGTGAATATGCAGTTGATTTTGCTGTTGGTGGTGGAAATTTTGATGTCTCCTGCATCTGCTCACATAGCTTTTGCTGGAATGTAAGCCCTGATTTTTTGTATTATGCTACATTAGATTTCATTGGCATTACTATCGAACGGATGTCTAAGTTAACCCAAATGTTGGTCTCAGTGTACCGAGGAAGCTCATCGTCCTGTCGACTGTGATACTGTGGCAAAGTGGGTTTTGAAGAATAGTGCAGAGTCAGAAAACATGAATTGGTAAAGATACATTTTACATCCAGAGGATGCTTTCTTCATTTTTTTTGGCTGGATTCATATTCCTTAATCTGATTTTTGAATGAACTGCTACAAATGTTTTCTGTTTTTTCCCCTATATGGCCAAAAGTAAAACCTCTTTTCTGCTTTTGCATCGACTTCCTACATGCCTGTATTTTCCGGATTCCTTTATTTTAAGAGAAGGTGCAAGGGATATGGAAGCAAGTATCTGAACTAGGTGTTGCTAAGTTCATTTTTATTTTTCTGATTGCAGATTCTAATGATTCATTGTTAACTTCTATATGCCAGAGTGCAGCTTTTCTAATAAATTCAGTTCATTACAAAACCAGTGCTTCGTATTTGTACCCTATTCCACATATGAACTCTTCATTCTCTTGTAGCTTGGATAAAATATGGTGGAATTGATATCTTGTTTATCATTTTGTTGTATGTTTTGCTCAGGATACTAGCCAACTCCAAACCTTGCCCCAAATGCAAGAGGCCAATTGAAAAGAACCAAGGGTGTATGCACATGACATGCACGCCACCATGTAAATTTGAGTTTTGCTGGTAAGCTTCAAATCCTTCATTGATCCAAGGAAAAAAAGATGCTGCTTGGTATGAGACATATTTGGGGTAGTCTCTGTCTGTCTACTTGGGGTACATAACGGGTAGCGTTAGAGCTAGTGGTTTTATGGTAGGAATGAGGGGTAGGATACATGGATAGGTCAAGGTTTGATTTAATCATAAGTCTCAAAAGGAGATTGAAATTGAGGGAAAAGATTGCTTGAAATTCTTGACACTTTGCTGTAAATGGTAAACCAAAAATACTATAGCAAAAATATAAGTGGGGGAAGGGAGAAAGAGGAAGAATAATTTGGGTACCCATAACTTAATAATCTCTCTTCTTGTAATCAATTGATTAAAAAGCTTACACTAATTTATATTTTTGTGACTTTGTTGATTAAGAGTTGACCAAAATGTGAAGATTAATAAAGAATCCAGGGATACCCCTAAATTTACTTGAACTAGGATTTGTAATAGGAATTAACCAATAAACAGAGAAACTGAAAATCTTGGTCTTGGAAAAAGTAAGATTGAACTTGTGGAAAAATATGAAATTCTTCTACAAACTAAATTATTACTGGGATGGGGCGTGCATTATTTACTGAATTTGTGATCCTGTTCCTGAAATATTATCTACTCAAAAGTTCATGATAATACCAAATTCCTAAAAGCATGTTACAGAAAAAGTTGGGAAATAATTAAGGTCTCCAGTCACTGTTCTTAAAACATTTGTAACCTTTATGCGATTCCAATTTATGTATATACAGGTTATGCCTTGGTGCATGGGCAGAACATGGTGAGAGAACTGGTGGTTTCTATGCTTGTAATCGTTATGAAGCCGCTAAACAAGAGGGTGTGGTATGGAGACTAATAATGCTTTTTGGGTCATTGTGTTTTTAAAACCTGCTTGGGTAATAGTTGAGCTAGTGATTCATGATTCATATCATTTCTTGCAGTATGATGAGGCCGAAAGAAGACGAGAAATGGCAAAGAACTCCTTGGAGAAATATACCCATTATTATGAACGCTGGGCAAGCAATCAGTTGGTACTTGGAAGGCTTCCCTTATTTGTCGTCACATAGGCCCTTAAATAAATTTTCTTCTTTTTGCATTTTCTTAATTCAATACCTATATTCTTGATTTTACCTGCTTCATGATTGTGCTACTGTCTTATTATAGATGCTTCATGTCAAATATGAGCCTTCATGTGCCTGTGTATCAAACAATGGTGTTTGGCATGTCAAGGGTTTCTTAAGTTACTTCTATATGAGCTAACAACTTATCATGTAAAAAGCAGACAGAATAGATGATGAAGAGGAGAAAGTAGGGAAAGGAAACAATGTGAATGTTAGATCTTTGGTAAACTAGATACAAAAAAGAAGTCATTATCTGTTTTTGTGAAACTGGAACTCTTGAGACTTTTGCTCTTTCAATGTCCCATCTCTGAAATTGCACATTGAATAGAGGATCCTGTTTACTGCTTCTGATTGTAGTACCTAGTAATATATTCTATAGGCAATTTGGCAAGTATTAGAATTTGGAAAAGAATTTTATTCACTGATATTTACTATTACAGAAACTTCACATGTATATATTTACAAATCAAATCAGTAACTAAGTTACAAACTGTTACAGAAAAGTAGTGAACTAACTAGTGCTGCTGATTAACGCGTGATAGCAATTAGCGAGTATACAAGGAGAAAGTTATAGTTTTAATAGAAAACAATGAGTTGACATTCTTTTAATGTTATTTTGGATTTTATATGCTTCTACTACCGATTTTATCATAGCTTTCTCTTTTGTTTCCTTTTTGATCACATTGGTAAAATATTGAATTTTGCTGTTGATAATAAATTTGCATAACCTGAAAGTTCTTATTTGCAGTCAAGGCAAAAGGCTCTTGCAGATTTAAATCAGATGCAAACTGTTCAAGTAAGTTCTTAGCAACCCTCTTTTTTAATTTTGAGATGTTCATCTAGGTATTCCTTTCTATACCCTTTGTAAGATGTGTCATTTGTGCTTTGGTTTCTGCACCTTCATCTTTGCCAAAGTTCTTCAAGTGAAGTTTAAAAACTTATTTTCAGCAGAAGCATCACTTAAAAATGATATTATGAAGTTTTCAGTGTAGAATGAAGCGACTCTACTACATTTTTGTTCGGTTTAGCTTATATTTTCAAATTATTATTGTTTAGAACAGTTTCTTGAAGGAATTATGTGTATTAAATACTTATTGGCTTAGATTCATACCAACATGTGCTATTCTTTAATTGAATCCGTGGATTATAGCTTTTCCATTCTTTCCTTCCTACCACACAAACTGTTAGAATTTTGTCTACCTCATAACTACATTAGGACTAATCTGAGTATAGCTCTTTGTATTATTCTTTTAATATATATTTAATTTCTGAGCTGATTTCTTTAATTTTGCCAGCTTGAGAAGCTTAGTGACCTACAATGCACGCCCGAGTCCCAGCTTAAGTTTATAACAGAGGCATGGCTTCAGGTAAATGATTTGTCATTTGAATAGTCTCTGCTTATTTATTTTTCAGGAAAATATGTAATTCATGATTTTGTGATGCATATATCATTGCAGATAGTTGAATGCAGACGAGTTCTCAAATGGACTTATGCATATGGATATTACCTTCCTGAGCATGAGCATGCTAAGAGACAATTTTTTGAGTACTTGCAAGGTATATGCAGAACTTAGACAAAGTTAATTCGTTTAGAAAATTGTTTTTCTAAATGGACTATTAATAATATGACTGACTTTGTATTTTGTTTAGGGGAGGCGGAGTCTGGTTTGGAAAGGCTTCATCAGTGTGCTGAGAAGGAATTAAATAAATTTGTTACCGGTGATGGCCCATCAAAGGAGTTTGATGACTTTCGTGCAAAGTTAGCTGGACTAACAAGGTATGTTTATTTACTATATGAATGACTTGGTGTCCGGCTATGTTGCTTTGAGTCTTTGACCCTTCATTTTCTCGAGCATATCTGTCATATTCAAACACGAGTTCCAAGTATATAGAAATAATTAAAACTGTTGAACATACTTGTCTCGGGCACATACCTGAGCATCCACACCTGTTTCCAGATACCCAGTAACACAGTTCTTGGGTAATCCGGCTGTCTATTTTTCTCATCTTTAAGAGGTGGAGATAAAAATGAAACCCATATTGACTACATTTGGAGGGGACTCGTGAGTTTTGATGATCTATTTATTTTTTTCTCTTTTCGTCTTTGTTTTGAACTTTACCCTTGTGCGTCTGTCTGTACTTAACCTAGAATAATATCTTCCCATAATTATACGTACTAACCAACAACTTCTCTATTTGTTCTTCTCCGTTGCACTGGTCTCGACTTGCACAAACTTCTTTCTTGCACTTTTAACCACATTTAGTCAAAATGTTCCGCATGAGGGACAGGATCTAGAATGATTATCTTTTCCGATTCAAATTCTGTCACATTTCTCTTTTACAGCGTGACAAAGAATTACTTTGAGAATTTGGTTAGAGCACTTGAGAATGGCCTAGCAGACGTCGACTCCCAGGCTGCAGCTGCCAATGGCAAGACAACAAGCTCAAAAAATACAGGAGGGACTAGCAAAAAAGGGGGAAGGGGAAAAGGGAGTTCTAAATCTGGTGGTTCCGGCAGAAATGTAGATGATACAGGTAACTAGTCTTGTAAACTGCTGTGCCTCCTAGTTTCCGCATTCCATAAATTATCAGTGGGCAAAAAATACCAGTCCCTCTGTTTATCGCAAGTGTGCTCTTTTTCTGTATATATCTATATAATATACGTACACATACATATAATACATAACATATTACCATATCTATATATAATTTTAACCTTCCAACTTGCTTTTCTTCTTGAATTATGATATTATGTTCCATTTTCTATTGCCTTTGGATGCAAACAAAAATGTTAATATATTTTATATATACGAAAAATAATACATTTACCTTGTTTCTTGTACAACAAATTTGTAGCATTAAGATTCACTTTTGAGCTAATGATAGGACAGATTTTAGAATCAAAACAAAGCAGAGACATGAAAAGAAATAGGGTTCAAACAATTTACAGATGCACAAACTTTTGGGGTGCCCGAGTTTGTTACTTTAGTTGTCCAGATTGTCTTAATATTTTGATACTCACTGCATTTATCAATGCTCTAGAATACTGGCGAGAAGCCATTTTCCAGTCCATGCCAGTTAGCATCATTGCCTTGAACTCCTGGTAACTGATTCTACCATCCTACAAAACAATAGGTAAAACACTTCTTGTTATTGGTTTTTAGAATTCAGTTGTTTCATTCAGTCACTTCTCGAACCAAAATGAGCTGAAATTCGAGTTCGATTCGAGATATAAGTCTTATCGATGAGTTGATTACCTTGTCCTTGTCAACATCCTGCATTATATCCTTGATGAGTTGTTCATTGTTGGGACCAGGATCATCTTGCAGTAAAGCTTCTCTTAGTTCTTCGAATTCGATATAACCACTTTGGTTCTTGTCGAAATGATGGAAAGCTTGTGTTAGATGCTCGTCGTTCCCGATCCTTTTTAAGTGAACAGCCATTATCACAAATTCCTCGCAGCTCAGCGTCCCACTTCCATCGAAGTCCGCCTACCCCATACCAAAAAAACAAGTTTCAGTCCGATATCCATAATAATTGATTATCATCCATTAACAGAGTGACCTACTGCTTCCATTAACATCTGGACTTCATGATCACTAACACAGTGATCGATATTTTGAAGCCCGTCTCTCAGCTCCTCAAACGACAAGTACCCGTTGTTGTCAATGTCCATCGTATTGAACATCTCGATGATCAAATCGATTTGTTCACTCGGCAAGTTGTTGGCAACCACCTGTGAGAGACGAAAACGAATGTTTCTTCACCGATGATTCTTGATAAAGTCGGAACATTAATTTTGAACACCTAAATGGAGTTTGTTTCTTCGGAAAAGCCTTACCCTTAAAACCTTCTTCTTGAATTTACTCATCAACGAGAACTGTTTAATCTTGGCTCCCACATTTTCACCCAGATTAAAGTTTGGTGCTTGTTGCAGGTTCTGTATCCATGTATTTTCTTTACATAACACACAGAAAGAAACATGTTAACTTCGATCTATGTTACTCGAAGTCGAGGGTATAAATGTCAAATACGAGTTCATGTCTGAATGTCTCAGACATAACTATTTCAAGAAAAATGAATAGTCAGACCATCAACAATATACTAAAACCTGTTCATTTCAACTGTTGCATTGTTGAATTCAGAAAAACAACAATCCTAATATCGTGTTAGGTTGTTTTTAATAGAGGAAACATACCGAAAATCTCTTGAATGGTCATGCGTGTGAAGGGATTAGGATCGAGCATGCCTCGAACAAGATCCTTGGCTTCTTTAGAAACTTTAGGCCAAGGATCCCTTTCAAAGTCTAGTTTACCTTTTATTATTGCATGAGCTATCCCTTCCTCAGTGTCTGCAGTAGGCCAATTAAACCTTTGTTAGGTTGCATACACATATGTATACATCAATGTTGTAAGGATAAATCAGTGATCAAACCGGTTAAATTATCGATTTTCGATTCAATGATAATAAAAATATAAAAAATCATAATCGGTTTAATACCTATATTCATGCATGCATGCATTTGTACATGCATGCATGCCTATATAAAGTTAGAATTAATATGGAAATGGAAATACCAGCCCAAAAAGGAGGAACACCACAAAGCAAGATATAAAGGATAACACCAGTACTCCAAATATCAATTTCTTTCCCATAATTTCGCCTCAAAACCTCTGGAGCCATGTAATATGGACTTCCCACTATATCACTGAAACGCTCACCTGTCATTATCATCAAATATTAATATCATCTTCAATAATAATAGAAGTAATAATTAAACTTTTCTCGAACTCGAAATTCAATTTGATTGATTCTTATAACGATCTTTTATAGACTACATTTAGTAAAAGAGATTACCAAACACGAATACAAGTACAAAAACGATTAAAAATGAGATTACCCGGTTCATAGAAAATGGAGAGACCAAAATCAATTACTTTAATTGGTGCAGTTTCACTTTCATCAGCCAACAAGAAATTCTCAGGTTTTAAATCCCTATGTACAACTCCATGTTCATGGCACACCTGCAACAAAGTTATGATTTAGTATCATCGGATTAATCGAATCTAATGGATGAAATTAAAACGTTCAAATCACCTTGACTATCCCCAAGATAGTTTTGATAACCTTAGCAGCAGCTCGTTCTGTATAATGACCTTTAGCAACGATTCTATCAAAAAGTTCACCCCCACGACAAAGCTCCATTACCAGATAAACTGCATTACTATCCTCAAAAGCTTCCTTAAAGCTAACCAGATTCGGATGCTTCGGCAAATGTTTCATGATCTCGACTTCCCTCTGCACATCTTCGATGTCGATATCCGTCTTCAACTTTACCTTTGATATCTTCTTGCATGCATAAGCTTCTCCGGTTTTTAAAGAAAAACATTGATATGTGATCCCGAACTCACCTCTCCCTAATTCTTTTCCCATCTCATATTTCTCTAAGATGTTCTCTTTCGATGGATCTTTCAAGACCTTGTTGTTAGTCGAACTTGTGCTCTTCGATTTCCATAAGAATTTGTGGTGGAAAGGTGAACGTCCGGATTTCGATTTCGGGCAATCGCCTTTCTTTGCGCAGACTAGTTTCGATGGTTTCGCGACGCAACTTCCCATGGGATGAAAAATATTATGAAGAAGATGATGATGAAGATGGTGATGAAGGTTGAATTGATTGAGGTTGAACTTTTAGGTCATAAACCAACTCATGGAAGCATGAGAAATGTTATTATTTTTGTTTGGATAGAAGGAAAATGTAAACCCTAGCAAAGAGAGTAAATTTGTTTTATTTTGAATGTGAGAAAATTTTTTTGAGATTGATTTTTGTTAGATTTTTCCCCTCATTTTCTTAAGGCAGTTTAAATATAGATTTTCTCAATGACACCTAAATTTTGAGATTTTAATGCTTTATTACCAGAACCTCTAAAATCTAGGAATAAAAAATAATCGTTTTTATATATAAAATAATATGAAAAAAACAATAAACACTTTGTTATGATTCGAAAAAAAAAAAAGATTTTGATTAGTTAAATGTCGAGTTTGATGTCGGTTAATCAAATTCGAATATCTTAATGTATTAATAAAATAATTAAATTTGTTGGTTTAGCGAAATGAGACCTAAATCTCTTAAATAAAATCAATAATTTGAATTACTATAACGAATACAAAGAAAATTAGATTAAAAAGATTAAATTTTAATTAAAATTAAACGATTAATAAATCAGATTACGATAAATCTTCAATTAACACTTTTCACTTTGTTTTTAATTAATGACTAATAAATCTTATAACTGCACCCTATACCCTAAAGTCTAAACTCTAATATAAATCTTTAAATCCTAAAATTAAAGGCTTATGTAAACTAAAATTTATATAAGCTTATGTCTTAAAATATTTTTCTTTATATTCAATATTGTATATTTCTACATTTGAATTTGTAATAATTTATAAGTCCAATATTTTATGTTATAGAGTTGATTTATAAGTTCGAATTTCTACATTCCAATACTTAACGTTAAGTATTCGATAAAAATACTACTCCATCTATCTTATATATGATGCCTAATATTGATTTTTTAAAAGTCAAAATTTTAAAACTTTGATCATAACTATTTTAGATATTTTAATTTATTAAATTTTATAAAAAATATTTTTAAACTACTTGATTAAAGATTTTAAAAATATATTTTCCATAATTTTATTAATAATAGATTTAAAGTTATAATGAGTCAAATTTAAAAAGTTTGACTAAAAAAATTAATAATAGACAAATAAAGTGGGACAGAGAAAGTAATTAAAAACGTAAATGATATTATTCATTAAAATATTAAATTTATAATATATATTCGATTTTATAAAGTCATTTTGATGCATTATTTTCTTTTAAACATTATATTTTTCTATAGAAAACTAATATTTTGACTTATAAAAATATTTTGATATGTAAGTCTTAAATTTACAAAAATATATTAACTTTAAGATTCAAATTTATATTAAGATTAGATTTAAGCTTTATAGTTTAAAATTTAAGTTTAGAGGTCAAGGTTTCAAAATTATAATTTATGATTTAATTTTTTTTATTGTTCTTCTCGTTTCAGAGTCTAGAACTGATTAATCTAGACCAACCCACGTCACACACCTAACCTTGATGGGTGAGTCTCTTAACAAGGATTTTTTGTGTACACAACATCTCGAACTTGAGACTTGCTTAAGCAAAACCAAGCTACTTATCACTTGAACCAACTCTTATTGGTTATGATTTTAAAATTTTTAAAATTTAAGCTTAAAATAACTTTCTTATAAATTTTATTTTAAACATATATAAAAAATACTCTTATACTATAATTGTATATTCCTTGTATTCTCAATTTTATTAATATAGTCCTTATATTTTATTCATAAGTGATCGAGTTTAATTTAAACCATTGAAACATTTTTAATAGTAAAAGATGATATATTTTATTCAGGTGATCGAGTTTGAGTTATATGTGTACGTTAGGACAAAACTATTATCTCGAAGAATTTTTCACTTTTGTCCCCCTATTTAAATTTTTTTAAAAATTATTTTTTATGAATTTCCCCCCTATTTCTAAACATTTATGTTTTGCCCCCCTCAACCCTATATCATGGCTCCATCCATGTGTGTACGGTGTGTATTATTAAAGGCTAAAAAAATTGAATATATATTATCTTATAATCACATCAACATATTAAAAAAATTATACGTTTAATTTCAGTTCTTTATTTTTTATCTTTTATTTTTTACTTTTCCATTTAATCATATTATCTTTATACTGAGTCAAAACTGAAATTTTAAACTCTAAAGACTACATGCTCTAATGTTGACCAATTTAAAATATAAAGATTAATTACTTAAGTTATGCCTAATACAGGGACTATTTGGCAAATTTACCCAATTCTTGTTCGAATGGTAATGGCAATGGCTTATTCAATAATGGAAAATAACACAGTAGGGGCAAAACAGGAATCAAACTGTTTCAGTGAAACGAAAGTCAGAAATCGAAGCTTCTTTTCTCCTGCATCTCCTCTCTGTCTAAATGAGTCATCTTCTTCTTAATTTTCGCCTTTTCTTTTTTGACTTTCCAATGTCATAAATCTCCGCTCTCAGAAAATTAAAAAGCTTTGGTCTTTACTTATAAATCCTCAAGCAATTAAATTTTTGCATTGGACACATTGTTTGTTGATCATTTATCTTTTCTGGGTAAGTTTTTTTTCCCTGTTTTTTTGATTCTGGGTATTCTTTTTTTGATTTATTTTCGATGTGGGTTGGTTTTAGTTTTCTCAAAGTTTCTGTTTTTACATAGCTCTTTGGTAATTTGATTTTGGTGTTTTCAGGTTGAATGCTATGAACATCTCATTATAGTTTGTTGAATTAAGTTGATCTTGTTATGACTCAGATGATTTTGATTCTATTGATGAATATTAAGACTTGGATTCATCTTGACTTTCCTTAATTACCCATAATTTAGCCTTTTTTCTGGATTATATATGAACTTTCTGTATAGTTTTTTTCCTTCTTGAAGAAGTTAAAGAATGTATTAAGTCACTTATAAAGAAAAACCTTAGCTGAAGAACAATTTTGATGTAATCTGCGTTTAAAACTGCTTATTTTAGTGCAAAATTGTTGTCTTGTCTTGTCAGAACATTTAGGTGCTTCCATGGAATTGGAGTTATCTCATGGTATTATATTGGATTTTTGTCCCCTTTGTTCACTTCCCTTGTGATAGACTGCATTAGTGCAACTCTTGTGATGTTTGTATGGAATTCAAATAGAAAAAACATTATTTTTAGTTTAGTTACTTGGATTTTTGATGATGCTATGTATTGTATGGTTTGTGATGTGTTAGTTGAAGCCATCCCGATTCCTGTCTCCTGTAATGTTGTTCTATATAGGTTCTTCATTATTATGCTGAGATATTTTCGATCTCTCGCGACGATTACACATATATGTTTTTCCCACTTTATTAGTTTTGATGTTGTGATGGGTGTTAATGGAAATGTTGATATCTTCAGATTCTTCATTCTAAATAACTATATCCTAGTATATCAGCCAAGATGCGAGCAACATCATTGCTTGCACAATGCTTGCCGGGTTTGGTGCCCCAAGACCGAGGAAGCCAAAGCACGTCCACTGAATCAGAGAAAGATGTGCATCTCTCGTCTCCGGCTGTGGAGATTCTCCCCTCAAAGGTTCCTTTCATCTCCTTATCGAGATGTACTTGTGAAATTTACTTGTGTCAAGTATATATAGTTGACTATCACCAAATAGATGGCTTACCATATGAGGGACTCGGCAGTGGTTAAATTTGCATTCAAAATTCTGACATTTGACTACTGTGCAGACAGCTCACCCTTATAAGTATGCTGGGGATAATGTAGACATGCAAGGACTCAACGTGTTCAAGGTGTGTTGATTCATTGCTTTATCCGGGCATCTTCCTTTCTCGCTCACTATAATGTTTATTGTGTTTATATGTATAGTTGACCTCTCAGTAGCGGCGGTCTTTTAAAAAAACAGGGTTAGGATATGTTTGCTGATACGTTTTCAACCTTCTACAGGGAAGAATTAGTGTCGTTGATATTATTGGTTTC
The DNA here is from genome assembly GCA_035048815.1 of Abelmoschus esculentus. Taxonomy (NCBI): domain Eukaryota; kingdom Viridiplantae; phylum Streptophyta; class Magnoliopsida; order Malvales; family Malvaceae; genus Abelmoschus; species Abelmoschus esculentus. The sequence continues at coordinate 14,478,947 of JAUCBN010000043.1, read as the reverse complement.
ACCGGTTCCGAACTGATAAAACCTGATGGTAAGATATTTATACATTCCTTTTTCTTAATCGTACATTTTATTTAATAGTTTATTCTTACAAAGTATGATGTCTGTTATAATATTACTATTTAATACAATTTTGTTTTGCAGGGTTTCTGAAATCTTGGGACAGCTCTATTGATCTAGTTAACGTCCTTAAGCATGAGATTCGTGATGGACAATTGAGCTTTAGAGGAAAAAGGGTTCTTGAGGTAGTTTAACCATAGAAAGATCTGAAAATATTCTCGATCACTGCACGTAGCATTTGTTTTCATTTCTTTGAATTAATTCTTCCACTATTAAACATGATATATAGGCATTTTCATTTTCCTTATAGAAAAACATGTTTTTGATCCATTTAATGATATTATTAAACAGGTAAATAAAATGCTCAAAGCTCAAGTAAATATACTCAGATGGGAAAACAATTTTGGCTGTTATGTTCGGCTTGAACTAATCGACCTAAAATGCTATAATTTTCCAAGCTCTTGTGTTTCTCTGAAAGTTCTTGTTTCATTCATGGAATAAAATCTTAAGAGAAATGAAATAATTTTTCGGTTTTGTAGCTTTTGATGTGGACTGTGCGCTAATTATCGTATTCAATAATTTTTACAGCTGAGTTGTGGCTATGGACTACCCGGAATTTTTGCTTGTCTGAAGGTATACCAATTTATTGATCTTAGATTGTTGCACCTAACTGTATGTATCTCTTTCATTTTAGTGATTATATAAGGTCTTAAGTCTTAACTCTATCAACTATTAATAGATTGGGAATTACATGTTTGCATATATCATTGATGTTACTCGAGAATCGGGAATGTCTTAACATTTTCTAGTATTTGGAATGTCCTTGGAGGAGGTGTCCTCGTATCCATGTCGGATATGGTTCAGACATGGGCATTGGACACGAGTACTTAAAAGGAAAAAGATGAGCAAAAACAACCTAGTATATAATGAAGGGCTGGTGGGTGGGTGGGAGAATCCGATAAATGAGAGCAATTGGCTTCTGTTATATGCTGAAAAAGGAGATTTTTTTTCTTATAAAGGATTGACTTGCACACCATTTATTCATTTCTGATACAGGGTGCTTGCACATTGCACTTTCAAGACCTCAGTGCGGAAAAAATTCGATGCACTACCATACCCAATGTTCTTGCAAACCTTGAGCAAGCCCGGGACAGGCAAAGTCGACAGCCAGAGAGTCCTTTGACTCCATCCAGACAAACTATTGCCCCAACAGTGCACTTCTATGCAGGGGACTGGGAAGAACTCCCCTCTGTATTATCTGTTATCCGGAATGATGTGTCCGAACTGACTACTGGGTTGAGCTTTAGCTTCTCCGAGGAGGATTTCTTGGATGGATGCAGTAGCCAAGATGGTAGCATCATGGCACAGGAAATTTCCTCGAGGAGATCAAGAAGGCTTTCAAGAAGTCGGGCATGGGAAAGAGCTAGTGAGACCGATCAGGGAGAAGGTGGTTATGATGTTATATTAATGACTGAAATTCCATACCCGGTGTCATCATTGAAGAAGTTATATGCACTAATTAAGAAGGTTAGTTTCTTATTTTTCTTTGACTGTTTTCTTTATTATGTACTGAAGTGACATTGGCATCCCAAGATATGCATAATTTGACATAAGGGTGTACATGTATATAGTCTTACATAACACCCGAAGCCTCGATGCCGTTGTATATGTTAACTTCCTCCTTTAGTCTCATTCTAATTCTGATTATGAACCAGTGTCTGAGGCCTCCGTACGGAGTGGTCTACTTGGCAACAAAGAAGAACTACGTCGGCTACAACAGTGCAGCAAGGCACCTCAGAAGTCTAGTCGATGAAGAAGGCCTTTTTGGAGCCCATCTGATCAAAGAGGTGACCGATAGAGATGTTTGGAAGTTTTTCCTCAAGTGAGTAGACAAGTTTCAGGACCACACAAAGAACAAAAATGGCTGCTAAGTGATTGCAAATGTTGTGTTTACTGTTTAGTTCTTTGGCATTGGTGTTAGTCACATATATAATATATTGTTTCAATTCTTTTAATAGTAAAAACCAAATTGGGACATTTGAGAAGAATCAGTGCAGCCTAATTTTGCTACCTTCTACTTTTTTGTCATATTTTGCTACCTTCTACTTTTTTGTCATATATACACACACATGAATATGCATATGTCACAGGACTAGACTTTTGAATCAGTTAATCTGTGCAATGTTAATTGAGTCTTCAAGATAAACAATTAAGTCGGTCTGAAATTTCACTTCTGAAGATCAAACTTCCAAAGCATTCAAGAACAAAAGATCGTTCTAAGCGAAAGTTAACTATGAGAATGACTATGAAGAACTCTTGAAAGAACGCGAAGAACACTCAAGACCGGTTTTGCTAGAACGATTCTAAACCCGTGACACATATATAACATGTTGATGAAACTTTTCAATGTTGTCTTGCCACATGAAATAACACGAAATACAAACCGATGCAAGACAACACCAAAACTATACAACTTCGTTCGGCATCACGAGCCATTAATAGTATGCATATAACCATCCACAAGACAAAGGTTCAAAAGAATGATCTTAGTTGTTGCAAACTTTCATTCATTGAATAAGAAGACATAACATGGCTTATAGATGTTCCACTGCCTGCATGAGAACTGTGCAGGTGCCAACTAAACAAATGGAGAAACTGTAAAAGTTTCGAATTTTTACGAATTACCCCGACTTGTTTCTCAGGTAATCTTCGCCAAACCATCCTCCTGCAGTGCAACAATGTCAGGATTGCCATTAAGAAGAGAAGAGGAATCCGACAACGCAGCCATCATAAGCAAAATTTTTCAGTCTGGAGGGAAATTACAAATTATCTACATGTCAAAGGAAAAAGTAGTTGGAAAAGCATCATCTGTGCTGTTAAATAGTCTGACAGACATGGAATAAGCATCAAATCATGAGGCTACTTCACCAAATTCATTTTTTCACTATATTTTCAAGCATTTGAGTGTCCACTGTTTACTCTTTAAACGAATGCTCTCTCTCTCAGTTGAATCTTCTGAAAACGAATGCTTTCCTGTTTGCAGGATTCAGTTATAAGCCTGAAGAATATGCTTCACCAAAACTTGCAGCTTTACTCTCATTTTAATACCCTTGGAATGAGAATGCTGGAATCAATTTGAACATAAGGTATATGGGAAATCTTAGACCATTCTCTTCCTTCAACTCTTGCGCACTCTTCTCTTAGCAATGGGCAATCGATAATCAGTAGCAGCCCAAGCGAGAGAAGGGTGTCTCTTGCTGGAAGAGAAGTGAGCTTAGGACAGTGGCAGATGTGCAATAGTTGAAGAGAGGTGAGATGTTGGAAGCCCCTGGAGCACATGAATTCCAAATTCTTGAGATGTCTAAGGATGATAAATGTGAGAGGAGGCAGAGTAGTTCTTATCCTTTCTTCCGGAAACGACACCACATTCGAGCATCCGATGGAGAGTCGTTGAAGAGAGGTGAGCCTATTGAATCCCCATTCAACGAGTTATAAATTCTGGGTGCATTTGAGATTTCAAGTGATGTGAGGTTGGTAGGGAAACCGACTTCTGGGAACGATATGTCAGCCGAACAGTTCCACACCTTTATTGCTCCTAGGGAGGTGAAGTTGTTGATGCTCTTGGGGAAAGCTCCAAAGTTTTCACAATGAACAACTGAGAAAACTCTGAGACATGTAGAGGGCAACCTACTTTCTTCGAAACAAACCACCATATTCGGACAATTCTCTAGATAAATCTCTTGGAGATGACTGAGCATGTCTAGTCCTGGTGGTAAAAACTTGATACTTTGAGCATCCCGTATTTGAATACGCTCGAGATCAGTCGTTTCACCAAAGTCTAGGACGATGCATTCCAACACCGAACACCCCCAAATATCAAGCTGTTTAAGCGTTACGGGTAACTTGGTGTTTAGAAACAAGCTATTCAACATTGAGCAGTGGCGAACCTTGAGATGTTGAAGCCGATTGCAAGTTTCACTCCTTGATGCTAGCCATATTAGAGACGAGCAGCGAGTGATGTTGAGGTGCTCAAGAAGACATGTTTTACAATTCATACTCCCATCAAACAAATGTTTCAAATTCTCGCAATTCCAAATCCAGAGTTGGTTTAGAGCAGGAGGGAAGTTACTCTGTGTAAAAGAAACCAAGACCGAACAGTTCCCTATTTCCAGTTTTGTAAGGAACGTGAAAGGCTGTAACACTTTCGGCAGCATAATGAAATCATTAATTTCAAAGTCTTTCAAGTTTGCAAATCTCAACATCATTCTCTCTGTTGGAATACTAAACTTTGATATGTCTGAAAAAGACACACACTGCAAAGAGACGACCTCCTCCACAAGAGGAGAGCATTCATCCACCAATTCTTCGCACCCTTCGACTCTTAAATCAGGCAGCAACCGGAAACTTGAAATTGAAAGTTGAAACGAACAACCTCTTGCACTCATAGATTTCGAGTTTATGCAAGGACTGAAGATTGGTTGGCAAGGTTCCTAACTGAGGACATCCTCTGATTGAAAGCTCATGTAGCTAGGAAACTTTGAAACTTGCTCATCACCTTCACAAGTGTTCCACTCCTTCCAATTTGCTAGACGCTCAAACGACAGAGTCTCTAAAGATGCAAATGCAACCAATTGATTTTCTCCATAGAACTCAACACCAATCCTATGCACCTCATTCAAACCAGCAACTGAAAGATGTTTTAACAAAGGCAACCTTCCAATCGGTGGTAATGATTTGCAGTTTTTACAATTGCGTAGCTTCAGAGACAACAAGTCCTTAAAGGAAGCATCTGCTATCCAAGTAGAGAATTTTGTACCACCATAATTTTCAACGACCAGCTGCTCAAGCTTCTTCAGAGGATGAAGAGAGTCCAATACACTTTCTTCAGCTACTTCCCTCCGTGTTTTCTCAAAGTCTCTACTCCACCGTAGTACCAATGAGTTGATCCCCACTTTCTCATTTAGCTTAGCTTCCCTTGCATCTTGATCAGTAGCATCTCTAATCCTGAAAGACAAAAGTCACCTCTGAGATTTGGTAAATTCTTCAATTCTCTAATATGATGTCCATCACCTTCCCCTATAACAAATCCAGATAACCTTTGAAGATTTGTTAGATTACAAATTCCATAAGGCATGCTTTCTATTGAGTCGGCACCTCTGATATCAAGATAATGCAAGTTAACCAGATTTTCCATCTTCGATGGTAATTTTTGAAGCTTGGAACACTTTTTTAATAGTAAAGTTTCCAAATGATAGAGAGTGCACAAAGAATCTGGTAAGCATTTGATTGGAGTATGGGAAAGATTTAAGTAACGTAGATGTTTTAAAATTTTCAAAATATCAGGCAATTCAGTAATGTTGTATCCACACAAAGAAAGCACCCTTAAGTATGTTAGTCTTGGCAATAGTTCAACCAAGACAGCATCAGTCAAGTAACGATTCCAATGATATGGAGACATCTGCAATGGTAGAAAAGTACGTAAAGATTTCACTTGATCAAATGCTTCAAACTTTTTCACTGCGTCGTGCAGGCTAACAACATAAGAAGAGTGACGAGATCGATGTGAAAACATCTGCTGCTGCTTAATTGAGCCAAATCAACCATAAGGTCATGCATGACAAATCGGGATTTATCTTTACTAGATATCTGAAAAAATGACCTTGACACTAGATCTTGAAAATATTGCTTTCCAAGATCTTTCATTTGATGTGTAACTTTCTGTTGCAAGAAACCTTCTGCACTCCATAACAAGATTGTCTCTTCTTCATCGAATTCGTAATCTTTTGGAAATATGGAGCAGTATGCAAAGCTACGTTTCAAATGAGAAGGAAGATGATGGTAGTTCAATCGCAATGCTGGGATTACGCCACATTGATGTTGAACAGAGAGCAGCAGAAGAGAAAAGGTTGAAAAGAGAAAAAAAGTGTTTCTGGTTAAAGAAAATGTTGGCTGAGAATAATGATCAGCCATGATCAGATGACCCTTTTTTTTATAGCCCATCGATGACAATTTGATTATCAGTTAACCAGTTTGTTTTAACAGATAGGCAACAATAAACGGTTAAGAAATTGTTAGCAAACTAACAAAATTTCTCAGGTAAAAGCACGTGCATAATTTGCACTCTATAACTCCAACATTCCCCCGGCTCCATCCTCGGTGTTACAGCACCCATCGAGAATCAGCAAACACCTTCAATTGCATGAACACACATCTTCTGACGAAATGTCTGGAAATATGCCTTTGACAATGGTTTGGTGAGCCCATCGGCAGCTTGATGCTCTGTAGGGAGATAATTGACTTGCACCTGTCGTTCAGCTACTTTCTCATGGACAAAGTGCACATCGAGTTCAACATGCTTAGAGCGAGAGTGAAATACAGGGTTAGTGGACATGGAAACGGCGCTCGTGTTGTCACTCCATACAATCGGCGGTGCTGCAGTGAATATACCCATGTCACTTAACACAGTTCGAATCCATGTTACCTCAGAGACAACATCCACAATACTTCGATACTCAGCCTCAGATGTGGACCGAGAGACCGACTTCTGTTTCTTGGAACACCACGCCACCAAGCAGTTATCCATGTACACACAATATCCTGTTGTGGACCTTCGATCGTCAAGGCTGCTGCCCCAGTCGACATTAGCAAAGGCCACAACATGGCCTACTCCCATATCCGATGCAGTGAAAACTAACCCATGGTCAAGTGTACCGGCTAGATATCACAAAATTTGTTTGACGGCATCCATATGACCTTCGCAAGGTTTGTGCATAAATTGTGCAACTCGATGGACACTAAACGCAATATCTGAACGAGTGTGACATACGTATAGAAGAGCGCCTACAATGCTGCGATAGGTGTATGGATCGGCAATGGGACTACCAGCTTCTTGAACCAGTTTATTCGACGAGAGCATGGGTGTCGGAGACGGTTTAGCCTGACCCATTTTAGTCTTCTCCAACAACTCAACCACATATTTCTTTTGACTAAGAACTAAGGCTTGTTCAGTACGGTAGGCTGCTATTCCAAGAAAGTAGGAGAGTTCACCCAAATCTTTCAACGAAAATTGAGTGTGTAAGTTTCTGATTACCTCTTCAACACTAGCTTCGGAGGATCCAGTGACAATAATGTCGTCCACATAAACGAGTAAGTAAGTACTTACAGTATCAACCTTGCGAAAGAACAAAGACGTGTCGGCTACGGATTCTTTAAAACCAATAGTAACAAGATAATCTTTTAATTTTGTGTACCAGTTGCGAGGGGCTTGTCGCAACCTGTACAATGCCTTTTTCAAGGAGCACACAAGAGTAGACCCATCTTCTGCAAATTGCTCGAATCCGGGGGGTTGGGTCATAAAAACTTCCTCGTTGAGTCCTCCATTTAAGAAGGTGTTGTTGATGTCGACTTGGCGAAGTTTCCACTTATGTGTAGCAACCAAAGACAACAAAATGTTCAAGGTAAAGAACCGAACTACAGGACTGAAAGTATCATTAAAATCTTGTCCCGGTATTTGGGAGAATCCCTTTGCAACAAGACGCGCTTTGTAACGTGAGACAGAGCCATCAGAGTTGTGTTTGACCCTAAATATCCACTTGCAACCAATCGTGTGTGCACCAACAGGTAATTGAACCAACGACCACGTGCCATTTGCGATAAGGGCATTGTACTCGGCTAAAATAGCCTCACGCCAAGCGATGGACTGCATAGCTTGTTCAATTGACGTGGGAACAACCTCGGAACTCATAACGGCTGAGTAAATCTTTGGTTTAAAAACACCACATTTACTCCTTGTAAGCATGTGATGAGTATTGGTGGGAACATCAGCTACCCCTTCACGTATACCGGGATTGCAAGTAAGATTAGTATCAGCAAGAATTTCAGGAACACCAGGTGCAGTACTGATATCAACATTGGTTGATGTAGAATCCTCATTTGTATTTACATATTCACAAGAGGACTGTCTGTTGGTCGTACTAGTCGCAGACACAACATCATATTGACCTATACCTTCACTGGGCACTACTTCAACATTATCGGGTGAATTTAAAGGCCTGTGAGATGCCATGGGTGGCGTAGTCCCACAGTCAGTGGTTGGTGTGTGAACAGCTGCATTAGGTAGCACGCGTAGAGACTGTGATCGATATCCCATAGACCCGAATGTTTCTCCATATTCAGATTCATTTTTTTCTGCAAAAGGAAATACGTGTTTATCAAAAACAACATGTCTAGAGATGATAACTTTACCCTGAGGAAGGAGACATTGAAACCCTTTATGGTGTGCACTATAGCCAAGAAAGGTGCAAGGTTGAGAACGAAAATCAAGCTTATGAGTCTGAAATGGCCGAAGATAAGGATAGCAGCGGCACCCGAAGACGCGAAGCAAAGTGTAATCCGGTTTACATCCATGCAATTTCTCAAAGGGACTCACGCCGTTAAGAGCACGTGTGGGGAGTCGATTGATTAGGTGGACAGCGGTCATCATCGCATACGATCAAAGGTGAAGTGGCATTGAAGCTTGACTAAGTAGCGTCAAAGCAGACTCGATAATGTGACGATGTTTGCGTTCAACAACGCCATTCTGTTTCGAGGTGTGAGGGCAAGTAACGCTATGCTTGATGCCAGACTCAGTCAACAATCGAGAAAGACTGCGAAATTCGCCACCCCAATCACTCTGGACTTCTTTGATCTCAACCCCAAATTGAGTAAGTAAGTACTTGGAGAATAGCTTGAAGGCATTAATAGCTTGAGCCTTATCTTTGAGAAGGTATAACCATGTATGGCGAGTGCACGCATCAACGAAAGCGACATAGTATTTGTATGGCCCTGACTTCATGTGTGCGGGACCCCATAGGTCGGTGAAAACTAATTGGAAAGGTTGAGTATATACCGTTTGAGAATCGGAGAATGGGAGTTTGTGGCTTTTACCAAGTTGACAAGCTGAGCAAACACCGACATCGTCAATTTTATTCGATTCATACGGAATATTACAATCTTTTAAGACTTTTACCAATGAAGCTTGACCCGGGTGGCCTAGCCTACGATGCCACAACCACAAGTCATTACATTTGTTTTTGTTCAAAGGAACCTCAACACTATTAATAGATAGAACTGAAGTATGAAACGTATACAGGCCTTCACTCTCAGACCCACGCAGCAGCTCTTCACCAGTGTATTCGTCCCGGACGACACAGTAGCCGGCATGGAACTCAAAATAAACGTGATTATCTCTAGCACACTTTGAAACAGAAATCAGATTTTTAGTGATCTGAGGTACCAAGAGAAGATTGTGTAAAAGCAAGTCACGAGAAGTAGAGTGCAAAAATGAGGTACCAACTCTAGTAATGTCAAGACCCTTACCATCACCAACAAGGAGCTTACCTGGTCTAGAGAAGTCGGTGCTTTGGTGGACCTTGGATGATTCAGGAGTCACGTGATGTGTGGCGCCTGTATCTGCGAACCATTGGCCGGAGTTTCTAGACATGTTGGGAACTGAGACATGGAGACACTGTAGACATGCTGACCGAATAGACTCAGGAGATTCAGGCTCTGAACTTCCACATCCTGGAGATACAGTATCATCGAGGGAGCAGATGTTAACAACAGGAGAGCCTTCAGCCCCATGGGGTTTATACAGACTGGCTGAGACACCAACAAAATTCTGATCGAAGCGTTTAAAGCACCTATCGACCAGATGACCCATTTTGCCACACAATTGGCATTGGAACCTGTTTCAATTACGACCACGACCCGCAGAGGATTGTTGACGATATGGTCGTTGCGTCGTGTTAGAAGTTGGCTGATCAAGGTTTCGTGAAGAACTGGAGGACAACTGCACAAAGTGAGAACTCATAGCAAGCGAGTGATCTTGCTCAAAAATATTTTGTTGTGCCTCAGCATCAACAAGGATTTTCTTAACTGTGTCTACCGAGGACGACTGAGTGGCAGTTATAACGGCCACAAAGGGCTTGTATTCCGGTGGAAGGCCGCTGAGTATAGTCGCGATCTGTTCGGTTGTGGAGACGAGGCTTCCACAAGACGCAAGTGCACTACAAACTTCTTTCACCTTCGCTATGTAGGCTCGCATACTCAAGTCACCCTTGCGCAAAGATCTGAGTTTAAAGTGTAAGTTCATTACCGTGGTTGTGGATCGGCTGCTGAAGAAGTTTATCAAGATGGACCAAATTTCAGCCGACGATTCGGCTTCCACAAAATGAGTTAACAAGTGAGGACTCATCGTCGAGAGGAGCCATGACGCCAACGCCGCATCTTGTTCCATGAATGTATCATATGCTTCGTTCTCAATCTCTAAACCATCATCCTGACGAACTATTGCCGGCGGTGCTTTTCGCAAACCAGTGAGAAAAACTTCAAGACGATGGCTGCGCACAGTGAACATGATTTGTTGCTTCCATACGAGAAAATTTGTTTCATCGAGAAGCACATTGACCTTCTTATTGGTAAACGGCTTGCTTGGACGCAACGTGGCCGCAGCCTCGCCATTGCCGGAACTTAGACTGATGGAGGACGGCATCGAGGGAAAACAAGAAGTGAAAAAGGTTGAAGAAATCAAACAAAGATTTCCAGAACCTACCCAGCGAATGATACCATGTTGAACAGAGAGCAGCAGAAGAGAAAAGGTTGAAAAGAGAAAAAAAGTGTTTCTGATTAAAGAAAATGTTGGCTGAGAATAATGATAGGCCAGGGTCAGATGACCCTTCTTTATAGCCCATCAATGACAACTTGATTATCAGTTAACCAGTTTGTTTTAACATATAGGCAACAATAAACGGTTAAGAAATTGTTAGCAAACTAACAGAATTTCTCAGGTAAAAGCACGTGCATAATTTGCACTCTATAACTCCAACAATTGATTTTCTGGTAAGTCCCATATATTGCTGTCATGTATTCTTTCCCATTCACTAAGATTCTTAGTTGTGCATACAAGGCTGCCTATGGCTTTAGATGCTAAAGGTAAGCCATTGCACCTTCTCACTATGTTTTCTCCAACTTGTTTAAATTGGAGATGTCCATCAAAATTTCTTGCTTTTAATGCATGCTGTGTAAATATGGATAAACAGTCATCATGTGATAGTTTATTCAAGTGAAAAGCTTTCATCAGATCCATATTAGATGAAACATTTTGAAAGCGAGTGGTTACAATAATCTTGGTCATGGCTCCAAATGGAGACCGTAAAATGGACCAATCATTGTAACTGATATCCTTCCAAATGTCATCTAAAACAAGCAAGAACCTTTTTCCGGACAACTTCTCCTTCAACTTGACTTGGAGTAAATTCAAGTCATTCTCATCGGATGAAGAAGGATTGATGGAATTTAAAATGGTTTTGGTTATTTTAACAGCATCAAACTCATCAGAAACACATACCCAAGCCTTGTGATCAAAAGACTCCTGTATGCTGGCATCGTTGTAAACAAGCTGAGCAAGGGTTGTTTTTCCCATCCCACCCATGCCAATGATGGAAAGGACTGAAGCTCCATGGGAGTTACTAGTTTTGAGAAAATGAAGCATTTCTCTCTTCTCATCGTCTCTACCAACATACTCTACAGTTCCATCCATCACGGAAGTAGGTTGCAGTCTGGCCGTTTTCTTTCCCACGGAGCTTGCAGCTTGATACAAGATCTCACTCAATCCCAAACTACTTCTTCGTTTACTCAGACTATTCAGTCTAGCCGTGATATCATGTATCTTGGGAATCATGGAATTGGTTAACGGAAAAGTAGTTGAACTTGAGATGGAATTACTGCTGGTGCCAGTAAACCATGCAGGAAGGAGTTTCCGTATTTTACTAGGTCTGGCTTGAGCCTGAGCTTGAGGTTCAGTGTTTTGGAGCTTATGACGCAACTCTTCGTAAGCAAACTCGTCCAAGATGTCTTCCACATCGTAAGCCAAGTCTTGGAGATCGTCCAACCAAGTCTTCACACCCTTGTCCTCGATCTGCTTCTCCTCTGCATGGTTCAGCACTGCTCGGATCTCTGGCAATATGGATTTCCACTCATTCAGCTTGCCATGCACTTGCTTGTAATCAACAACAAAGTTGAGTGCGGAATCGATCGACTTGTCCAAGAACAGATCCAAAAGCTTAGAAACAGCAGCCTCTCCAACGGCATACATGGTGGAATTACGGGAAAGAAGCTTAAGTTAAGAGAGAAAAGGAGATGGAATCTGTTCAAAGACCTGGACAACTTCTTTTAATCATCTAATAAAAATGATTGAAAACTCTCATAAAGAAGATGGACCCCTGTGCTTGATGGAGGCTAGCATCGCCACTGAAAAGTATTAGGACGTAAATGATAGTCAACATTGGCTACTGGAAAATTGAAATTTCTTGGAAAACAATGGCGAAGTTGCTATAGGCATTAGGCAGCAGTATAAAGTTGAATTGAAGTTGTCGATTCTATGACATCAATTTAACTAGACTAGTGTAAATCGTCTATCTTTTTGTTGTACCATCATATTAAAATAATAGATTTAAGGTTTTGGATGTTAAAATTTAGGAAATTATGGATATGTTATAAGTAGTTTTTAAAGTTTAGATATGAAAAATTAAGGTCAGAGTTTAAAATTTAATTCTAAAGGAATTTTTTAAAATAAAACATAGAAAAAAATATAATTAGAGGCAAAAAATTTTATTCAATCCTATCTCGAATCTAATCAACCGATTCAATCCTACTCATTTATTTAAATACATTGTTGAAAATATAATTTAGAATCTATTAAGAATCAAGTTAAAGGATATGCACTTGAGCAATATTTATTGAAGTTTAAATTTTAACTTTTAAAATAGATAATTTTAATATTTTAAATTATATTTTTGTTATCTTTTTCTTTTAAAAAATACTATAAATAAACACTTCACATTCAATAAAAATATGCTCATATACACTATTTTTTTTATATTTCTTTTCATACACTTTAAAACTAATAAATTATCATCGAAACTTTTCTTTTGAGGGACTTGTCAAAATAGAGGGGATAAGCTTTATTATAATGGCACTGTTAGTCTTTAACGGACAAAATTATCAAATATGGAGTATCAAGACGATTATTCATATACAAGCTCTTGACGTCTAGATACAGTGAAAAAGGATTATGAAATTTCTCTACTTTCAACGAATCTAACAGTGACTCAAATGAAGAATCATAGACAAAACAAACAAAAGCTAAAGTTAAGTCATGATAATTTTCTATACTTTCACTATAATTTTTTATGAAAATAATACACTTTTATTCTGTTACAAAAATCTAAAAGTATCTTAAAGAATAATATGAAGAGAATGAAAGAAAAAAAAATATACTTCGTGAATTTAAAAGTATCTTAAAGAATATACTTCGTGAATTTAAAATGAAAAAAAATAAAAGAATCCGAGTTAGTAAAATATTATGTTAAATAACTTGATAAAATTGTAGATAAACGAGAATGCTAGGTAACTTTTTTAATAAAAAATTATGAAAAAGATTCTGATTACACTCTCATTTTTATTGGAGAATACTAACAATTTTTTAAATATTATCTTTAAAAAAACTTTTAAAGTTATTGCAGGCTTCACATACTAGAAGACACGTAAAACAAAAAATTTCATATAGTAAACATTTCAAGCTTACAGATATAAGACTTCAAACAATAACAAACAAATAAATAGATCATATTTATCATATCCTCACTATAAAAAAATTATTCTCAATAGGAATGTTGGTGAAGACGAAATAAATACAACAAATATTGTAGGCAAGGACATGTTAAAAAGAATTGTAGAACTCAACAATGAGATTGATCAATGTTATAATTGAACGATACAAGAAGAATGATTTTTTTTGTTATAATTTGTTTTACAAATAAAAACACACTTGAAAGTTGATTTCTCGATAATTGTTACACAAATAACATAATATATAATCAAAATCTCTTTAAAAAACTTGAAAATATAATTATTTTTAAAGTTAAAATTGAAAATGGCTAGTATACTCTTATAAAAGATAAAAGATATATAAAATCAAACAAATTTGAAGCTCATTCTTTACTTATTAAAAGTAGATTTCAAGGTCATCTTTAAAAACATTTTCTAAATAAATAAGAAGCGTTGAAAATATGACTTAAAATCTATCAAGAATCAAGTTTAAGATATGCAATTGGAATAATATTTTTTTTAAGTTTAAATTTTAACTTTTGAAATAATGTTAAGATAGAATTTTATATTTAAAATTATATTTTAAATTTTAAATAATTATTATATACATATAATTATATATATATATATATATATTTTACCCTACCAAAACACCTTGGAGCTCAATCTCCCTTTTCATCAGGGGCACCCTCTTGTTGTTATGGAAAATGCACCTTATTCACCTTTTGGGTAGCATTGCGATGTTTGCTATCGAACCTTAACCATTAAGATACTTATACTCTTTAAAATTCTTTTGATAAGATCTATAATCCGTACAAACTTCTTATCATAAGACATATCTGACCTCGTATCAACATCCACAATCTAAATAATAAACTGAAATTTGAGTGAATTTATTTTAACATAGATATATATAATAACATCATGAATACATTTAAGTTGGGAACAAAGATTTAAAAAGTCTTAGTCGAGTTATTAAAGATAAAGTATAATGGAGGAAGTTCTTAATGTCTAGAATATTTTTGTGTGTCCAATTTTTTTGCTATAAGTGTGAAGAACGTTATCGATATGTTATTGCTCTTACACCTGGTACTCGAACATGTCTAGGTCATAAGTACCCTTTTCTTTTCTATACTGACTATACAAGACAATGCAATAGTTATGGTGACGATGAAATTAGGGGTGTTCAAAAATACCCGATCCGATTACCCGAACATAAAAAATCGGGTATTTACCCGAAATTTTTTTTTGGTCCGGGTCGGGTACCCGGCCCGTCATTTTTCGGGTCGGGCCTGGGTCACAAAATTATAAATTTTCGGGTACCCGGGTCTAATTTTTTTATTTATTTTAAATATTATTATTATTTAAACAAAATATACTTATATTATTATATTTCCATATCAAACAATCTAATTTCTAAATCTCAATCCCACAAACTTTATTTTTTTAAAAAAATTAGGGACTCATTCTAAAAAAATAAAATTAAGATTCATTGTAAATTATAAATTTAGTTTATCGAGTTGACAAAATTCGAACTTTACTCATTTAGATATACACTATTTTTGTATATGCATTGATGAATAAGAAAATCAACTCAAGATTATTTACTATTTAATCATTAATTTTTATATATTAAAATAAATAAACTAATTAAAAATATTTAAAAAATATTTTTTAAAAAAATCCTTTCGACGTTATGTTTTGTTTCGAATTAGATTCTATAATTTAGGTCTTAAAATTTATGTTTAAATTATGTAACCAGTGTTTTAAAATTTTATATTTCAATGTTGGATTATGAAATTCAAATTTTTAAATTTATGTATATTTTTTAAAATTAAATTTAAAATTTTATTAAAAAAAATTTAAAAACTGGGTACCCGACTACCCGAATTTTCGGGTACCCGGGTATTTGGGTACCCGAAGTACCGGGTACCCGGAAAGTCCGGATCGAACACGGGCCGAAAATTTAACTACCCGAAGGTCCGGGTACCCGGTACTTTGGGTACCCGAATAACCGGGTACCCGGATTTGAACACCCCTAGATGAAATAGAATGGTTGTTTTGTTGCAAGGGATGCAGTTTTTCTTTAATTTTTTTTTTTTTTTATAGTTTGTTATTTGAGGACAAATGCAATTATCTTCTTTCACTCGCACATCATAATAATAATAGTTATTTAGAAAGTTATTTATGTTATATTAATAAAATATTTATGCTATATTAATATTATTTAGAAAGTCATGTCATAGAAAAATATTAACAAAATAAGTGAAATTATCTTAGAAGGGTCAAAATAAGAGTAATTTAAAAAATTAAGCAATTAGATTAAAATTTTTAAATTTTAGTAATTAAAATTAGAGTGAGAATAACGTTAGGGATGAATGGTATAATTCACCCCATATATGATTATAGCCAGTTAGCCACCGACGAACAAAAATCCTCTGTCTCTTTTTCGTGCCTCCTTTTCTGTCTCTTTTGATTTTTTTAAAAAAATGAATTTTAAACCCTAAACCCTTATTTTTTATATCTTAAATCCTAAACCCTACACCCTAAAAATACACCCTACTCCTAATTCCCTAAACCATAACCAAATCCCCTAACCTAGAACTTTAAACCCTAAACTCTGAACCCTCTAATTTGAAGTAGGGCATAAATGGAGGCATAAAAAGGAGAAGACGATTTGTACCGAGCCACCAACCCACCAACTCCGGACTCCAAGTGACTCTTAAATTAAATTAAATAGTTGATTCTTAGAGAAAGGATAAGATTTTTTTTTCATTTTTTACGTACTTATACAAAATCAAAATTAATAATTTAAATTACTATAAATATAAAATCAAAATTAATTCGACCTGAAATAAAACCGATTTAAAATGAACCCAACTTGAAATGAACTCGACCTGAAATACAACCGAACTAAAATGGACCCGACCTGAAATACAACCGAACTGAAATGGACCCGAATTGAAATGAAACTGTCAATTATCCAATTTGGACCCGAACCGTTTGAACCCGACCTGAAATGGACCTGCACCCGACCCAAATTGAGTCAAAATATCAAATCAACTTAAAATAACCTGTATCCGATTTTACCCAACCTGACAGTACCCGACCTAAAACCAATCCAAATAACTGTTTTTACATCCCTACCCACCATCCCAACAATTCCGGACTCCAAGTGACTCTTAAATTAAATTAAATAGCTGATCCTTAGAGAAAGGATAAGATCGAGCATTGACCATTGTTTATTCAGAAAACCTCAGTTTCTCTGTCTCAATCACTTGTGTTTTCCCGTTCATAATTTGCTCCCAAAATCAAGCTCCTGCTTTGTTATTATTAGTATTAATTTGGGTAAGACACAGGGAAAGAAGGGAGGAGAAATGGAGGAGTCTAAGAATTATGGTCACCAACATCCTCTGCTTCTACTATCCCATGAACATGAGCTCATCAGCAATACAAGTGGAGTATCTGTCTCAGCTCACTGCGCAAGATGTGGAGACAAAGTCTCAGCTCCATGTTTCCGCTGTGTGGACGACTGTGGGTTCTACCTTCACAAGGTATGTGCCGAAGCACCTTTGGAACTCAATCACCCTTTCCATCAGGAGCACCCTATGGTTCTTATGGACAAATCACCTTATGAATATGGATGGTGGAGTTGCAATTTTTGCGGTAAAACGGGTAAGAAGTTCGTTTATCATTTCTCTTGCAAATTTGACTTCCATATTAGATGTGCTTTGTTAACTTTTAATATGGCTGAAAATAATTTGAAAGAGCTTGAGCATGTTGCCGTTCAACCTCCATTGATTTCATCTAAAAAGGATGATGATGAACAACTTGAGGATGTTAGAAAGTGCTTTGGGTGTTGGGAACCATTAGGAAATTATACATACTTATCTCCTGATTGTGGATTTAATCTGCATAAGAAATGTGCTGAATTACCTCTAAAACTGAATCATGTGTGTCACGGCAAGCATCCTCTTGTTCTACAATTTAATAGACTCTCTTGCGAGATATGCCAAGTGAACAGAGAAAGGGGTATGGGATTTGTTTATAGTTGTTCACCTTGTAAGTTTGCTCTCCACATTGAATGTCTATCACCCTCAACCATTTTTGAAGGTAAAAGTCATCCACATCCATTTACCTTCATTTGGAGACGAGTTCCATTCATGTGTGATGCGTGTGGCACGGAGGGAAATTATGCTGCATACACATGTGGTACATGTGGCATTATGATCCATAAAAAATGCATTTCATTGCCTCACATCATCAAAAGTAAATGGCATGATCATCGTCTTTTTCAAAAATATTTCTTTTACAAAGAAGATCTTGGATGTTTGGATTGTCTAATATGCCACGATGAGGTCAATATAGAGCATGGAAGTTATTCTTGTTCAACATGCAATGTAATATTTCATGTGAAATGCGCATTGAAGGATAAAGATTCATATTCTATAGTAGAAGATGAAGAGGATGAATCTCTTGATGTATTTGTTAGTTCTATAATTGCTGTCCTTGAACAGAATGATGCCGGGGAAGCCACAATGATACAACATTTTAAGCATATTCACCACTTAATGTTGAGTGACAAAGTAAGTGAATATGAGAATAAATGTTGTGATGGATGCATGCTACCAATCTCTGCTTCATTTTACTATTGTTAACAATGTGATTTTTTTCTTCATAAAGTATGTGCCGAGATATCACAGGTAAAGCATGTTTGGCACCATCGCTGCCAAAATTTATTGCTCCTCACTTCAGATGAAGTTTTTATTTGCGTAAAATGTGATCATGTGTCTAAAGCTTTTGCCTATAAATGTGAAGAATGTGGTGACTATTTATGCCTTCGATGTGTTTTTGCTCTTACACCTGGTGCTCAAACATGTCTAGGACATGAGCACCCCCTCTTGTTTTATAAAGATTATGAAGGGCAATGCAGTGCTTGCGGTGATGATGATATAGAAGGGTTGTTCCGTTGCAAGAAATGCAATTTTTCTTTAGATCGTAAGTGTTTTTCACTGCCCATTGCAGTCAAGGACAAATGTGATGATCATCTTTTTTCCCTTACTCCTCTTGATAATAACAGTTATTCAGAAAGTCATTACTGCGATATCTGTGAAGAAAATAGAGATTCAAAACTTTGGTTTTATCATTGTGCAACCTGCGGTACTTCAGCTCATGTCGATTGTGTTCTTGGAAACTTATCATTCCTCAAACTTGGGAGTACTCTTAATCTAGGAGAGGAGATTCATGAGCACCCTGTGACTCTTGTTAAGAACATTTATTACTACCCTGATTGCCGCTATTGCGGTAAGCCCTGTGTAGATTTGTGTTTCGAATGTAAAATGCCCGGATGCAACTATATTAGCCATGTGGATTGCTGGTGCTAACAAGTCCACTGGTGCAACTATATTATCCGGGATGCCCGGATGCGACCTTTGAGCGAACAGAACACGAAAAAAGAAAAAACTTGATGTATTTTTGTAGGTGAGAACCATTGGAATTCAGAAATAATAGATGTGAAAATGGACATTTCCCAAGCTTAACTAAACCCAGATAATTCCTTCAGTTTAGTAGCAACAATTACCAGTACCACTGTCAATTTCTCATCCAAAAAATATTGAAATAAATATAGAGATATTATCTATTGCCAGGTCCTTCCATGAATGCACTCAAAGTCAGAGGGAAGGTAATGACAATTAATGAATTGTAGGATTAGATTAGAGAATTTAAAATATTATTAAGGGTAAACTATATAAATGATCATGTAATTATGGGATTGGTGTTAAATTGATTATTATACTTTTAATTTTAGTAATTATCCCACGTACTTATTTAAGTGGTTTCAATCAAGCTAGCAACCGTTAAAACATAACGAATAAGTTGTCATGGCTATTAAATGAAAAGAGATAGACTTTATATGCATGAACCATCTTGCCTCAGTAGTTAAAAGAACCATCGTTGTTCTTAGGGGTTTTGGTTCGAGCAACAGTAAAACCAGTATAGTGATTGAGCGATCAAAATCTAATGGTTGAGAGTATATTATAAAATAGATAATATTATTGTAATCACTGTAACTAATTGCTTTTTTTTAAAAAAATACCTTTATATCTGTAAGAGTTTTCATCTTGTCCCGTCAAAACCTCTTTTTAAATTATTTTTTTGTTAATATATTTTTAAATCATATATTTTTATTATACGACTAGAATGGAAAAACAATTATTAAAAACTCATTTAACATCTTCTATATGTTCAAGAACCAAAATTAAAAAAAAAACATTAGAAGCTAACTTTGAGGGCAAATTCTCAGAAATACTGAGAAAAAAAAAATTATTTCTAAAAATATTGAACCTTCAAAAATATTTTCGGAAGTATTGAAGTTTCTACAGTAAATTTAAAGTCGGATTCAAAAGAATCTGACTATGAACAATGTTTTTAAAAATAATTAAAAAAAAAAGGAAAAGGGGTTCAGGAACGTCCGACTTCAAACAGTGAACTACACTATTCAAAGTCGGACTCAGATGGATCCAACTTCCTCTTTATCCTGCCAAGGGAGTAGGCACGCAGATGCAGGCAGACAGAAGGGGTGCAGACGGGTACAAGGGTAGGCACGGGTGTGGCAGGGGTAGGCACGAGTTGTGGCAGGGGTTGAAATTGGATTCAAAAGAATTCGAATGTAATTGGTATATAATACCAATGCTCAGTTTAAAATTTTGCTGCTGTTGATAATAGAGAGTGTGTAAGAAAAAAAATTTAGTAGAGAGTAAGAAGAAGAAATTTGAAGATTTGTTCTAGGTATGTGTTTATTTTTTTAATGTTAGTATTTTTTATTATAGATATATATTTTTTAATTTATAGTTCGTAGAGTCACTGATGTTAAAATTTTATGATTAATTTTAAGTTGATATATTTTTATGATAATAGTGAAATTGAATGTATTTATATACGAAACTTGATTTTTAGTTTTATGTATTTACATTTTGAGTGTATTTTATTTTATTATAGTTTGCTATAATTTTATCTTTTATCTTTTATCTTTTTTATATTGATTTATTTTATTATTTTGATTTGAAACAGAAAATGAAAAATTTGTGAGAACAGATGCCGAAATTATATTTGAAGCTGAAAACACCACAAAAATGCGATTTGAAAAGGAAATCACGCTTTGATAGTTGAATGGGAAAATATCTCAAAAGATTAGAAGAGAGATTCATGGGTTGCGTTACCGATGACTTACATGTGAAAATCCCGTAACATATTGTGCAATCAATCTTGAAGATGATGATGTTGCAATGATGATTGCTAAACATGAATCTGTGGAGACTCGATATATCGAGTTATTTGCGGAGATTTCTGATGTTCCGAACCCTTCTAAAACTTTTATCGAAGAATCTTCTCGAATGAATTACGTTACTGAGACTGAACTACCTGGAGGAAGCTTTCTCGCAATGTTGTCTGGTGGTACAGTTAGTGAATTTAATCTAGTTGAGACTTCAACAGATAATGTGAAAAATCTACGCGGTTGATGGGGAGAAACTCTTGACGATTCTAGCGAGGATGAAGATATTGATGATGTTGGTAATGGCCCTAATTATGGTGTGGAAGAATTTGTTCCACCCGAAGGAGATATTACATTTTATGAATCTCCTACTCACATGGTGTTATTGGATTTTGATGTTATGAGAGTTGCTCAATTCTCGGATGTTCCCCGATTAACTTCTACTAGCTCGGATGAATTATCGAATGGCCTTCAATTTGAGGATAAGGATCAAGCTACATTGGCAGTGAAAGAGTATAACATCAAGAACCATGTCGAATACATTATAGTAGAGTCCAGTCAGAAGACATTCTTAGCCAAGTGTGTCAAGTATGGGAAAGAGTGCAATTGGAAGGTTCGAATTATCAAACGTAAGAGGTCAAATCTCTGGGAGGTTAGTAAGTATAGTGAAGATCATACCTGTTTATGAAGTTCCATTGCAAAAGACCACTGAAAATTAGATTCTATTGTAATAAGCCACCATGTGAAGAATCTGGTCGAAATAAACCCAAGGGTTCCCGTTTCAACGATTCAGTCAACAATTGCTCAACAATTTAAATATCAAAGGTTGGCGTGCCAGAGAAAAAGCGTTAGACTCTGTTTTTGGTGATTATGATAAGTCATACAACGAGCTACCAACTTTATTGCTTGTAATGACGTATTTCATCCCAGGCACCATCGTGAGATATCAAACAAAGGATGCCTACGACCAACAAGGACAAGTTCTTCAAGGCTATAAATTTTTCCATCGACTATTTTGGTCGTTCAAGCCTTGCATTGATGGCTTCCCTTTCTACAAACGTATGATCCAAGTAGACGGTACATCGTTATATGGTAGATATTCTCATATATTGTTGGCTGCTGTTGCACAAGATGGTGATAACAATATCTTTGTGATTGCATTCACAATTGTGGAACAAGAGACGGTGGAAGCTTGGAATTTCTTTTTGACAAAT
Source organism: Abelmoschus esculentus (assembly GCA_035048815.1). NCBI lineage: Eukaryota > Viridiplantae > Streptophyta > Magnoliopsida > Malvales > Malvaceae > Abelmoschus > Abelmoschus esculentus. The sequence continues at coordinate 14,456,756 of JAUCBN010000043.1, read as the reverse complement.
CTACATGTGAGCATGTCATCCGAGAAGATGGTGTATGTATTATATCTGATCAAGGGACAGGTATCAAAGCTGCTATTAATCGAGAAGGAAGCCGTTGGACACCTCCTCACGCGTACCCCGCGTACTATGTTCGTCATATCGGGAAGAATAATTTCGAACAATTCAAAAATCAATACTTTCGTAGTGAAATTGTAAGCATGGGTAAATATCCTTTATTTGATTATGTTTTCTATTTGATTTGCATATATATACTAACAATATGGATAAACAAGATATATACTAACATATCCCGATTTTGAGAGGAAAATAGTAAATCTAATGAAGTATGGCAAACAACAATGGAATTAGGCAAACAATATAGAAAGGAAAAAATGAGCTCAATATTATGATGAATCTGGTAGACGATACGGCCAAATGACAACCAACCTTGTGGAGTGCATCAATGGAGTACTAAAAGGATCATGCCATATTTCGATCGTAAGCCTTGTAAAAGAAACATACTACAGGTTGGCTAAAGTTTGGACCGTAAAAGGGAAAGAAATCGAGGCATTAATCAATAGGGGTCAAAGCTGAGCTACAAACCTCGTGAGGAAAATGCAAGAAAATGTGACGAATGCAACGTCAATGAGAGTTCATAGCTTTGATCGAATGAATCAAACATTTGATGTTATTTGTCCTAGATGCTTGAATCAAGCAACACACGCCAACGTATTTAGAGTTGATTTCCGACGAAGGTACTATGATTATGGAGCATTTCAGGCATGACGATACCTTGTCCTCATGTAGTTGCGGCATGTATGTCTGTCGGAGTTGATCCATACACCTATGTCGATCAATGCTTCAATCTACAGATGATAGTTAATATTTACAGAACTGAATTCCCCCCGATTGCTAATTCAATTTATTGTCCACCAATAGGGAATGAAAGATGGTTAACCGATCCTACCCTTCGTCGTACTCCAAAAGGTAGTCCAAAATCAACTCGAATCCATACTAGTATGAATTTGCATTATAGAGAGAAAGGACAACGCAAACGATGCACAATATGTAGAGCGGAAGGTTATTTTAGAGCTAATTGTCCAAATGAGCCCCAATTTGTATCTATTCCACTTTGATTTTTGAATAAAGTTTGTTTGTGTCCAAATATTTGTCCAAATGAGAATAAATATGAAGTAAGCTTAATAGTAAATATGAAGTAAGCTTAACAATAATAAAGTTTATTTGTGTCCAAATATTTATCCAAATATCAAGTACATCATTTCTGAATAAAAGGAAATTACAAGTACGAATTGAAATTAAAAGTCTGAATAAAATAAGTACAAATTATTTTTTATGCAATTTTTGACCATAACGAGGTGTGGTAGAAAGATAACGTCGAGGCGGACATCTCGTCCGTTGTGGCCTATGTGATGCATCATTTTCAGCCCCTTTATCAGCATCCTCTTCATCAGCATCCTCTTCAGTCTCAGATGGATAAGTAGGTGGTGTCATGAAAATAGAACTAATATTCCCTCTCGCCAAATCTGGTGATGTCAGGATATTTTGTATTTCTTGAAATTCCATGTTATCGCCATAAACAAAAGTGGGAGATTGATGCTGACTAAACTCAGGTTTGTATAAACTTGTATCATCAAACACAGGATCATGATATTCAGAGCTGGAACCCGCAACTGGGGGGACACATATAGGAGTCGATTCTGGCTCCCATAACGCGTATGATATTACATTCGTCATAACTGGCTCCCATGTTGTTGGCCAACCCTCCGGGTTTTGACTCAAAATATTTGAACTTCGAGATACTCCAGCTAAAGATTTACCTTTTCCACCATATTTTTTTCCTATACAATAGAGGAGTTTGCTCAGTCATCCTGTAAAAAATTTAACAAAAAGTATTTTATTTTATAAACGAATATTTTTTTTAAAATATTTATTTCATTATTATTCAATTCGAAATTTAAAAATCATAAACTTAAAAGTATTCATAAAATTTTTTAAACATTCATCTAAACTTAAAAATAATTCAACAAAATAAATAACTATATTAACTAAACTACCATAAAATAATTCAATAATTTTTTACTATATTAACTAAACTATCATAAAATAATTCAAAAAATAACTATCAACTTACATTATCATAAAATAATTCAACTAAACTAAACTAAACTATATCAATTAAACTATTATAATAAAATAATTCAACTACTAAACTGAAATACATCAATTAAACTATCATAATAAACTAATTCAACAGAATATAAAAAAATATACTTAAAAAATAATCTTATAATTTTTACATAATCTAACAACAAAACTATCAAAATAAAAATATAAAATCTATCAACTTCAAATAAAAAATAATACAACTAAAATAATAATAATAAAATAAAATAATTACAAATTAAAATCTTCAATCTTCTTCTAACACTCTAAATCTATAAAAACATTTTCAAACTATTAACTTTCTCATCTATTTATAACTAAAAAAAAATTTCACACACAATACCCGAAATACCCCAAATAATTCATACTCACTACCCCAAAACTTTTAAAACACTGTCATGAACAGTGTGAATGCAAAACTCATGCTCCTCGATGCACCCCTGCACCCCGCTGCCCCCACCTGCCTCTCTGCTCGCCTGCACGCCTGCACCATGCAAGATTAAAGAGGAAGTCGGAGCCTTGTGAGTCCGACTTTGAACAGTGTAGTTCACTGTTTGAAGTCGGACGGTCTTGAACTCCTCTTCTTTTTTTAATTATTTTTAGAAACACTTTTCATAGTCGGATTCTTTTAAATCCGACTTCAAATTTACTGTAGAAACTTCAATACTTTCGAAAATATTTTTGAGGGATCAATATTTTTGGAAATAATTTTTTCTTTTAATATTTCTGAGATTTTGCCGACTTTGAGATTAAACTCTATAAATTATAGTCAAAGAAACCTACATAATAAATTAATAATTAAGTAATTTTAGATTAGATTAGAGAATCTATAATAAAATTATTAACAATAGGAAGTAGTGTATTATTATTAAAAATATAGAGGGTGGTGCATGGAAGCCGGTGAAGACAACTCAATGAGTGTGAAATTTTTGCTTAATTAATGCAAGTTGCAAGAATTTATAATTTTAATCTCGTCCCGTCCTATTTTCATTAATGTCTTAATTGTAGAATTTAATTTTTTTTAATAAATCTTGTATTAATCACCGTTAATCTTAAATAGTTATATGATATAATTATCAAATTTAAAAATATTATAATTAAATTGAGACCAACCTTATAATTAAATAATCATCTATGTAACTTACCCGATCAATAGCAACTCCAATTATATCATCCTCTCGAACTGAACCATATGTGCTATATTAATCATCCTCTTGTTCTACAATTTAATTGAGACAACTCTCGTGTAAGATATGCAAAAAGACAAGAAGAAAGGATAGAAGATTTATTTATTCTCTAATTTCTCTACTTCTTAAATTAATTTCCTAAACTCAATTATAATTTTTTTAAGAATAATTAAAGTAATATTTAAAATACAATCTTAATTCTTTAAGTTCGATTTAAATTTATAATTAAAATAAATTAAATATTAATAACTTTAGTTAAATATATTACAATTAAATATTAATTTAAATAAAATTAAAAATAAATTAAATATTAATTTAAATTTAAAAATTTTATAATTTTAATTAAATTTTAATTGAAAATTATAATTAAGTAAACAATAACTAAATTAAATATATAATACTAAATTTAAATATTAACTCATAAACTAATTCCCTAAGTCCAAACTCAATTCTAATTCTCTTAGCATAATTAAAATAATAATTAAAGTATAATCTCAAATCTCTAAACCTAATTTAAAATTTTAATTTAAATAAATTAAATATTAATAATTTTCATTAAATATATTATATTTAAATATCAATTTGATTAAAATTATAATAGTTTAAATATTGAATTAAATATTAATTTAAATTTTTAAAAAATATAATTTTAATTAAATTTTAATTTATAATTATAATTAAAATTAAATAAACAATAATTAAATTAAATGTTAAATAAATTAAATATAAAATACTAAATTTAAATATTAATTCATAAAATAATTCTCTAAGTCCAAGCCAAATTTCAATTTCTAAGCTCAATTCTAATTCCCTAAGTCAAATTGAAATAATAGTTAAAATACAATCTCAATTCCCTAAGTTAAATTTATAATTTAAATAAATTATATATTAATAATTTTAATTATATATATTATAATTAATATTAATTTAATAAAAATTATAATAGTTTAAGTATTTAAAAATATTAATTTAATTTTAAAAATTATAGTTTTAATTAAATTTTCTTTTAAAATTAAAATTAAATACACAACAATTAAATTTTAAATAAATTAAATATATAATACTAAATTTAAATATTAATCCATAAACTAATTCTCTAAGTCCAAGCCCAATTTTAATTTATAATTTAAATAAATTAAATATTAATAATTTTAAATAAATATATTATAATTAAATATTAATTTAATTAAAATTTAAATAATTTAAATATCAAATTAAAAATTAATTTAAAATTAAAAAATATATTTTTAATAAAATATTAATTTAAAATTATATTTAAAATTAAGTACACTAAAATTAAATGAAATAGTAAATAAATTAATTAAATCAAATATGTAATACTAAATTCAACTATTAATCCTTAAATTGATTCCTATGTTTATTCTCAATTTCAATTCCTTAAGCTCAATTATATTTAATAATATTTTAAATTCATCAAATCATAGATATTCATAATTACATATCATATAAATATTAAGTTTTGTTAATACTAGTTCAGGTTAATAACAAGTGGAGTTTCAAAACAAGTCAGGTTAATTATTAGGTCGTGTTCAAAATAGGTCGAGTTCAAAACAAGTCGGGTAAAATCAAATATCGGGTCGATTCAGTCAGGTAATATCGGTTATCTACTAGGTAAGACACGTGTCCGAATTCGTTTCAGTCGGGTGTGTAGTAAGAGGTTCAAATAGGGTTTGTATTGTTCTCGGTCGGATGCAGGTCAGGTACGGTCATAACAATATTAAGTATAACTCTGATTCGAATCAACAACAGTTAGATAAAAATCTAGTTCGGATCATTATATCTTAAAATCAAATCAAGTTTACTCAAATTTTTAGGTAGAATCAACTTTTTTTCATCCCTACAGCTGGCTCCTAACATCGATGCAGTCGAAGTCAAAGGGAACCTACAAAATAAATTAAGAATTAAGAATTTTAGTTTAGATTAGACAATCTAATATAAAATTAATAACAACTGGAAGTAGTGTATTATTATTAAAATAAATAGAGGGTGTTGCATGAAAGTCGGTGAAGACAACTCATTGAGTGTGAAGTTTTGCTTAATTAATGCAAGTTGCAAGAGCAGTACGTAAGAGGGAGTTGACCATGGATTCCTTATAACCAGGAACCTCACTCTTGCAAGTTTCTCTCAACAACCAAGTCGAGTTTAGTCTCATCGGTTCATTTCCTTTCTTTGTCTTGGCCCTGAAGGCTGAAACATTGCTGTAACGCCTCCGTTCAGCTGTCCTGCTTTGTTTTCTTCTGCTACATGGAAGGAGAAATGGAGGAGTCTAAGAATTATGGGCACCAGCATCCACTGCTTCTACTGTCGACTGAAGATCATCTCATCAGCAATCAAAAGGGAGAAGTAGCTGACTGCTCTAAGTGTGGGGAGATGGTGTCTGCTCCATGTTTCCGCTGTGTTGACGACTGTGGGTTCTACCTTCACAAGGTATGTGCCGACGCACCTTCGGAACTCAATCACCCTTTTCATCCGGAGCACCCTCTGGTTCTTATGGAAAACGCACCTTATTCATCTGGAGGGTGGATTTGCGATTTTTGCGATAAAAAGGGTAAGAAGTTCCTTTATCATTGCTCTTGTGGTTTGGACTTTCATATTAGATGTGCTTTGTTTACATTTAATATGGCTGAAAATAATTTGAAAGAGCTTGAGCATGTTTCCCTTCAACCTCCATTGATTTCATCTAAAAATGAGGATGATGAACAACTTAAAAATGTTGCTAAGTGCTTTGGGTGTTGGGAACCTTTAGCAAATTATACGTACTACTCTCCTGATTGTGGATTTAATCTGCATAAGAAATGTGCTGAATTGCCTCTCAAACTGAATCATATGTGTCATGGCAAACATCCTCTTCTTTTGCAATTCAACAGAGATCGGCTCTCTTGCAAGATATGCCAAGAGAACCAACGAAGAGGCCTTGTTTATGTTTGTTCACCTTGTAAGTTTGCTCTCTACATTGAATGTGCATCACCCTCACCCATTGTTGAAGATAAAAGTCATCCACACCCATTTACCTTTCTTTGGAGACGAGTTCCATTCATGTGTGATGCGTGTGGCACGGAGGGAAATCATGTTGCATACACATGTGGTACATGTGGCATTATGATCCATAAAAAATGCATTTCATTGCCTCACATCATCAAAAGTAAATGGCATGATCATCGTCTTTTTCATAAATATTTTTTCTATCAAGAAGATTTTGGATGTTTGGATTGTCTAATATGTCACGAAGAGGTCAATACAGAGCATGGAAGTTATTCTTGTTCAAAATGCAAGGTAATATTCCATGTGAAATGCGCATTGGAAGATAAAGATTCATATTCTATAGTAGAAGATGAAGACAATGAATCTCTTGAGGTATTTGTTAGTTCTATAACCGATGTCCTTGAATGGAATGATGCCGGGGATGCCACAATGATACAACATTTCAAGCATATTCACCACTTAATGTTGAGTGACAAAATAAGTGAATATGAGAATAAATGTTGTGATGGATGCATGCTACCAATCTCTGCTTCATTTTACTATTGTTTCCAATGTGATTTTTTTCTTCATAAAGTATGTGCCGAGATATCACAGGTAAAACATGTTTGGCATCATAGCTGCCAAAAACTATTGCTCCTCACTTCAGATGAAGTTTTTCTATGCGTAAGTTGTGATCATTTGTCTAAAGCTTTTGCCTATAAATGTGAAGAATGTGATGACTATATATGCCTTCGATGTGTTTTTGCTCTTACACCCGGTGCACAAACATGTCTAGGACATAAGCACCCCCTTCTGTTTTATAAGGACTATGAAGGGAAATGCAGTGGTTGTGGTGGTGATGATGATGTAGAAGGGTTATTCCGTTGCAAGAAATGTGATATTTCTTTGGATCACAAATGTTTTTCACTACCCATTACAGTCGAGGACAAATGTGATGAACATCGTCTTTCTCTTACTCCTTATGATAATAACAGTTATTCAGAAAGTTATTATTGTGATATCTGTGAAGAAAGTAGAGATTCAAAACTTTGGTTTTATCATTGTGCAACCTGCGGTACTTCAGCTCATGTCGATTGTGTTCTTGGAAAATTACCATTCCTCAAACTTGGGAGTATTTTTAATCTAAAAGAGGAGACTCATGAGCACCCTGTCGCTCTTGTTAAGAAGATTTATTACTACCCAAATTGTAGTGATTGCGGTAAGCCCTGTGTAGATTTGTCTCTCGAATGTACAAAGTCCGGATGCAACTACATTTCGCACGTTGAATGTCGATGCTAACAATTCCAGTAGTTCAGATAGAATGAACGGATGTGCTGCTGGTTCAGATAGGGAGGACGGAGGTGCTGCTGGTTACAGTGCTTGGAAACTACCACTGCTCTTTGGGAAAAACACAATCTATGATCCTGATTTTATTATTTGTAATGCTTTGCTTTGTTTTATTATCCAAACTTGATTTTGCTATTTAAAGTTAATATTCAAACAATGATAGGCTGGTTCATGTACAATAACCATGTTTTATTTTACTAATATTTATGATGTGATGTTTTTCTTCATAAAATTTATATTGAATTACTAAAGATAAAGCATGTTTGGCACCATAAGTTGCCAAAAAAACATTACTCCTCACTTCAAATGAAGGAAGTTTTCAATGTTTAGAATATTTTTGTGTGTCCAATGATTTTTCCTATAAGTGTGAAGAATGTTATTACTGTGCATGCCTTCGATGTGTTTTCGCTCTCACACCCTATTCTCGAATATAATCAACATTTTTTTCACTCACACATCATGATAATAATAATTATTTAGAAAATCATTTTTGTGCTATTTGCAAGGAAATTAGAGATCCAAAACTATGGTTTTATCTAAGGGTGAGCGTTCGAGCGAGTCGAGTCAAAAAATTTCGAGTTATTCGAGTTGAGTTAAAATATTTTATAACTTGAACTATTTTTGAAATTTTTTCGATTTGATTCGGTTTTAGTGAGTTCGAGTCGAGTTCGAGTCGATTAGATTTTTTGAGTTTATGTATAAATTTAATTATACTATTTATAATGCTATAGTACATTTTGACTCTAATTTAAACGGCTCTCTTTTTATATCTACATATATATTTTTTCATATTATTTTTTACATGTATAAATAAGATTTTGAATTATTATTATTATTATTATTATTATTATTATTATTATTATTATTATTATTATTATTATCATCATCATCATCATCATCATCATCAAATACCTTAGGTATGAATATGTCATTTTATTAAATTACGAGTCTCGTTAGAAACTTTTTTCTTATCTAAAAAAGGCCAAAACGAGATAAAAATAGGGTAAATTACACGGATAGCCACAATACTATGGGGTTGGTATCGAGCTGGCCACAATACTTTAAAAAGAATCAAATACACCGATAAACTATTAATTTGGTACTAAAATAACTATCTGTCGTTAAGGAATTAACAGAGAAGTTGATGTGGCTGTTAACTATTAATAGATCATCTAACGTGTCTTTTCACGTTTTAAAATAATAACAGTCTGTTTAATAAACCCCCAAAACACTTTTCTCTTAATTTTCTTCTTTGTTCGACAGAAAACGAAGGAGGGTGAAATTTCTTCTGGTTTCTGCGACATGAGTGGTTATATTCACAAAAAAGGAAGACCCAATCCTAAATACGATAAGTAATGTTGTTTTATGTATTATTATTGATTTATTTTGCGATTAGTTTGAGATTTAGAGTTTAATATTATCGTTAATACTATAATTAGGTTTAAAATTTGTGGGAAATAATTTTTGTTTACGTTAATACTTGAGATTAAGGTTAATATTAAGTTTAATAAACTATTGTAATGGTAATATATAGAAAATACATTTATGGTGGGGTTTGTTATACTTTTCTTTTTTTCCTTTTTTCAGTTTAATATATAAGTTCAAGCATAAGTGGTGGGGTGGGGGTGGGGCCTATGATGATTTTTCAGTTTAATATATATATATATATATATATATTAAAATTTTGTTTCTTCTACAAATGAAAACATTTTGCGGTCCTTGTTTGTTTATTATATTTTTTTTCTTGTTTGCACGTGCATGTAAATGCTTTCTGATTTTTGTGGTTCAATTGGTGGGGTTTGTTTTTATCAATTTCTTTTATAGATACTTTAGTTGTTTGTGCTAATAAAGTCATCCACATCCATTTACCTTCCTTTGGAGACGAGTTCTATTCATGTGTGATGCGTGTAGCACGGAGGGAAATCATGCTGCATACACATGTGGTATATGTGGCATCATGCTCCATAAAAAATGCATTTCATTGCCCCACACATCAAAAGTAAGTGGCATACCATCGTCTTTTTCACAGATAATATTCCACATGACATGCGCATTGAAGTATAAAGATTCATATTTTATTTTAGAAGATAAAGAGGATGAATCTCTTGATGTATTTGTCAGTTCTATAATTGCTGTCATTAAACAAAATGATGCTGGAGAAGCCATAGTGATACAACATTTTAAGCATATTCACCGCTTACTATTGAGTGACAAAGTAAGTGAATATGAGAATAAATGTTGTGATGGATGCATGCTACTAATCTCTGTTTCATTTTTTTTTTTGGATAAGTTGTGTTTTATTTATCCAAGACATGAAAGACAACACCTATAAGCACATTTTGGGCATCAAATCCCCCAAGAAGTACAAATATTTCTATTTCATCTTCAATACAAATAATCTATTCTGAATTCGAATACGAATAACCTCCTTTATGCAATCAAGAATCATCCCCACATCTCTAGTTGCATTCCGAAACAACCGCCTATTCCCCTCTTCCCATTTGAAGTACACATAAGCACCCAATGCTATCTTCAACACGTGAACAATGAGGGACTTTCCCTTCAACCTTGAGCTCAGCCATTGCACCTCCTCATCCCATCCCAGACTGCTTCGACTCAATCTCTGCTTCATTTTACTATTGTTTAAAATGTGATTTTTTTCTTCATAAAGTATGTGCCGAAATATCACAAGTAAAGCATGTTTGGCACCATAGCTGCAAAAAGTTATTGCTCCTCACTTTAAATGAAGTTTTTATTTGCGTACGTTGTGAACATGTGTCTAAAGCTTTTGCCTATACATGTGAAGAATGTGGTGACTATATATGCCTTCGATGTGTATTTGCTCTTACGCCTGGTGCTCAAACAACTCTAGGACATAATCACCCTCTCTTGTTTTATAAAGACTATAAAGGGCAATGCAGTGGTTGTGGCAATGATGATATAGTAGGGTTGTTCCGTTGCAAGAAATACAATTTTTCTTTAGATCATAAGTATTTTTCGTTGCCCATTACAGTCAAGGACAAATGTGATGAACATCTTCTTTCCCTTACTCCTTTTGATAATAACAATTATTCAGAAAGTCATTACTGCGATATCAGTGAAGAAAGTAGAGATTCTAAACTTTGGTTTTATTATTGTACAACTTGCGGTACTTCAACTCATGTCAATTGTATTCTTGGAAAATAGCCATTCCTCAAACTTGGGAGTATTCTTAATTTAAGAGAGGGGATGCATGAGCACCATGTCACTCTTGTTAAGAACATTTATTACTACTCATGTTGACGTAGCTCCGACGACCTGAAGATTCAACATCTTGATGTAATTAGCTAACCAGGTAAGCACGTAATAGAAGGAGAAACCCTAGGTTAAGGAAAATGACAAAATGATAGAAAGGAAGAAGGGAATGAGGTGTTTATCATGTAGGCTAAGCATATTAAGAAGCATACTTGCCAGTGCCACACTTGTGGTTTATATAGCCAGGATATGAACCGGATTGCTATTGGAGGGAAAACAATCGGTTATAACTACCTGGAAACTAACGGCTAACAAACCTGGGTGAAAAACTAACGGCTAGTTCCAACTGCTTCCAGAACCATAGAGAGGATAAACCAAAAGATGATGCTGGAAGAAAGGATAAGATTCTTCTTCTAATATTCACCCTCTTTTTTTGCCTCCTCAAGATGATCACTAGACCAAACACCCATTTGTCTTTGAAGCTCCTGAAAACGACTTACTGGCAAGGGCTTAGTAAGTAGATCAGTTGTTTGTGCTGAAGCTAGGATATAGTTAACTTCAAGTTGTTGCGATAGAACCCTCTCAAGTTCCAGATCTACATGTTTAGTTTTCGAATGTAGAACTGGATTGGCTGCCATAGCCACTGCACTGGTATTATCACACCAGATTTTCAATGGTTCATCGCAAGAAACACTCATGTCATGAAGAACAACCTTGACCCATAAAACCTCGAAAGCAGCATCAACAAGACTTCTATACTCTGCTTCAGCAGTCGACCGAGACACCGAGCGTTGTTTCTTTGAACACCAAGCAAGCAAATGCGAACCCCTGGAGATATAGTACCCAGAAACCGACCTCCGATCATCAATATCTCCTGCCCAATCAGCATCAGAGAAAGCCTGAACCTCGAAATTGTCTTTGTGTGAAGAAAACAGCAACCCACTGTTTATGGTGCCACATAAGTACCTCAATATTCTTTTCACTGCTGACCAATGAGCATCCTTAGGTTGTTGCATACTGTGCAACCTTATTCACTGAAAAAGAATATTATTTAAAAAAAATTAATTATTTATAAAGGGGTGTCAAATTATTTATAAAGGGGTGTCAATTATATATATTTTTAATTTTTTATATACAAATTATATAGAAAAATATGATTTTTCAAAAATTTTGGGGTGTCCAATGATGCATGTGGCTCCGCCCATGCCTGGTCGTGTATAACACACATATAGCAACGCTCCTACTGTGCTTCGAGAGAGCTGAGCATCAGCTTCAACATGACCACTGTCTTTGCCAAGCTTGGGTGACACAACGATTGGTGTATCAACATCTTTTGTAGATAGCATGCTATTCTTAACTAGAATCTCTTCCACATACTTCCTTTGATTCAAAAACAAGCCATTCATTGTGTGCACTGCTTGAATACTCAGAAAATAATGAACCAACCCTAAGTCCTTCAATGAAAACTTTTCATGCAACAGTCTTATCACATGATCAATGTAACCTGAACAATAACCTGTTATCAATATGTCATCGACATAAACAGCTATATATGTAAAACCTTGCTCACTTTTGTGTATAAACAAAGATGGATCAGCATGAGAAGCACAAAAATCAAGTTCAAGTAGATATCCCCTCAGCTTGCTAAACCAGTTCCTAGGAGCTTGTCTTAAGCCATACAAGGCCTTCTGAAGCTTGCATACCAATTTTGAACCATCTGAAGCAACTTTCTCAAACCCTTCAGGCTACTGCATGAACACATCCTCTTGTAAATCCCCTTTTAGAAATGTATTGTTCACATCAACCTGCCTGATTTGCCAATTATTAGACACTGCTACTGAAACGCGAAAGTGGTATGGGATTTGTTTATGTTTGCTTACCTTGTAAGTTTGCTCTCCACATTGAATGTGTATCAGTATCACCCTCACCTATTGTTGAAGATAAAATTCATCCACATCCATTTACCTTCCTTTGGAGACGAGTTCCATTCATGTGTGTTGCGTGTGGCACGGAGGGATATCATGTTGCATACACTTGTGGTACATGTGGCATTATGATCCATCCGAAATGTATTTTGTTGCCCCGTATCACTAAAAGTAAGTGGCATGATCATCATCTTTTTCATAAATATTTCTTTCATCAAGAAGATTTTAGATGCTTGGATTGTCTAATATGCCACGATGAGGTCAATACAGCGCATGGAAGTTATTCTTGCTCAAAATGCAAGGTAATATTCCATGTGAAATGCGCTTTGAAAGATAAATATTCATATTTTATAGTAGAAGATGAAGAGGATGAATCTATCGATGTATTTTTTAGTTCTATAATTGCTATCCTTGAACAGAATGACGCCGGGGAAGCCACAGTGATACAACATTTCAAGCATATTCACCACTTAATGTTGAGTGACAAAGTAAGTGAATATGAGAATAAATGTTGTCATGGATGCATGCTACAAATATCTGCTTCATTTTACTATTGTTTCCAATGTGATTTTTTTCTTTATAAAGTATGTGCCGAGATTTCACAAGTAAAGCATGTTTGGCACCATGGCTGTCAAAAATTATTGCTCCTCACTTCAGATAAAGTTTTTAATTGCGTAAAATGTGATCATGTGTCTAAAGCTTTTGCCTATAAATGTGGAGAATGCAGTGACTGTACATGCCTACGATGTGTTTTTGCTCTTACACCTGGTCCTCGAGCATGTGTAGGACACGAGCACCCCCTTTTGTTTTATAAAAACAATAAAGGGCAATGCAGTGGTTGTGGTGACGTTGATATAGAAGGGTTGTTCCTTTGCAAGAAATGTAATTTTTCTTTAGACCATAAATGTTTTTCACTGCCCATTACAGTTGAGGACAAATGTGATGAACATCATCTTTCACTTACTCCTCATGATAATAACTATTATTCAGAAAGTCATTACTGCGATATTTGTGAAGAAAGTAGAGATTGGAAACTTTGGTTTTATCGTTCTGTAACCTGCAGTACTTCTGCTCATGTTGATTGTGTTCTTGGAAAATTGCCATTCCTCAAACTTGGGAGTATTCTTGAACTAAGCGAGGATATTCATGAGCACCCTGTCAGTGTTGTTAAGAAGATTTATTACTACCCAGATTGCAGCTACTGTGGAAAACCTTGTGTAGATTTGTCTATTGAATGTACAAAGTCCGGATGCAACTATATTCGTCATGTTTAATGTCCATGATAACAAGTCCACTGGTTCAGCTCGGGGGGACAGAGGTGCTGCTGGTTCCTGTGCTTGGTAACTACCACTGCTCTTTGGGGAAGACACAATGTAAGGTCCCGATTTTATTACTTGTATTGCTTTTCTGTGTTATATTATCCAAACTTGGTTTTGCTGTTTGAAGTTAATATTCAAACTATGATCTGCTGGTTCCTGTACTGTAACTGTGTTTTAACTTGTAGTTTGTGAACATGTGATTGTGTTTTTTTATTATTTAGACTATGATATGCTGGTTTCTGTACTGTAACTGTGTTTTAGTTTGTAGGTTTTGAACATGTGATTGTGTTTTTTTATTATTCAAACTATGAAATGCTGGTTTCTGTGTTTAGTTTTGTTTTATTTCGATAAATGCATTAAGACTTTGTTTTGTGCGAGGTGGTAAAAGGTTGTTTAGAGTCTGAACGCCCATGGCCAAAAACTGAAAAAAGTTTCAGCAATGGACAACGGTGTGATGAAAAACGTTTAAATAAAACTGGTATAATTATATATTTGGTCTCGCTATTTACATAATATATGAATTCGGGAAAACCCAGTTCTCTTTTACGAAAAATACATACATTTTTTGCATCTGATCTAATTATTGTTACGTGTATATGCTTCAGGCCTGATCTTATCAAGCTGTAAACAAATCTGCATAAAGAAAATGAAGATTTTAGTAATTGCTTTCTTGAAACTTTTCATTGAGACTCAAAGGATAGAGAAACTAACATGTCGTGTCATGACCATAAGATGGAAATTAGAGATTCAAGCTGATGAGAAGAGATTGAAGAGAGGAGAATTGAGAAGCCTCATGATGTAATCGATATCATGGAAGAATTAGACACTATTAAACCGAACAATATCATGTCATTGAAGAATCGAGCACAAGTCTTATTGTTGCCACGTTGATTTCAACGACGCTTTTTGTTGGAAAAATGGTATGGTACATGGACATTTGAGCGTAAATTTGAGTGGGTTCCATTAATCAAATTAATTGAGACTAAGTGTATTATTACTCTATAACAAGAGTAGATTAAATTTGTATATTTACATGCTCAAAATGTTCAATGGGTGAATGAGAAATTGTTGCTTAATGTAACACCCATGATGTTGGAAAAATAAGATGAAAAGTAGAATATCCCACATTTATTGGGAACATAGATTTGGAAAGCTTTATATATAAAAGCTCTTCATGATATTATTGGAAATAAGTCAAAGGCTTGGACTAGATGCCATAAGTGTACTTTAGACTAGTGTTAGTTGACTTATTTTTTTTCTTCTACTTTTCTGACTTATTTTTTCTTCTTCCAGTAGATACTATAGAATTAAACCACGTTTTATGGAGTTGCAGACTTTTCAGCTGGTTGTGACCTCCAATTTATTTGGATTAATTCTGTGATAAATACCATTTTAAATTCTGGGAGTTGTAACTCTTTAAGAATTGTTAATTACAGATTAATTCTGTAATTAAACATGTCCCCTGTATGAACACTATAAAAGGAGACTCCTTGTCTATATTTCAACACACTGAAAACCAAAACATCCTCTAGCCAAATTCTTGATAGTGTTCTGCTTTTGTGAAGTTCGCCGTTGCAGTTAAAGTTGCGTTGCTCTCTTTGTTGCAGTCTACCGTTGTATCCTGGGAAACAGACATTCCATAGAAATTCCAGCTCCGGGAGGGGACGAATCTGTTTTAAGGACACTGTGATAGCACAGGCCTCGGTCTAAGTTTTTCAGAAACGTTTATTGGTTTTCCCTTGGCTTCTTGATTTTTCTATTTCTATTTTATATGTTTATTTCTATTACAGAATTGTGTTTAACGTCGTATTAACTTGCTTTGTTTGTTTTGTAATACACTTTTTACGATGTTTGTTTTTGTATCGTGAGAGATTTTAGCGGCGTTAAAAATGCACCATAAGGCTAAAATATCACTAATGTCTTCAACGCTGGTTTCAACGGTGCTTCTCTTTTTCGTGAGAGTTTTTAGCGACTCTTAAAAATGCCACCATAAGGTTAAAAAATGTCGCTAAAAACATATTTTGTTGTAATGAATAAAACTGATATAATTACATATTTGATCCGAATTATTTACACAACATATCAATTTGGACCTCGGAGGAAAAAAATTAGTCCTCTTTCACAAAGAAATACATACATTTTTGTCATCTGAACTAATTGATGTAATACATATCTGCTTCATGCATTTTCTTAATAAACTGCAACAAAGCTGCATGAAAAAAAGAAAGAAAAAGATTTCACTAAATTGCTTTCATGAAAAACTTTCCATCAAAAGAGGTAGAAAAGAGAGACTAATATTAAATGGCAAGAGATAGACTTTATATCTATAGCAGTTTCCATCTTGTCCCCCTTCAAAACCTAAATCTTAAGACCAACTTGTTCAAGTTTATCGATACATTGGGGTACTTAAAATCAAGAGAAGTTATATTACACAGTGAAGCAAATGTAGTAAGCCTTGGGTGTTTAGTTGTCATTTAATTTGGAATATGTAAAGATAGGTCTATGGTCTTCAATTTCATTGATGACATGGGAGTACCGTAAAGACAAATGTGTCAACTTGAAAAAATATTACATAAATCAAAAATAATTTTATAAAATTATATAAAATAAAAAAAAATAAAAAAATATTGACTTATTATTTTATCAAATAATTTCAAATTGTTAATCATCAGTTGTAGCGACTTTTTTAAAATAAATTAAAAGTTTAAAGTTTAAGGGTAAAAGGGTCGCTAATTTTTTAAACACATTTAAAAATAGAAAAAAAATATTTAGAAAATTCCAGGATTTCGAAAGAATAAAAACTTGAAGGTTGTAAAATGAAGAGTTTCAAAAAAATATCTTGAGAAATAATAGACTGGAGACCTTAAAAACCGTATCTTGAAAATAAATAAAAAACACTTATCAGGAAAACTAAGAAAATCTTTGAAAATGTTTGGGAGTCGTTACTGGCCACTAAGGCATGTCGGACACCATAAAATAAATATTCGAATAGAAACGAGTTTGAGAGTAGGTTACAGTCAAAAATGATTTTAACATTCTCATACCAACAAAAAATTAGTACCTAAAAAATTACCACTTCATTAATATTAAAATTTTCAAATTAAAGTGACTATTAAATTGAAATTTGGTTATAAGTGCGGGTAAATTTAAAAAAAAAAAAACTTATTATTTGAGAGCAAACGACCAACTACCACCACTACCACCGATGTTAGCCCATTTACTCCCAAATAAGAGATCACATTGACAATTTAATATTTCAATGTAACGTAACAAAGTAAAAGAATATAATGAACAAGAGCAAAACAACAATTGTAGCAAAGAAATATTGTGATGGATGTTTGTTGTCGATCTCAACTCATTTTTATCACTGTTTACAGTGTGATTTTTTTATAAAGCCTGTGCCAAATTACTAAAGGTAAAATATGTTTGGCTCCATGGACCCATGGTTGTCAAAAACTATTACTCCTCACTTGAAATGGAGGAAGTTTTCAATGTCAGCACAATGATTGAGCGATCAATGTCCAATGGTTAAGAGTATATATTTTAAAACAGATACTACTGTAATCACTTTGGCTAAATAAAAAAAAGAAGATATTATTACCCAGATTGAAGCAAATTTAGTAAGCCTTGTGTGGCAGTTGTGTTTGAATTTGGAATATTTAAATATTTGATTGTGTTTTGATTATAGAGATAATGATATATTGCCAGGTCCTTCCATGAAGGGAACGTAATTACAATTAAATATTTATAACAATTTGAAAACTCGACTCGAACCGAAAAAATTTCAAATAAAATTTGAGTAATAAAATATGACTCGTCAATCCGAATAACTTGAAATTTTTTACTCGACTCGATTGAATACTCATCCTTAATCGGAAGTAGTGTATTGTTATTAAAAATATAGAGGGTATGCATGGAAGCCGGTGAAGACAACTCATTGAGTGTGAAATTTTTGCTTAATTAATGCAAGTTGCGAGAATTTATAATTTTAATCTCGTCCCGTCTTATTTTCGTCGATGTCTTAATCGTAAAATTTAATTTTTTAATAAATATTATATTAATCACCGTTAATCATAAATCTTAAAATTTTTATTGTTTTTATTATGTTTTTTAAACCCAAAACCCAAAATGTGTTCAGATAGAAGAAGAAGAAGAAAGAAAATAAAGAATTTATAATTTTAATTTAAAAATTAAAATAATATTTAAATTTATAAATTTTTAAAATAGATTAATAATTTTATAAGTTTTAGACTAAAATTATAATTTGACTACAAAATAAAAATATAGATGTCGATCTATTGCCAACTCCTTCCATGGATGCAATTAATGTCAGAGGGAATTAAAGAATTGTAGGATTAGATAGGAGAATTTAAAATAATATTAAGGGTAAATTGTATAGATAACCACTTAACTATTAAGTTCGGGTTAATTTCATACTATATTTTCAATTTTAGTAATATTATCACGTAATTATTTAAATAATAATCAATCAAGCTACCGACTGTTAAAATATGAACCAAATTGATAATTTGTGTAAATAATTAATTATTTTATTAAATTATCAAATTGATAGGTTGTGTAAATAACATAGATCAAATGTGTAATTATACAAGTTTTATTTAATGTCGGTTTTTCTGTTATGTTTTAACGATTAGTGACTTGATTGAAATTAATTAAATAATTAAATGTGAAAATCGACATTTTTTATCCCGAGGTTGCTAAAAAATATAAAACTTTAGAATAAATATAGAGAAACTGATCTATTATCAGCTCCTTCCATGGATGCACTCAAAGTCAGAGGGAACGAATTATGCCAAACAAAGAATTGTCGGATTAGATTAGACTAGATTAGAGAATTAAAATAAAATTAAAGATAAACTATATAGATAACATTTTTTTTTGTTTAATAGATGGAAGAAAAATTATCATATACCTAGTTAAAAAATCTCTCTAAACCTAAATGGAGGAAAAAGAGTGCATATGATAATTTGAATAGAGTAACAAATTGTTCTCCAACAAGATCTACTCAAGACAAATAAGCAAAAACAACAAAGGAACATACCTACTACATAAACACATAAAACTTCAATAAAACATGAAAATCAACCAATACCACTAGCTGTTGTAGATTGATGAGCCTCACGCTGAATAATTCCTTGTACCTAAACTGGAGCAACATTTATTAACAAGACTCCTGGTGGTTGACCACGCAAGGTAGTAGCAAGACATATTTGGCTTTATAACAATCTCGAAGGACATGGATAACATCCTCAATGCCACAACCACATAGAACACATTTGTCATCAGATGTCATGTGACGCCGCATGCGTTCAGCATTAGAAAGAAGATTACCCTCATAGCTAACCAAATAAAAGTGCAAATACGTCGAGGGATGGGAAGACGTCACACAACTCTCCAAATATTATCATTAACATTTTCAGAATCCTCTTTAAGAATGGAGTAAGCCGACTTTACAGTAAAGTGATTGTTAGCATTACCATTCCATCCGACACAATCCGAACCAAGGCAGTTCATTGGTGGCATGATAGCCAATATATGTCGCACATGATCTTCCGGTAATATTTGTCGAAACCGATTCTCATCCTATTCCCCATTCTCATTAATAAAGATACCACCGGGCAAGGATCAAGTAAAGGATTTAAGTTGACAGAAGCAGATAAGGGGCCAATCTTCTCCAACCAATTATCATACCAAAAATCTATCAAACAACCATTTCGGACATTCCACACAATGCTAGACCGAATTTTATCCTAAATATGATTGATTCCAGACCATAAGCGTGAGCAATTTTGTCTATAAATACTCTCTGGCAAAATATCCTCCCACTTATATTTAGCTTTTAGAACACACACCCATAATTTAGGCTCATCAGCTATCATCTGGTAGCCTAATTTCATTAGGAATGCGAGATTAAACTTTTCAATATTACGGAATTCAAGACCTCCACCATCCATCGGAGTTTGTAACTCTTCCCATCGAACAAGACTTATCCCCCTATGATCAATAGTGCTTCCCCAAACAAAACCACGAATTAATTTTTCAATTTCTAAGCAAATACCTTTAGATAACCATGAAGCTTGCATAATATAAGTAGGAATTGCTTGTAGCACTGTCTTTGCTAGTGTGATACGTCTAGCTAAAGATAAAGAACGAGCAGGCCACGAAGAGAGATGATTACAGATTTTATCAACTAAATATCTATATGTGGCCTTAGTCACACGATGATGTAATAGAGGGATACCCAAATATTTTCCTAAATCTTGTACCTCTACATAACCAAAACCATCAACAATAACACTCTTAACATTTGGACAAGTATTGCGAGAGAATAAAATTTTTGTGTTGGAAGGGCTAACCTTGTGACCTAAAGCATTACAAAACTTATCCAACACCATCTTTATAACATTTATCTGTTTAACAGTCGCCTCTGTGAATAAGACAATATCATCTACAAAGAAAAGATGCGAAATGCATGACCATTCCTACACAAACGAATCTCAGTCCAATCACCCAATTCAATACTCATATTAATGGCTTGTGATAAACGTTCCATACATAAAACAAAGATATAAGGCGATAAAGGATCTCTTTGACGAATACCTCTGGTTGGCATAAAAGATGTAGTCAACTCACCATTCCATAACACTCGCGTTGAAACAGAAGTGATACACTCCATGATCAGTCTATGGAGACTATAGGGAATGCCAATGTCATTAAGAGTATTAGATATAAAAGACCACTTGAGCCTATCGTATGCTTTTTCAAGGTCAATCGTTATAACCATCAAACCCGTCCGTCCAGACTTTTTACGCATCGAATGTACAACCTCCTGAGCAACAATGATATTGTCTATAATATTTCTCCCTGGGACAAAACTAGCTTGTGATAGAGAAATCCAGGATGGTAAAAAATGTTTTAAACAATTGACAATAACCTTCGATAAAGCCTTATAGATAACATTTTTTTATAAACTGTTATGTTTTTCATCTAGAAATCAAGTAATACAACCGACAATTACCACTATAGCAGTCTTATACAATCATGAATATGTATTAGTCAGATACCTTCGTGTTCCATAAAATTAAATATTTTTAATTTTTTTACATAAAAATGATATGCATTTATCATTTTAAATTTTAAATAATTATTATATACACGTAATTATATATATTTATATAATCACTCTTTTCATCAGGAGCAACCTCTTGTTGTTATGGAAAATGCACCTTATTCGCCTTTTGGGTTGCATTGTGATGTTTACTATCGAACCTTAACCATTGATATACTTATATTCTTTAAAATTCTCTTAACAAGATCCATAATCCGTATAAACTTCTTATCATAAGACAGATCTGACCTCATATCAACTTTCGCAATCTAAATAATAAACTGAAATTTGAGTGAATTTATTTTAACATGGATATATAAAAAACATCATGAATACATTTAAGTTAGGAACAAGATTTAAAAAGTCTGTAAAGTATGATGGAGGAAGTTCTCAATGTCTAGAATATTTTTGTGTGTCCTATGTTTTTGCCTGTAAGTGTAAAGAACGTTATCGATATGTTATTGCTCTTACACCTGATACTCGAACATGTCTAGATCATAAGTACCCACTTCTTTTCTATACCTATACTGACTATATAAGACAATGTAATGGTCATGGTGACAGATGAAATAGAATGGTTGTTTTGTTGCAATGAATGCAATTTTTCTTTAATTTTAAATGTTTTTTACAGTCCGTTATTTGAGGACAGATGCGATTATCTTCTTTCGCTCGCACATCATAATAATAACAGTTATTCAGAAAGTCATTTATGCTATATTAATAAAATATTTATGCTATATTAATATTATTTAGAAAGTCATGTCATAGAAAAATATTAATAAAATAAGTCAAATTATCTTAGAAGGGTCAAAATAAGAGTAATTTAAAAGTTAAGTAATTAGATTAAAATTTTTAAATTTTAGTAATCAAAATAAGAGTGTGAATAACGTTAGAGATGAATGGTATAATTTGAACAAAAATCCTCTGCCTCTTTTTTGTCTCTTTTGTATTTTTATAAAAAATTAAATTTTAAACCCTAAACCCTACACCCTAAAAAATACACCCTATCCCTAATTCCCTAAACCCTAATTAAAACCCCTAACCTAAAACCCTATACCCTAAACCCTAAACCTCTAATTTAAAGTGGTGGCATAAATAAAGGCATGAAAAATGTACAAATGAATATAATTCACCCCATATATGATTATAGCCACCAACCCACCAACTCCGGAGTACTCCAAGCGACTATTAAATTAAATTAAATTAAGGATAAGATCAAGCATTGATCATTGTTTATTCAGAAAACCTCAGTTTCTGTCTCAATCACTTGTTGTGTTTTCCCGTTCATAGTTTGCTCCTAAAATCAAGCTCCTGCTTTATTATTAGTAGTATTAATTTGGGTAAGACACAGGGAAAGAAGGGAGGAGAAATGGAGGAGTCTAAGAATTATGGTCACCAACATCCTCTGCTTCTACTATCCCATGAACATGAGCTCATCAGCAATACAAGTGGAGTATCTGTCTCAGCTCACTGCGCAAGATGTGGAGACAAAGTCTCAGCTCCATGTTTCCGCTGTGTGGACGACTGTGGGTTCTACCTTCACAAGGTATGTGCCGAAGCACCTCTGAAACTCAATCACCCTTTCCATCAGGAGCACCCTCTGGTTCTTATGGAAAATTCACCTTATTCATCTGGAGGGTTGATTTGCGATTTTTGCGATAAAAAGGTTAAGAAGTTCTTTTATCATTGCTCTTGTTGCTTTGACTTTCATATTAGATGTGCTTTGTTTACATTTAATATGGCTCAAAATAGTTTGAAAGAGCTTGAGCATGTTGCTCTTCAACCTCCATTGATTTCATCTAAAAATGAGGATGATGAACAACTTGAAGATGTAGCCAAGTGCTTTGGGTGTAGGGAACCATTAGGAAATTATACATACTTCTCTCCTGATTGTGGATTTAATCTGCATAAGAAATGTGCTGAATTGCCTCTAAAACTGAATCATATGTGTCACGGCAAGCATCCTCTGCTTTTGCAATTTAACAACGATCTGCTCTCTTGCAAGACATGCCAAGTGAACCTCTCTTGCGAGACAGGCCAAGTGAACAGAGAAAGGGGTATGGGATTTGTTTATGTTTGTTCACCATGTAAGTTTGCTCTCCACATTGAATGTGCATCACCCTCACCCATTGTTGAGGATAAAAGTCATCCACATCCATTTATCTTGTTTTGGAGACGAGTTCCATTCATGTGTGATGTGTGTGGCACTGAGGGAAATCATTTTGCATACGCATGTGGTACATGTGGCGTTATGCTCCATAAAAAATGCATTTCATTGCCACGCATTATCAAAAGTAAATGGCACGACCATCGTCTTTTTCACAAGTATTTCTTTTACCAAGAAGATTTTGGATGTTTGGATTGTCTAATATGCCACAATGAGGTAAATATAGAGCATGGAAGTTATTCTTGTTCAAAATGCAAGGTAATAGTCCACGTGAAATGCGCATTGAAAGATAAAGATTCATATTCTATAGTAGAAGATGAAGAGGATGAATCTCTTGATGTATT
This sequence comes from Abelmoschus esculentus, assembly GCA_035048815.1. Lineage (NCBI taxonomy): Eukaryota > Viridiplantae > Streptophyta > Magnoliopsida > Malvales > Malvaceae > Abelmoschus > Abelmoschus esculentus. The sequence continues at coordinate 14,432,959 of JAUCBN010000043.1, read as the reverse complement.
TGTTAGTTCTATAATTGATGTCCTTGAATGGAATGATGCCGGGGATGCCACAGTGATACAACATTTCAAGCATATTCATCACTTAATGTTGAGTGAAAAAGTAAGTGAACATGAGGATAAATGTTGTGATGGATGCATGCTACCAATCTCAGCCTCGTTTTACTATTGTTTACAATGTGATTTTTCTCTTCATAAAGTATGTGCCGAGTTATCACAAGTAAAGCATGTTTGGTACCATAGCTGTCAAAAACTATTGCTCCTCACTTCAGATGAAGATTTTCAATGCGTAAAATGTGATCATTTGTCTAAAGCTTTTGCCTATAAATGTGAAGAATGTGATGAGTATATATGCCTTCGATGTGTTTTTGCTCTTACACCTGGTGCACAAACATGTCTAGGACATAAGCACCCTCTTTTGTTTTATACCGACTATGAAGGGCAATGTAGTGGTTGTGGTGATGATGATATAGAAGGGTTGTTCCGTTGCAAGAAATGCAATATTTCTTTAGATCATAAATGTTTTTCACTACCCATTACAGTTAAAGACAAATGCGATGAACATCGTCTTTCTCTTACTACTTATGATAATAACAGTTATTCAGAAAGTCATTATTGTGATATTTGTGAAGAAAGTAGAGATTCAGAACTCTGGTTTTATCATTGTGCAACCTGCCGTACTTCAGCTCATGTCAATTGTGTTCTTGGAAAATTACCATTCCTCAAACTTGGGAGTATTCATAATCTAGGAGAGGAGACTCATGAGCACCCTGTCACTCTTGTTAAGAAGATTTATTACTACCCAAATTGCAACAATTGTGGTAAGCCCTGTGTAGATTTGTCTCTCGAATGTACAAAGTCCGGATGCAACTATATTTGCCATGTTACATGTCCATGATAACAAGTCCACTGGTTTAGATAGGGAGGACGGATTTGCTGTTGGTTCCTGTGCTTTGAAACTACCACTGCTCTTTGTGGAAAACACAATGTATGATCCATTTTATTACTTGTAATGCTTTATGCTTTGTTGTGTTTTATTATCCAAACTTAGTTTTTCTGTTTAAAGTTCGTATTCAAACTATGATATTCTGGTTCCTGTACTGTAACTGTGTTTTAATTTGTAGTTTTTGAACATGTGATTCTGATTTTTATTATTCAAACTATGCAATGCTGGTTTCTATGTTTAGTTTCTTTTCTTTTGATAAATAGATTTAAGTCACTTATCCTGTAGTGAACAATGAACATGTCCTCCCATGGTTTAATTTCTCTGATTACAATCTCAATTGGTTCAGTCGTCTCCATCTTAAACAGAGAACACCCTTTAACATGCAAACACAGTGTAAAGTAACAGAGACAAGTTCGACTCAAATCCAACACTTCCACAACAGAAGGATGCAAGAGAACCAACACCAAATTTGAGAAATGTAAGGTAATATGTCACAGATGGCAGCAATTTTAGTAAGCCTTGTGTGTTTAGTTTTATTTCAAGGGTTAATTACTGTAGAAGTCACGTTTGTTTACTCTAATACAAATTTAGTCACCGATTTTAAAAATCGATTAACACAGTCACATACCTTTTTGGGATGTAAACTTATGTCAATCTGACGTTAAATGTCGTTAAGGGTTAAATTACCTAGATAGTCAGTAAATAATTATTTTATTTTTATTTTATCTTTAATCTAACTCTCAAACTTTTAAACTTTTATATTTTTACCATTTTTTTAAAAAAAAATCTATTTCTCTAAAAATTTAAAACACTATTCCTGCACGAACCCTCTAGCCTAAGTGGTTAAAAGAACGATTGTTGTTCCTAGAGGTCACGGGTTCGAGCACCAGCAATACCAGCAAAGTGATTGAGCCATTAATGTTAAATAGTGGAGATTCTATTCTAGAACAGATACTACTGTAATCACTATTAACTTGTTAAAAAATAAAAAATAAAACATCATTCCTTTGCTTAATAACCCTCACTTAATACCCTTAATACCCCTGCAATCAAACCAATTCCATAATTTTTGAAAAAGAAATTACCCGACCAGGTTCAGAGTAGATCTCCTCAATCCCTCGGAAGTCAATTTCGGTGATCCTAATGAAAGCAAAGTTTGATCCAAGTTATAGGGCACAATCAACATAGAAAACTTTAGAAACCGATTGTTATCGGTGATCCTTCTGTGGTTGGTGTTTTAAATTTATATTGAGAAAAATAAGGGAACGAGGTTTTAAATTTTTAGAGAAATGAATGTTTTTTAAAAAGATGATAAAAATATAAAAGTTTAAAATTTTGAGGGTCAAATTAAAAATAAAAATAATTTTTTAGTGATTATATAGGTATTTTTTCTTTTTTTATTGTGTTAAATCTTCTTTTCGTTAACGCTTAACGACTATCAGAATGACCATAAGCTTACAATCCGAAAACGTATGTGACTGTATTGGTTGATTTTTAAAATCGGTGACTAAATTTGTACTGAGAACAAACAAACGTAATTACCTCCACGGTAATTAACCCTTCTTTTAATTAGGAATATGTGAAGATAGGTGTACGGTCTTCGATTCCATTATTGACATGAGAGTATCGTATAGAAAAATGTGTTAACTTGAAAAAATGTTACATCAGTCGAAAATAATTTATAAAATTATATAAAATATAAAAAAGTTTTATTGATTTATCATTTTGTTAAGTTATTTCAAATTGTTTATCATCAATTATAGAGATCTTTTATCGAAAAATAAAATAAAAATTTAAAGTTTAAAGGGTAATGGAGTCGCTAATTTTTGAAAACATTTAAAAATAGAGAAAATATTTAGAAAATTTGGGATTTTGAAAAGAATAAAAACTTGGATGTCGAAAATTGAAGAGTTTCAAAAATATGTCTTGAAAAATAAAAGATCGAAGACCTTAAAACCTGTATCTTGAAAATAAATAAAAAATATGATTGGGAAAAATGAGAAAATATTTGAAAATGATGGGGAGTCACCATTGATCAATTAGGTAGGTCGAACGCCATAAAATCAAAGATTCAAATTAAAAACGGGTTCGAGAGTAGGTTACGGTCTAGAATGATTTTAACATCCCCATACAGCCCAAAAGTTGATATCTTAAAAGAATTATTGTTTTTTTAATATTAATTAAAACGATAATTAAATAAAAATTTGGTTATACGTGCGGGTAGATTTAAGGGTTCATTATTGGAGAGCAAACAATCAACTATCATCATTATCACATTTGCCGCATCTCCTTCGATTATAGCCGGTTCCCAACCATGATCAAGGGCATATTTACATATACATAAAAGGAAATCTAAGAAAATCAAACAGGGTGACTTGTGAGGTATGGAAATACAAATTAAGATGGGTAGATATATGCTGCAAGCATACTAGGATAATATGTACAAATTAGGAATAATATGAATATAGATAAAATAATCGACTAAATAAATAAGAAAAAGCTTCAAACACACAAAATAAACCATGAACAAAGGGATAAAATACACCTACGTAAGTATAAAACATATATTAAACATGGATAAAAGAGACTAGAGGGACTGAGATAAAAACAGAACCAATTGAAAAGGGTAAAGGGGACATTTTGCCATTGGATCCAAGATTAAATTAGCAAAATTAAAACGGATTAACACCCTAAATAAAATTAGTGATTTTATCAGTTATCCAAAAAAATTATCCGTAGAGAAATCATTTAGACCAAAAATAAAACGTTAAGGGTTGAATTGCAGATTTATAACACTATTGAATCGCAAACTGAGGGCACTGTTAGAAACACTAGTCGAAGAAATGCAAATCTAGAGCTTACTGTCATCATCCGACCATCAGAGGATACTACACGCATCGCCTGTACCGCCCGTCGTGCATGGGCATGGTCATACATAAAGATTGCGTCACACAAAGTGAACTTGGTTGAGTTAGGTCGAGTCAAGTCGAGCTAACTCAAGCTTAGTTTAGACAAATTGAACAAGTTTGAGTAAGACAAGTCACTGAGCCACCAGCCGTCGTTGTCGATGCCACCACCATTGATCAATTTCATTGACTGTTGATCATTGTCTTTAACTTTTATGGGGACCTTACTTAGAGGTTTCTCGACATTCTGAGTCTGTTGGAGCAATCCGCTTTTCTTAATTTAAACTCGGAAAGTTTTTTTTACACATTTTGACCTTTTTAATTCTTTAAATTATGGGATTAATTGATACTCATGATGTTAATTGGTATATGAGGATAGTTCGGGAAGCTATAATAAGAAATTTAGCAATTTTGACTTAAGTTTTTTACACCTCAATCTTTGAAATGTTTCATGAACATCATAAGTGTAAGTTTCTTACATGTTAGTTGTTGCAAATTAAGAAACAAATGATAAGCATGTGATGATATCAACATTACGAGATTTGGTAAATATTGAGATGTCTAATGGGCTTGAGATTATTTGAGTTTATTATGAGTTTTAGAGACTATATATGATTGTTTGAATATTCGTATGATTATCTAATTGTATGATTGGTTGGCTTTCTGATATATGACGATGCCTTGTATGCTAGATGAATAAATTAATATGTTTGATTGAATATTAGTTAGAGATAATATTCAATTAAATATTTATGAATCCAAAAATTACATTAGATTAAGCGAGTAAAAAATTGGTAAGCAAGATATATGATATTGCCCTTATACACAATGTAAATTGTTTAAATTGTAGGATCGATAATGCATTAGCAGACAACAACAAAAGTTTACTCAGACAGTTAGGTCGAAAAGTTTTGCTCGTATAGCTAACGAGGATGTATTTTTTTAGTTATTGATTATTTTTTAATGCATTACATTAAAAAAATAGAACTCTAATAAACATTGGACATATAAAGTCTTCGACATTAAACACACAAAATATAGCTCTTCAACATTACACACACAAAAAGGATGAGATCAAAAAATATAACTCTATTATCGATTTTTTTTTGGATAAATATTTGTTTTCATTTCATCCAAAGAATCATCAAATATGATCAAAATTCACCAATTCATCAATTATTAATTTCTATTATACGTTGTAGCAAGTTACAACTGGCTCTAACGTTGGACAAATAAAACTCTAGTATGACTCTTGAATTTGCAAAAATTATGGTATGTTCGTCAAATACAAAATCTAGATTATGTTATATTTATATCAATAGTATAGTACTTTTTATTTTAAATAATGTTTAAATTTATTATATATTCATAATTGATTATCACGCAAAAATGAAGGAAAAAAAAAAGATATAGTATGAAGCCATGACTTCAACTAATGGTTCTACTAATGTGTATGAGATCGAAAATCAAGTTTTTGTTGATGTTTTATGTTCAAAAAGATATGGTCAAATTCGTTATCAAGGATCATTCATTATCCGAATAAAATATTTTCGATCTAACTCGTCTCAGTACATGCTATCACAGAACTAGTCTTCTTAAGCATAAATTAATCGTTAAAACAACAACTAACTTAATTTCATGTCGGGGTAGAAAATGCGAAAAAAATGAGAGAAATAACGTATCAAAATCTCCAAAAACGAGTTTCAAGAAATTATGATGATGTTAAAACAGAACCAAACAAAGAGTCCATCATCTTAGTGTTCATTTGTGATAATCTGGAAACTAGAAGCCATATAATTTTTGAATGTGGTTTTGCAGCTGAGATTTGGGGTAGCATCTTGAGTTTATGCAATATCTCAAAGCCGGTTAAGACGTGGGTGGAGGAACTTTGTTGGGCTGTGTGCTGGTTAAAAGGCAAGTCTCTGCTGATTTTCATACTTCGTTTGGCTTGAAATGCCTTCATATATAGTATATGGGAAGAGAGGAATTACAGATTTTTTCGGGGGAGCTCTAGCAATCCCAATGCTATTGTAAATAAGATAAAAGAGGTAGTGAGGGCAAAACTCCATTCTAGACGTATAGATATGTTGGATCCTGCTACTATTCAATTATGTATACGGTGGGGTATACATGTATAGTGTTATGTGAAACCTTGTAATTGCTTTTGAGGTGTTTTCATGGAATACAACGATTACTTATCTAAAAAAAACTATATTTTACTTAAATGTTCTAGATTTGAATTTAATTTTGATTGTCAAGTACTTTTACTTAATATTTTTTAATGATTTTTGAAATTTGTTATTATTGGATAATGTTATGGGTCAAATTTTAGTAGTATACAAATATAAAATTATTCTTTACAAAGCAGTAACTATAGCGGCACTAAAAATCAATTCACACAATAGCATTTCTATAAACAAAGCCACTGAAAATCGAGACATTTTACGGTGTTTGTGAAAAAAGTCACTATAAACACAACGGTTGTAGTGTTTATTACTAAAACACCACTATAAAACATGATCTTAAGTGTCATTTAATACTACACGCGTAACTAAAGATAAGACAGTCGATATTTTTTTTTTAATTTCAAATGCCGCAAAAGAATATCAACTTTAGCGACATTTTATATTACAAACGCCTCTAAAGATAATACTTTGCCGACGTTCGAAGACACTATAGAAAATCATCTTCAACTCAAACAAAAACATCGCTAATGTTTGCGGCGCTGATTCCAATGATGCTTTTTACGATATTTCTCTTTGTGCCGCGAGAGTTTTATGTACAATATTTTTGTTTTTTCTTTGATATTTCTTTTCATACACATTAAAACCAATAAATTAGCATCAAAACTCTTTATTGAAAAATACTAACAATCTTTCAAATATTACCTTTGAAAAAACTTTTAAAGCCATTGCAACTTCATAAATTAGAAGACATATGAGGCAAGAATTTCATATAGTAAGCTTGTTGATAGTAGTTACATTAATAACACGATATATGATCGAGGAATTTGATATTACAGTTAATTTTAAAGTTGAAATTAAAAATAACTAGTATATTCTGTTAAAAGACAAAGGAATAGTAGTTATACAAAACCAAACAAATTTTAAACTCATATTTTACTTATTAAAAAGAAATTTTAATGTCTTCTTTGAAAATAAATATTCTTTGATCAAAGATGAAGATGTAAGACATTTAACATAAAAATGAAAGGTAAAATTTTTGTTTAAGTATAATAAAGGATGAGTAAATTAGGGTTGTTTTCAAGATAACAGTCAGATTGAAGGTTACTTTTTTAAGTTAATAAAGAGTGTTGAAAATATCACTTAAAATCTGTTAAGAATTAAGTTAAAGATATGCAATCAGAGTAATATATTTTAAGTTTAAATTTTAACTTTTGAAATATTGTTAAGACAGATTTTTATATTTTAAATTATATTTTATATTATGTTTATTAAAAATGGCTTTATAAATTAAACTTTCACATTCCATAAAAATATACTCTCATATAATTTTTTTGTTTTTATTTAATATTTCTTTCCACACACTTTTAAGGAAAAGAAATTAATGATGAGACTGATATAAATATGGGTAAAAATCTTTTGTCTCTTTATTATGTCTGTATCCATGCCTTTTGTTGAAAATTTCAAAAAAATTAAATTTTAAACCGTAATCCTTATTTTCTATATTATAAATCCTACACCCTAAAAATTACATCATACCCTTAATTCCCTAAACCCTAACTACAACCCTTAACTTAAAACTTTAAACCCTAAACCCTCTAATTTAAAACGGAAGCACAAATGAAAGTATAAAAAAATTAGACGATTTGCACCCGTAAATATGATATTGTATCTCTTTTATCTTTAAACAAAAATTATCTGTCCCATTTCATTGATTTACATGGCCCGAGGATGCTTAATCTTTGTAGAAGCTTCTGGTTAGTCTCGGTTGGGGCTGCGATCCCAACCTCAACAAACTTCAATGACCATGATGTTGGTGGATGATCCTGATGGAGATCGATAAACCTCAATTTTCGTCTCAATCACTTGTTTCTAAATAATAAAAAATTAAATATTTTTAATTTTTATATAAAAATATATTCATATATTATATTTTAAATTCTAGATAATTATTATATACACGTAATTATATATATCTATATTTAACTTGCTAAAGCACCTTGGAGCTCAATCACCCTTTTCATCGGGAGCAGCCTATTGTTCTCATAAAAAATGCTCTTCATTCGCCTTTTGGGTTGCATTGCGATTTTTGCTATCGAACTTTAACCATCGAGATATTTATAGTCTTCAAAATTCTATTGACAAGATCCATAATCCATACAAGCTTCTTGTAAAAAGATAGATCTGATCTCATATCAATATCCGCAATCTAAATAATAAACCAAAATTTGAGTGAATTTATATTAATATAGACATATAAAAATAGCATTGTGAATACAGTTAAATTAGGAACAAGAATTTAAAAAGAGTTTATCATCGTGTTTTCAATCGCGTCGGATTTATTACAGAAATCACAGTTGTGATTTTTTTAAACTTACACAACTTATTGTAAATTGTAATAGATATAAATATAATAGATTTATTTATGAATTTTTTGAATTTTAAAACTTCTGGAGATGAAATTTGATCGATGATTCTTATTTTTTAAAAAAGTTTTTGAAATAATGATAAAATAACAGGAGTAACATATCATTATCTCCGTTATTGACCATTAACCGTTAAATTATGTCTGTCATCATCGATCGTTATCGACGTGATTTCAAATCACAGTGTTATTTATGCTATTAACGATTTTAACCGATAACATTACTATTAAATACAGCCGTTATAGCGGTCAAAGTCAAAATTAAAATATATATATAATAAATTATTAATTAAATAATTTTAGATTAGATTAGAGAATCTAAAATAAAATTATTAACAACTGGAACTAGAGTATTATTATTATAAAAAAATAGAGGGTGATGCATGGAAGCTGGTGAAGACAACTCATTGAGTGTGAAATTTTTGCTTAATTAATGCAAGTTGCAAGATCAATAACTTTGATTCTTAATAACTAGATTGATGAAATAATTTGTATCTTTTTCATGTTTTTTTTTAAATTTTTTTATAAAATTAAATTTTCAGCCTTAACCTTTATTTTCTATATCTTAAACCCTAAATCTTACACCCTAGAAAAACACCTTACCTCTGATTCCCTAAACCCTAACCACAACCCCTAACCTTGAACCATAAATCCTCTAATTTAAAATGGAAGCATGGAAAAAATAGATGTTTTTCACCCTAACTAGCAAGGGTGTAAATCGTCCATCTCTTTTTCATACCTTCATTCGTGCTTCCGCTTCAAATTATAGGGTTTATGGTTTAGAGTTTATGGTTTAAGGTTATGGGTTATGGTTAAAGTTTAGGGAATTAGGAGTATGATGTATTTTTTAAGATGTAGGGTTTGGGGTTTAGAATATAAAAAATAAAAATTATAGTTTAAAATTCAATTTTTTAAAAATTTTAATAGAAAACATGATAAAAAGGTAAATAATTTTTATCCAACTAACCACCTCACTCTTCCTAATAACTAGCATTTGTTTATTATCAACGTGAGATTATTGAAGCTAAAAAAATTAGCCAATAAATTATTGCTCTAAGAATGTCGCATTAATATAAACAAAGACTAATACTCTAATTATGCATACACAAGTTAATGTTTATATTTCTTTTTTGTAATTCATAGTGCTAAATCTCAAAGTTGATTTTCAATAGTTCTTTTTATCATTTTCATTTTTAAAATAAATTAACGGTTAGGTGCAAGGGTAGTGTTTACAATTTTTTACTGGTGATATTTCTTCATAGAAAGTGATCTACTGCCAGTTCTTTCCATCGATGCAATCGAAGTCAAAGGGAATATGTATACATGATAAATTAATAATTAAGTAATTTTAGATTAGATTAAAGAATCTAAAATAAAATTATTAACAACTGGAAGTAGTGTATTATTATTAAAAAAAATAGAGGGTGACGCATGGAAACTGGTGAAGACAACTCATTGAGTGTGAAGTTTTTTCTTAATTAGTGCAAGTTGCAAGATCAGTAGGTAAGAGGGAGTTGACCTTGGATTCCTTATAACCAGGAACATCACCCTTCCAAGTTTCTCTCAACACCCAAGTCGACTCGGTTCATTTCTTTTCTTTGTCTTGGCCCTGAAGGCTGAAATATTGCTGTAACGCCTCCTTTCAGCTGTCCGCTTTGTTTTCTTCTGATACATGGAAGGAGAATTGAAGGAGTCTAAGAATTATGGCCACCAGCATCCACTGCTTCTACTATCCCATGAAGATGAGCTCATCAGCAATCCAAGTGGAGTATCTGTCTCAGCTCACTGCGCAAGATGTGGAGACAAAGTCTCAGCACCATGTTTCCGCTGTGTCGACGACTGTGGGTTCTACCTTCACAAGGTATGTGCCGAAGCACCTTTGGAACTCAATCACCCTTTCCATCAGGAGCACCCTATGGTTCTTATGGACAAATCACCTTATGTATAATATAAAATATGATATAATATATGGTATATAAATATAATGTGTACATTACAATATAAGTTAGGGACTGAAAAATAAATGAAATAAAATTTCGGTTCAAAACTATAAATTAGAGATTAGAGTGGGATTAAAATGGGTGTAAATGAAAGAAAAATAAAATTCAAATGTAAAATCGAAAGAAAATAAAAGATAAAGGGACAAAATTGAAATGAAGAAATAAGCTCGAGGGATCCGAAAGAGGATTAAACCGTATCCGAAGTCGAATAGCCAAAGAAGTTGAGTGACCATTCAGATAATTAACCTCTTTTTTAAGAACACGTGGATCCTTCCCCTGGATCGGGTCACCATACGGGTTAAGAGGGCCAAAACGACGTCGTTTTGAACGGCGTACAAATTAAAAAAGAAAGGCCAAAAATAGCTTGAACCTTCATTTGTTTCTTCTCAGCCGAAAATCAGAGAGAAAATTCTCTCTTAAACTTAAGAAATCTGCCCCTTTTTTGGTTTAAACCCAGAAATCGGTGAGCAAACCGTCACCTTGGCGGCCTACGACGGTGGAAAACATTCAAAAATCCTTCCTTTTTCATTTTAAAATCTAAATCGAACACCCAAATCGGTAAACAAAATTCCTTTCACTTCGAAACCTTAAAAAATAGAGGCCTCACACCCCTTTCATCGATTTGAAATGGTTCTGGCACTCAGTGAAAGGAAGAAAAAAGACGGCCGGCGACGGAAAGCCAACTAGACCTTCGAAGGTAAGACCTTTAAATCTAATATTTTGTATTCAAAATATAAGAAAGAGATGCTCTTAAAAAATTCGAAATACCTTGTATTGATTTTTGTTAAAATCCCGTCCCTTTTTACATTTGATATCCGTGGCTTTTATAACCATTTTTACATAATATTGAAAATCGAAATAAAATTGATTGGTTGTTGATGATTGTCCTTTGATTTGAAGATAAAAGATATATAAAATCAAACAAATTTGAAGCTCATTCTTTACTTATTAAAAATAGATTTTAGGACATCTTTAAAAACATTCTTTGATCAAAGATACAGAAGGTACAAGATGTTCAACATAAAAATAAAAGATAAAATTTTGTTTTAAGTATAATAAAGGATAAACAAGTTAGGGTTCTTTCGAAGACAAGAGTTAGATTGAAGCTTACATTCTCTAAGTCAATGAGAAGTCAATGAGAAGTGTTGAAAATATGACTTAAAATCTATCAATAATCAAGTTAAAGATATGCAATTGGAGTAATATTTTTCTAAGTTTAAATTTTAACTTTTGAAATAATGTTAAGATAGATTTCTATATTTTAAATTATATTTTTATTCGTGTCCTTTCGTCCCACATTGCACCATGGGTATTTTTAGCGGGTGGTAGAGTGGGGATGAAAATAAAAATTAACCTCACATAAAGTGGTGGGACAAACATAGTGAAAATCATTTACCTCTTTATCGTGCATCTTTTTATGCTTCTTTTGAAATTTTCTCAAAATTGAATTTTAAACCCTAACCCTTATCTTCTATATCCTAAACCCTAAATCCTACAACCTAAAAATTACACCCTACCCCTACTTTCCTAAACCCTAACTATAACCCCTAACCTTGAACCTAAACCCTAAACCCTCTAATTTAAAACGGAGGCACAAATAGAGGCATAAGAAAGAGGTAAACGATTTGCACTCGAACAAACATGAATATGATATTGTACCATCTCATCTTTAAATAAAAATCATTTGTCCCTTCTCAAACATGGCACGGGGTTGCTTAATCTTTGTAGAAGCTTCTTGTTAGTTTCGGTTGGGGCTTCTATCCAAAACATCTAGTTTGCAAGAAATGAGAAGGTGTTCAAACACAAACATACCAGTCTTAAGGACATGTTTTCTTCTCAAAATTACGTGTTCTTTTCTAGATTAAGTCTTGAAAGGATGCATGGTCCTAGATATTGATGAGTGGTGGATTGACTCAAGGAGAGGATTTGAAAATATCCCGATCTGTGGGGACTGTGTTGTTGAATGGAAACCTACGGAAAAAGGTTTGGTTAAATTCAATGTGGATGGGGCTGTCAAGGATAAAGAGGCAGCTTACACTACAAACGCCACTATTATTGTTAACCATTTGCGGCGTTTTCAAAACAATGCCACTATTAAGTAGTTAATTGTGGCGCTTACACTACAAACGCCGCTATTATTATAGTTATTGCGGTGTTTTTGTCGCAAACGCCACAAATACTTATGTCTGTTGCGGCGTTTACACTCTTTGTGGCGATTGTGATAAAACGTCATTGTATATGGCATATATTGTGGCGTTTGGTATAAAAACGCCACTATAATTACCGCTATAGATCAGTTCTGTAGTGGATGTTGGTGGATGATCCTAATGGAGATCGACAAATCTCAATTTCTGTCTCAATCACTTGTTTCAGAACAACAAAAAAATTAGATACTTTTAATTTTTCATGTAAAAATAATATTTATTTATCGTATTTTAAGTTTTAGATAATTATTATATATACATTATTATATATATTTATATTTTACCTTCACAAGGTATGTGCCTTTTGGGTTGCATTGGGATTTTTACTATCGAACCTTAACTATTGAGATACATATACTCTACAAAATTCTCTTGGCAAGATCCATATTCCGTACAAACTTTTTATCATAAGACATATCTAACCTCATGTCAACATCCACAATCTAAACAATAAACTGAAATTTGAGTGAATTTATTTTAACATAGATATATAAAAAAAACATCATGAATACAGTTAAATTAGGAACAAGGATTTAAAAAGAGTTCATGGTCGCGTTTTCAGTCACGTCGGATTTGTTACAGAAATCGCAGTCGTGATTTTTTTTAACTCACAGAAATCTAGAGATGAAATTTGACCGACGATTCTTTTTTTTTCCTGAGAGTTTTTGAAATAATGATACAATAATAGGAATAACATACCATTGTCGTCATTATTGACCGTTAAACGTTAAATTATGTCCGTCATCATCGATCGTTATTGACATGATTTTGAATCACACTGTTATCTATGTTATTAACAATTTCAATCGATAACGTTACCATTAAATAACACTGATACAATAACAAGAATAATATACTATTGTCGTCGTTATTAACCGTTAAACGTTAAATTATGTCCGTCATCATCGATCGTTATTGACGTGATTTCGAATCACACTGTTATCTATGTTATTAACGATTTCAATCGATAACATTATCATTAAATAACAGTCATTATAGCGATAAAATTTTAAAAAGAAAACATATATAATAAATTAATAACTAAATAATTTTAGATTAGATTAGAGAATCTAAAATAAAATTATGAACAACTGGAATTAGTCTATTATTATTAAAATAAAAATTAGAAGGTGATGCATGGTAGCCGGTGAAGATAACTCATTGAATGTGAAGATTTCGCTTAATTAGTGCAAGTTGCAAGAGCAGTAACATTGATTCCTAATAACTAGCATAACTAGCAACCTCACTCTTGCAAGTTGTAACGACCCTTTTTAAAAAAGGCTTAACTCAATAATAGGTGCTCAAAGTATACATCTTTTCTGAAATAGGTGTCTAATGTTTTTTTTTTGGCTAAAATAAGTGCCTAAACTATATATTTTTTTTCTGAGATAGGTGCGTAATGTATTTTTTGGCTGAAATAGGTGCCTAAAGTTGTATTCCCTTAGTGTTTTAAGGTAACAGTGTTAAAAGAAAATTGTTTAATTCATAAACAAGTACCTAAACTATATATTTTTTAAAAAATAGGTGCCTAATGTAATTTTTATTAAAATAAATACCTAATTTTTTTTCTTATAAGTAACTTATATTTCTTATAAGATATAAAATTAGTTATATCTTAAATTAATCATTTAACCTTTTAAATTATGAGAAAAAATTATTTTTTAACAACACTAAAATAAAAAATAATTAAAATTTATATAATTTTATATTAATATTTTTATATTTTCCACAACAATCATCAATGGGACAAATCGATTGACTTGCAAGGACATGCCGCCGGTTTACATAGGGAATATATACAAAAATTCTTATATTCCTATTACATTTATAATTGTATCGAAAAAGAATTGGAAATATTAATATAAAATTATATAAATTTAATTATTTTTTATTTTAGTGTTGTTAAAAAATATTTTTTTCTCACAATTTCAGCTACTAATCAAATTTAAATAAATTATTAATTAATTATAATAAATAATTTAATAGATTAAAACGATGATATATAAATAATTTTACATCTTATAAGAAATATAAATTACTTATAAGAAAAAATTAGGCATTTATTTCAATAAAAATTACATTAGGAACCTATTTTAAAATATATATATAGTTTAGGTACTTATTTATAAATTAAACAATTTTCTTTTAACAGTGTTACCTTAAAATACTAAGGGAATAAAACTTTAGGCACCTATTTCAGCCAAAAAATACATTAGGCACTTATCTCAGAAAAAATATATAATTTAGACGCTTATTTCAGCCAAAAAAAATATTAGGCACCTATTTTAGAAAAAGTGTATACTTTAAGCACTTATTACTAAGTTAAGCCTTTAAAAAACAATAATAAAATAATAAGTGTGTGGGTAAAAAAGGGTCATTAGTTTGTAAAAATGGAAAATTGAAAATTAGGTTTTGAAGAGGGGAAATTTAAAAATTAAGGTTAGAGATTAAAAATTAGAATTGGGAAAATTAGGAAAAATTAGGAATTAGGTTTTAAAATATGAATTAGAATAAAAAAATGGGGAATTTAATTTAGAAAAGGGAAATTGAAGGAAATTATTAAAAACTTAATTAAAAACATTGGAAAATAATTGATAAATGTATTTGAAAATGATTTTAAAAATTGGAGTCATCACTGGTCACTTTGGTAGATCAGACACCGTCAAAACCAGAGACTCGAAATGAATTGGGTTCGAGAGTCGGTTACAATTAAAAACGTGTTAGCGTTTAAAATCGCCCAAAATTAGCACCTTTACAAAATACCTTTTAATTAATTTTGAATTTTCCGATTTAAAGTAGCATTTAAATTAATATTTGTTAAAAAAATTCAAATTTATTTTAATCGTATCTTTATTCGAAGGTAAACGCATACACCGCCACCATTACGCCTAGTGTCAGGCCCGTTACGACCGAATAAAGATATATCACATTAGGTTCATTAATTAATGAGGTGTGATATAAGCAAAATAAATGATACAAGATATGTAAAATACATATGCAAAAATAATAAATAAAAGCAAGCTTAAAAAAAACATGATACAAATAAGTACAAGTATGCACAACAAGTATGCAAAATAAATTAAAAGCATGATAAAATAAGTATATACAACATAAACATACATGCATACCATAGGATTAAATGAAAATATAAATAACTAAAAACATAATTAAAATAAAAAAAAAAGTGTCTTAAATATGGAAACATGACCAAAATCGAATTAAAATAAAACAACTGGTTTAATTTGAAAACGGGAAAGGATTAAATCAAAAGAAATTAAAATGTTTAAGACCAAATCAGAATATAAGATAACTTATTTCATGAATTAGTGATTAAAATGGAGGGAAAAGGAAATTTAGGGGGTTAAAATCGAAGAAAATAGAAATCAGATTCAATTCAGTAACCATATTGAAAAACGAAACAAAATATGGAGGATTTCAGTAGTGAATAGCCTGGGACAGAGGGTTTTAAAACATAAAAAAGAATATCCATTTTAAAATCAGAGACCAAATATAAAACATAAAAAAAATTCAAAGGCCCCTTTTATCTCCTTATTTCCTCTCAACCGAAAATCAAGTTCTCAAAACTCTCTGAATCCCTTCAAATAAGGATGTAAAAAAGTTGACCCGACCTGAAAACCCGATTAAAACCTGTTCGAGTCAGATCTGGTTTGACCCAAGGATGTAATGACTCAAACCCGATCTGTATCCGACTGTTGTTGACTCGAACTCGAGTTGGACCTGTTACTGTAGTAACCGAACCCAAACTGTATCCGATCGAGAATGACCCGAACCCGATTTCAACCTATTACTGTGGACTCGAAACCCTACCTGCATCCGAATGAAACAAACCCAAACCCGAGTCTGAGATTAATTTACTTTTAGTGTAAAAATTTTGGAAGGAATAAAAAAGAGGAAAAATTTTGGAGGGAATTAATATAAATAGTAAATTTTAGAGGGAATTAATATATATAATAAATTTTGGAGTATTATTATTATTATTATAACATATAATCAAATAATAAACTTTGATTAAATATAATCAATTAAAAATATAAAAAAGAAGATTAGATTTAAATATTAATTTGACACTACTCTAGGTCAGGTAAAAAATTTCGCAAATTTTTATATAGGTCGCGCCTAAAAAATCGAATCTCGTGCCGCTCTACACCTTATTTTACAGTTATTTCAATTTGATTATGATCACTCGAAAATTAAGTTTTAAATTTTATTTTTTATTCGATTTGATCCTCATTTAATTAAAATTAGATTACATATTTTAAAATTGTTTCAATTTGATCATAGGGAATTAGTTTAGTGATTGAAGAATTGGTCTTAGAGAACTAATTTAGTGATTTAGACTTAAAGGATTAGTGTTAGGCTTAAAGAATTAATAATATATATACATTAATTAAATATATATATATACACATTAGTTTATAAATAAATTAAACACATATATTAGTATACATTTAAATATATTATATATAAAGTATATTATATATATTATAACTATATTATATATTACATATAATACATTAATACATAAAGTATAATATATATAAGTATATTAAATTATATTATATACATAGTATATACTAATGTATATTATATACATATATACATTTAGTATATATGCATATATATAGATAAGTAATAAGTATACGTATATTAATGTATACTACTATATAGTATATAAGTATATATATACTTACATATTTACATACATATATATTATATACATATATATGCATATTATATATTATATATATACATATATATTATTATACATTTCATATTTCCATATATAATATCATACCGTATATAATAGTATAAATTCTATATATTTTATATAATATAAATTTCATATAAAGAATATATTTCATATATTATATAAATTTCATATTTATATTTTTAAAATGTATTAAACTATATTAAATAGGTATAAATTATAATATAATAAAGTATATTAAAATTAAAATTTTCACCGAATTTAACTATTATTAATTTACAATTTTTGTAATATAGTCCTTACAACTTTATTTTTATTTTAAATTGATTATTATTTAATTTTCTAATTTAGTTTAGTGTTTTTAATAATATGATATTTTATTTTATTAATGTTTATCCTTTTTAATTTAAAATTTTATTCTTTCTAGTCCAATGTTTATTCCTTATTATTTTTTGTAATTCATCTCAATTTTTAAGATATGAATCATTTGATTATATTTCTGTATAGTTTAGTGCGTAATATTTATTTTTAATGGATTCATGCTAGTTAAAGACGTTAGATATTAAATAATTAATTCGAAATGAATGATCAACCATTCAACCCAAAGTCTATCGGTTATTTACTTAATTACTTATTTGTGTACCAAACTCAAACATAATAATTTTAATTAATATGAATTTAAAACCCGAATTAATTCGACCTGAAATAAAACCGATATGAAATGAACCCGATTTGAAATGCAACCGAACTGAAATAAACCCGACCTGAAATAAACCTGTCAATTATCTAATTTGGGCCCGAACCGTTTGAACCCGACCTGAAACGAACCCGACCTGAAATGAACTCGACCTGAAATGGACCCGACCTGAAAAGGACCCAACCTGAAATGGACCCGCACCTAACCCGAATCGAGTCAAAACATCAAATCAACCTGAAATGACTTTATCCGATTTTACTCGACCTGACAGCACCCGACCTAAAACCCATCCGAGTAACTGTTTTTACATCCCTACCTTCAAACAAAACCCAGAAAATGATGAATGTTGAAGAACATTCATCTGAAAACCTAGAAACCTCTGCCCTATTTCCAAAAATCGCGGTGGTCGACAAGTTTGAAAAAACCTCTAAAATTTCTTCTTTTCGAGAATAAAATCAAAGAACAACCTTTCCTTCTTCGATTATGAAATCAGAAGCCCCTTTTCTCTTTTACAATCGAAAACCAGAAAAACAAATTTCTTTTCTTTCCTTTTGAAATCGAATCGAAAATGCAAAGCTACTCCCCTTTGCCTCCGATTCTCGGTTCACCGACGACACAAGTGCCAAGGATCATCACCGGAGAAGCGACGAGAAATGAAAGAAGATTTGAAGGTAAAAACCCTAAAGCCTAAACTTATTTTTTCCGATTTGATGCATGCAAAAAATGGAAAAAGATATACCTCTAAAATGTATTTCTTTTTATTGATTCAATGATGGTGGAGGAACCCCTTACAACTGTCTCGGTTCTCTCTCTTATAGCCGAATGATATTATACTTAGAATAAAGGAGAAACAAAAATCCTCATTTTGCTATTGGTTGATGCTAGGATTTTTGTTTGGTTCGTTTGAAATCTCTGACATATCTCTGGAATATTTGTTGTGATTCCTCTGAAATTCCTGAATTTTTTTAAATTTCTCTATTATTTGTTCATTTCGACCTCTGAAATTCTGATTTTTTGGATGTGAATCGCACGATTCTGATGTTCTTTTTGTTTTCTTACATGTGATGGCCGTAATTAGGGGGAAGGGGACCAACAAGGACGATGGTATCATGGCCGGACGATCGGTGGGCATGGATAGCACGCACTGCGCAAAGGAGATGGATGAGCACTAGGGTTTTCTGTTAGACCATCCGATTATGGGCTCAAATTGAATCGGGCTTGTATTAATTTTTTTAATGGATTATTGATAAATAAAAATAGATTTGGGCTTATTTATTTAAATTATTTTGGGTTTAATAAATTGGACTGAATTTAATGAAAATGGGCTACTCATTTAATTTCAAAGTGGGTTATCATTTATAATTGGGTTTATTATTATTGGATCTTGTTATTTAAATTAATTATTTTAATAATTATTATAATTATAATAATAATATAATAATATAATATAAGACAACTTTAAATAGAAATACTAATACTAATACTATAATAATAAAATAAAATTCATAATTAAAACGAATGGTAAAACATAACATAATGTAATACAAGTTAATTAATTTCTTTTAGGATTTTAGATAATAATAAATACAGTAACTACCTATATGTAATAATATATTTTTTGGTTTTTGAAATAATATTTAACAAGATATAAGTAATAACTAAAGTTTGAATTTAAAGTTCAGCCCATTATTTTAAAATTAACGAAAATTTAATTCGGGTTTATACCCGAACCGAATAAAATTAATGATTATACAAATTACTAAAGGTCACAAGAAGTTGTGATCAAATGTTTTCCGGAAAGAAAGCTAGGAAAATACAGACAAGATACTGTTTTTAAAATACAAAGATTTATTTGTAACTTATACTAAAGATCTTGTGAAGCACGTCATAATAATAATTATTCAGAAAGTCATTTATGCTATATTTATAAAAAAAACAGAAATTCAAATTATGAGTAAAAATCATTTGTCTCTTTATCATGCTTCTATCTATTTCTCCCGTTAAAAATTTCTAAAAAATTCTAAAAGATTAAAATTTAAACCCTAACCCTTATTTTCTATATCCTAAACTCTAAATCCTATTCCCTAAAAATATACCCTACCCCTAATTCCCTAAACCCTAACCAAAACCCCTAACCTAGAACCCTAAACCATACACCCTAAACCCTCTAATTTAAAACTGAGACATAGATGAAGGCATGAGAAATAAGTAGACGATTTACACCCCAAATTATAGTTTTTTCAAATTTGGTATGAAATGGATTATTTAAACTAATTAACTAAAAATATTTAATATGTTATATATATTAAATATAGATTTTAAACTAATATTCATTAAGACTTAATGTAAGGGTTTTAACTAACTTTTTATCATAAAAATTCTTCAAATAAAACAATATATGATGTTCATTTTAAGAGATATTCGTTTAATCACTAATATAAAATGGTACGAAAGTTGTCAAGAAGTAAAGTGTGTGTTTAAGATTTAAGAATTTTTTTATTTAGGGATTTGATCGGTTGATTTGGGATTTAAAAATTATATTTTTATTTTAAATATAAAATAATATTAAAATATTAATAAAATAAGTCATGTCATAAAAAATATTAATAAAATAAATCAAATCATCTTAGAAGGCTCAAGAGTAATTTAAAAGTTAAATAATTAGATTAAAAATTTTAAATTTTAGTGATAAAATAAGAATGAGAATAACGTTGAGGGATGAATGGTATAATTCGCCCCATTTATAATTATAGCCACCAACCCACCAACTCCGGACTCCAAGTGACAATTAGATTAAATTAAATAGCTGATCCTGTGAGAAAGGATAAGATCAAGCATTGACCATTGTTTATTCAGAAAACCTCAGTTTCTCTGTCTCATTCACTTGTGATGTTGTTTTCCCATTCATAGTTTGCTCCCAAAATCAAGCTCCTGCTTTATTAGTAGTAGATTAATTTGGGTAAGACACAGGGAAAGAAGGAAGGAGAAATGGAGGAGTCTGAGAATTATAGTCACCAACATCCACTGCTTCTACTATCCCATGAAGATGAGCTCATCAGCAATCCAAGTGGAGTATCTGTCTCAGCTCACTGCGCAAGATGTGGAGACAAAGTCTCAGCACCATGTTTCCGCTGTGTCGACGACTGTGGGTTCTACCTTCACAAGGTATGTGCCGAAGCACCTTTGGAACTCAATCACCCTTTCCATCAGGAGCACCCTATGGTTCTTATGGACAAATCACCTTATGAATATGGAGGGTGGAGTTGCAATTTTTGCGGTAAAACGGGTAAGAAGTTCGTTTATCATTGCTCTTGCAAATTTGACTTCCATATTAGATGTGCTTTGTTTACTTTTAATATGGCTGAAAATAATTTGAAAGAGCTTGAGCATGTTGCCCTTCTACCTCCATTGGTTTCATCTAAAAATGAGGATGATGAGCAACTTGAAGATGTTGCCAAGTGCTTTGGGTGTTGGGAACCATTAGGAAATTATACATACTTCTCTCCTGATTGTGGATTTAATCTGCATAAGAAATGTGCTGAATTGTCTATCAAACTGAATCATATGTGTCATGTCAAGCATCCTCTTGTTCTACAATTTAATAGACTCTCTTGCGAGATATGCCAAGTGAACAGAGAAAGGGGTATGGGATTTGTTTATAGTTGTTCACCTTGTAAGTTTGCTCTCCACATTGAATGTCTATCACCCTCAACCATTTTTGAAGGTAAAAGTCATCCACATCCATTTACCTTCATTTGGAGACGAGTTCCATTCATGTGTGATGCGTGTGGCACGGAGGGAAATCATGTTGCATACGCATGTGGTACATGTGGCGTTATGCTCCATAAAAAATGTATTTCATTGCCACACATTATTAAAAGTAACTGGCATGACCATCGTCTTTTCCATAAATATTTCTTTTACCAAGAAGATTTTGGATGTTTGGATTGTCTAATATGTCACGACGAGGTCAATACTGAGCATGGAAGTTATTCTTGTTCAAAATGCAATGCAATATTCCATGTGAATTGTGCATTGAAAGATAAAGATTTGTATTCTATAGTAGAAGATGAAGATGATGAATCTCTTGAGGTATTTGTTAGTTCTATAACTGATGTCCTAGAACGGAATGATGCCGGCGAAGCCACAATGATACAACATTTCAAGCATATTCATCCCTTAATGTTGAGTGACAAAGTAAGTGAATATAAGGATAAATGTTGTGATGGATGCATGCTACCAATCTCAGCCTCATTTTATTATTGTTTAAATTGTGATTTTTTTCTGCATAAAGTATGTGCCGAGTTATCACAAGTAAAGCATGTTTGGCATCATAGCTGCCAAAAATTATTACTCCTCACTTCAAATGAACTTTTTGAATGTGTAAAATGTGATCATGTGTCTAAAGCTTTTACCTATAAATGTGAAGAATGCGGTGACTATATATGCCTTCGATGTATTTTTGCTCTTACACCTGGTGCTCAAACATGTCAAGGACATAAGCACTCCCTCTTGTTTTATAAAGATTATGAAGGGCAATGCAGTGGTTGTGGCGATGATGATATAGAAGGGTTGTTCCGTTGCAAGAAATGCAATTTTTCTTTAGATCATAAGTGTTTTTCATTGCCCATTACAGTCAAGGACAAATGTGATGAACATCTTCTTTCCCTTACTCCTCTTGATAATAACAGTTATTCAGAAAGTCATTACTGCGATATCTGTGAAGAAAGTAGAGAGATTCAAAACTTTGGTTCTATCATTGTGCAACCTGCGGTACTTCAACTCATGTCGATTGTGTTCTTGGAAAATTGCCATTCCTCAAACTTGGGAGTATTCTTAATCTAAGAGAGGAGACTCATGAGCACCCTGTCACTCTTGTTAAGAAGATTTATTATTATCCAAATTGCAGCGATTGCGGTAAGCCCTGTGTAGATTTGTCTCTCGAATGTACAAAGTCCGGATGCAACTATATTTGCCATGCTTCGTGTCCTTGATAACAAGTCCATTGGTTCAGATAGGGAGGACGGATTTGCTGCTGGTTCCTGTGCTTGGAAACTACCACTGCTCTTTGGGGGAAAACACAATGTATGATCCATTTTATTTCTTGTAATGCTTTGTAGTGTTTTATTATCCAAACTTTGTTTTGCTGTTTAAAGTTCGTATTCAAACTATGACTTGTTTGTTCCTGTACTGTAACTGTGTTTTAATTTGTAGTTTTTGAACATGTAATTGTGTTTTTTATTATTCAAACTATGCAATGCTGGTTTCTGTGTTTAGTTTCTTTTCTTTTGATAAATAGATTTAAGTCACTTATACTGTAGTGAACAATGAACATGTCCTCCCCCAATGGACAACAAAATAGAAAAATCTGCTTTCATTATCTACATGCAAACACAGTGTAATGTAACAGAGGCAAGTTCTCACCAAATTCAACGAAACTCAAATCCAGCACTTGCACAGCAGAAGGATGCAAGAGAAAAAAAAAACAAAATTTGATAAATGAAAGGTAAATATTACACAGATTGCAGCAAATGTAGTAAGCCTTGTGTGTTTAGGTTTCTTTTAAGGGTTAATTACCGCCGGGTCATATTTGTTTGCCCCGGTACAAATTTAGTTACCGATTTTGAAAATCAACTAATACAATTACATATGTTTTCGGGATGTAAACTTATAGTCACCCCGACGTTGTCGTTAAGGGTTAAATTACCTAGATAATCATTAAATAATAATTTTATTTTTTATTTTATCTTTAATTTAACCCTCAAAATTTTACTTTTATATTTTTACCATTTTTCTAAAAAAATCCATTTATCTAAAAATATATAACACCATTCCTTTGCTCAATAACCCTTAATACCCCTGCAATCAAACCAATTTCATAATTTTTGAAAAAGAAATTACCCGATCAATTACCTCTTTGGTCTTCTTCATAGTTCATTATTCCACCAGGTTCAGATTAGATCTCCTCAATCTCTCGTAAGTCAATTTCGGCCTGCTTACAGTGGGCAACTTCTGCCACAATGTAAGTAAGCCACCAGTTGGATAGTATTTGTATCATACTCCCAAGTTCACTTGTACCTCCGGCACAACTCACTTCCCTTAAAGTTCACACATAATATTAAAATGTGGCAGCAACGCAGTATAACGGCCGCATTGTAACGTTTTTTAAGGTTACCGTGATGCATTATAAGCGCAACGTGATGAAGGAACCGCATCAGACTTTTACGATACGAAACCGTTACATAACCCCTCAACATGTCATATATTGCGCCATAACACCGCATCACCACAATAAAACATCAAAAATGATCTAAAATATAAATCTCTAAAAATAAAACACTTTCAAGATTTATTTGTAAGTTCATAATCGCATAGTCTAACTATAAATGATAATGAAATTAATAAATTATCTTAAAATTATCATTCCTACCAACTAAATATATATTATCCTACACAAAGTTCTCAAGGTTGCAAAATATAAATATAAATATAAACAATATTTAAAATTTTGAGAATTTTTAGAAATAAATCAAGACCGTATCGGCCGTTACGCGTTATGTAACGATCGCAGCGTCCACAACCGCGACTAGAGATGGGCTCGGGTCGGGGTTTCGGCCCACCTGAACCCAACCCAAATATTTTTTTCAAAAAATGCGACTTGACCCGACCCGAACTATAGAAAAAAATAAATTTAGGGACTAAATTGTAAAAAAAATTTGGGGGACTTAATTATAAAAATATAATTTTAAGGACTAAATTATAAATAAAAAATATTTTTATGATCTAATTATAAAAATATATATAAATAGAGGACCATTATTATAAATGTCCCTAAAAAATTATAAAAAATTATATATTTAATCCCGGTTCGGGTCAGGTCGGATATTTTACACCCTAAACCCAAACCCGATCCGATGCTATTTTTAAAAAGTCACTTGATCCGACCCGACCTGATCCCGATTTTTTCATCAAAAAGTCCGACCTGATCGGACCGGATAAAATACCCCATCCCTAACCTCGACAAAGGCTGCAACTGCAATTTAATACTACGAGTTCACAAAACACCTAACGGGAAAGGCATGTCCTCCCCTCTTTCCCAATACTTTCGGAAAACAGAATGTGATTTAGGGTATTGGGTGTAACCACCAAAGGAAAGTTCAAATAGATGCAGGTGTACTGTAAAATTCAACAAAGTACCCTGTAGGGAAGGCTGTTTCCCCCTCCCCTTCATTCTCAAATCCTAATGAAAGCAAAGCTTGATCCAAGTTATAGGGCACAATCAACATAGAAAACTTTAGAAACCGATTGTTATCAGTGATCTTCTGTAGTTGGTGTTTTAAATTTATATTGAGAAAACAAGGGAATGGTGTTTTAAATTTTTAGAGAAATTGTTTTTTTTTTAAATGACAAAAATATAAAAGTTTAAAATTTTAAGGTCAAATTAAAGATAAAATAAAAATAATTATTTAGTGACTATCTAGGTAATTTTACTTTTTTATTGTGTCAATTCATCTTTCCTCTAACGCTTAACGGCCTTTAACGTTAGAATGACTATAAGTTTACAACCCGATAATGTATGTGATTGTACTGGTTGATTTTTAAAATCGGTGAGTAAATTTATATTAAGGATAAACAACTGTAACCTCCGCGATAATTAACCCTTCTTTTAATTAAGAATATGTGAAGATAAGTGTAGGGTCTTCGATTCCATTACATTTTGCCATTGGATCCAAGATTAAATTAGCAAAATTAAAACGGGTTAACACCCCAAATAAAATTAGTGATTACATCAATTATCTAAAAAAATTTATCTGTAAAGAAATCATTTGGACCAAAAATAAAACTTTAAGGGTTGAATTACAAATCTGTAGCACTATTGAATCGCAAACTGAGGGCACTATGTTAGAAACACTAGTTGAAGAAATGCAAATCTAGAGCTTACCGTCATCATCCGACCATCAGAGGATGTTGCACGCATCACACGTACCGCCAGTCGTGCGTGGTCATACATTTGAAGATTGAGTTACACCAAGTGAACTTGGATGAGTTGGTCGAGTCAAGTCGAGTTAACTCAAGCTTAGTTTGAACAAATTGGACAAGATTGGGTGTGTCAAGTTATTGAGCCACCAGCTGTCATTGTCGATGCCACCACCATTGATCATTTTCGTTTACTGTTGATCGTTGTCATTAACTTTTTTGGAGACCTTACTTAGAGGTTTCTCGATATTGTGAGTCTATTGACGCAATCCGTTTTTTCAAATTTAAACTTGGTAAGTTGTTTTTACACATTTTGACCTTCTTAATTCTTTGAAGTATGGGATTAATTGATACTCATGATATTAATTGGTATATGAGGATAATTTGGGAAGCTAGAATAAGAATTTTAGCAATTCTGACTTAAGTTTTTTACACCTCGATCTCTGAAATGTTTTATGAACATCATAAGTGTAAGTTTCTTACATGTTAGTAGTTGCAAATTAGAAGACAAATGATAAACATGTGATAAGATCAACATTACGAGATTTGGTAAACATTGAGATGCCTAATGGGCTTGAGAATATTTGAGTTTATTATGAGCTTTAGAGACTGTATATGATTATTTGAATATTCGTATGATTATTTGATTGTATGATTAGTTGGTTTTCTGATATATGACAATGCCTTATATACTAGCTAAATAAATTAATATGTTTGATTGAATATTAGTTAAAGACAATACTCAATTAAATATTTATAAATCCAAAAATTACATTAGATTAAGCGGGTAAAAAATTGCTAAGCAGGATATATGATATTGCCCCTATACATAATGTAAATTGTTTAAATTGTAGGATCGATAATATGCAGACAACAACAACAGTTCACTCAAACAGTTGGGTCAAAAAGTTTTGCTCGTATAACTAATAAGGATGTATTTTTTTTTTAGTTATTGATTATTTTTTAATGCATTATATCTAATAAACGTTGGACATATTAAGTCTTCGACATTAAACACACAAAAAAGTAGCTCTTCAACGTTACACTCACAAAAAAAGGGATGAGATCAATAAATATAACTCTATTATCGATTATTTTTTTGGATAAATGTTTGTTTTTATTTCATCCAAAGAACCATCAAAGTATAATTAAAATTTACCAATTCACCAATTCATCAATAAATATAATTATTTTATTTTATTATAATAAAATTAGGATCAAATTTAAAAAATGTATGAATAGTAGGGAGTAAATGTGTAATTATTCAATTTTAATTTTAACGGCCACATCATCAGTCCGTTTGGTTTTTAATGGTCGATGGCTATTTTAATACCAAATTAATAGTTTACCGGTGTATTTGACTCTTTTTAAAGCATTGTGGCAATTTCGATAATAACCTCATAGTATTGTGGTTATCCGTGTAATTTAACCTTAAATTTATTATATATTCATAATTGATTATCACACAAAAATGAAGGAATAAAGATATAGTATGAAGCCACGACTTCAACTAATGGTTCTGCTATTGTGTATGAGATTGAAAATTAAGTTTTTGTTGATGTTTTAGGTTCAAAAAGATATGGTCGAATTCACTGTCAAGGATCATTCATTATCCGAATAAAATATTGCACATGCTATCACAGAGCTAGTCTTCTTAAGAAGTTAATCGTTAAAACAACAACTAACTTAATTTCAAGCCGAGGTAGAAATTGAGAGAGAAAAGAGAGAAACAACATATCAGAATCTCCAAAAACGAGTTTTAAGAAATTATGACGATGTTAAAACAGAACCAACAAAAGAATCCACCATCTTAGTGTTCGTTTATGATGTACACTTGAATTTATTTTACTTTAACATTAAACTATATTTTACTTTAATGTTCTAGATTTGAATTTAATTTTGATTGTCAAGTACTTTTACTTAATATTTTTTAATGATTTTTAAAATTTGTTATTATTGGATAATGTTATGGGTCAAATTTGAGTAGTATACAAATATAAAATGATTCTTTGCAAAGCAGTAACTTTAGCGGCAGTAAAAATCAATTCACACAATGGCATTTCTATAAACAAAGCCACAAATAATTGAGACATTTTACAATTTTTGTGAAAAAAAAAGTAACTATAAAGCACGACGGTTAGTGTTTACTACTAAAACACCACTATAAAGCATGATTTTTAGCGTCATTTTATACTACACCAGTAACTAAAGATAAGACAAAGTCAATGTTTTTTTTCTATTTCAAATGCAGAAAAAGAGTATGAACTTTAGCGATGACGTTTTATATAACTAAAGAGCCACTATAGAAAATTATCTTCAACTCAAACAAAAACATCGCTAATGTTTGCGACGTTGATTTCAACGACGCTTTTTACAATGTTTCTTTTTGTGCCGTGAGATATTTTAACAGCGTTAAAAATGCACTATAAGGCTAAAATGTCACTAATATCTGCAACGCTGGTTTCAACGGTGTTTCTCTTTTCCGCGAGAGTTTTTAGCGACTCTTAAAAATGTCACCATAAGGTTAAAAAATGTCTCTAGAAACTTATTTTGCTGTAATGAATAAAACTGATATAATTTAAAAGAGCTTGAGCATGTTGCCCTTCAACCTCCATTCATTTCATCTAAAAATGAGGGTGATGAACAACTTGAGTATGTTAGAAAGTGCTTTGGGTGTAGGGAACCATTAGGACATTATACATCTCTCTTGATTGTGGATTTAATCTGCATAAGAAATGTGCTGAATTGCCTCTAAAACTGAATCATATGGGTCATGGCAAGCATCCTCTTCTTTTGCAATTTAACAGCGATCGGCGGCTCTCTGGCAAGATATGCCAAGAAAAACAACGAAGAGGCCTTGTTTATGTTTGTTCACCTTGTAAGTTTGCTCTCAACATTGAATGTGCATCACCCTCACACAATTGTTGAAGATAAAAGTCATCCACACCCATTTATATTGTTTTGGAAACGAGTTCCATTCATGTGTGATGCGTGTGGCACGGAGGGAAATCATTTTGCATACGCATGTGGTACATGTGGTGTTATGCTCCATAAAAAATGCATTTCATTGCCCCGCATCATAAAAAATAACTGGCATGATCATCGTCTTTTTCACAAATATTTCTTTTATCAAGAAGATTTTGAATGTTTAGATTGTCTAATATGCCACGATGAGATCAATACAGAGCATGGAAGTTATTCTTGTTCAAAATGCAATGCAATATTCCATGTGAATTGTGCATTGAAAGATAAAGATTTGTATTCTATAGTAGAAGATGAAGATGATGAATCTCTTGAGGTATTTGTTAGTTCTATAATTGATGTCCTTGAACGGGATGATGTTGGGCAAGCCACAGTGATACAACATTTCAAGCATATTCACCGCTTAATGTTGAATGACAAAGTAAGTGAATACGAGAATAAATGTTGTGATGGATGCATGCTACCAATCTCTGCTTCATTTTACTATTGTTTACCATGTGATTGTTTTCTTCATAAAGTATGTGCTGAGATATCACAGGTAAAGCATGTTTGGCACCATCGCTGTCAAAAACTATTACTCCTCACTTCAGATGAAGTTTTTAATTGCATAAAATGTGTCATGTGTCTAAAGCTTTTGCCTATAAATGTGAAGAATTTTGGAGTTGTACATGCTTACGATGTGTTTTTGCTCTTACACCCGGTCCTCGAACTTGTCTAGGACATAAGCACCCCCTTCTGTTTTATAAAGACTATGAAGGGCAATGCAGCGGTTGTGGTGATGATGATATAAAAGGGTTGTTCCGTTGCAAGAAATGCGATATTTCTTTAGATCATAAATGTTTTTCACTACCCATTACATTCGAGGATAAATGTGACAAACATCTTCTTTCACTTACTCCTTATGATATTAACAGTTATTCAGAAAGTCATTACTGTGATATCTGTGAAGAAAGTAGAGATTCAAAATTTTGGTTTTATCATTGTGCAACTTGCAGTACTTTGGCTCATGTTGATTGTGTTCTTGGAAAATTGTCATTCCTCAAATTAGGGAGTACTCTTGAACTAAGGGAGTATATTCATGAGCACCCTGTCACTGTTGTTAAGAAGATTTATTACTACCCAGATTGCAGCTATTGCGGTAAACCTTGTGTCGGTTTGTGTTTTGAATATACAAAGTCCGGATGCAACTATATTCGCCATGTTGTATGTCCATGATAACAAGTCCACTGGTTCAGATAGGGAGGATGAAGCTGCTGCTGGTTCCTGTGCTTTGAAACTACCACTGCTCTTTGTGGAAAACACAATGTATGATCCCCACTTTATTACTTGTAATGCTTTATGCTTTGCTGTGTTTTATTATCCAAACTTTGTTTTGCTGTTTAAAGTTAATATTCAAACTATGCTATGCTGGTTCCTGTACAGACAAAACAACTGTGTTTTAATTTGTAGTTTGTGAACATGTGATTGTGTTTTCTATTATTCAAACTATGAAATGCTGGTTTCTTTGTTTAGTTTTCTATTCTTTTGATAAATAGATTAAATCATAATGTTAGTTTCAGTTATACATGGTTTAATTTCTCTGATTACAATCTCACTTGGTTCAGTCATGTCAATCTTAAGCAGAAATTTGAATTTCTGATAGCAGTGTATTGCCCTTTACACATCTTACAGAACTTTCAATTTCCAAACCAGATTCTCAGGTAGTAAACAAGATCATAGAGAAGAGAAGCCTAGACCTAGACGGTGTATTTTTGTAGGTGAGAACCACTGGAATTCAGAACTAATAGATGTGCAAATGGACATTTCCCAAGCTTAACTAAACCCAGATAATTCCTTCTTCAGTTTAGTAGCAGCAATTACCAGTACCTCTGTCAATTTCTCATCCTTGAATGCACTCAAAGTCAGAGGGAACGTAATGACAATTAATGAATTGTAGGATTAGATTAGAGAACTTAAAATATTATTAAGGGTAAACTATATAAATGATCATGTAATTATGGGATTGGTGTTAAATTGATTATTATACTTTTAATTTTAGTAATTTTTTCTTATAAAAGACTTATGTCTATCTTGTCCCCGTCAAAATCTCTTTTAAAATCATT
Source organism: Abelmoschus esculentus (assembly GCA_035048815.1). Classification (NCBI taxonomy): domain Eukaryota; kingdom Viridiplantae; phylum Streptophyta; class Magnoliopsida; order Malvales; family Malvaceae; genus Abelmoschus; species Abelmoschus esculentus. The sequence goes on along the minus strand of JAUCBN010000043.1, from coordinate 14,401,811 downwards.
TTTTAATAAATATATTTTTAAATTATATATTTTTATTAAACGACTAGAATAAAAAAAAATATTAAGAACTCATTTAACATCTTTTATATGTTCAAGAACCAAAATGAAGAGAGAGAAAAAACATTAGAAGCTAACTTTGAGATTAAACTCTATAAATTATTTAAATATGTAGATGTCGATCTCATGTCAACTCCTTCCATGAATGCACTCAAAGTCAGAGGGAATTAAAGAAAAGGGTAAATTGTATAGATAACCATTTAACTATCAAATTAGTGTTAATTTCACCATTATATTTTCAATTTTGGTAAAATTATCATGTAATTATTTAAATGGTTTCAATCAAACCACCAACCGTTAAAACAAGAATCAAATTGATAAATTATGTAAATAATTAATTGTTTTATTAAATTATCAAATTGATAGGTTGTGTAAATAAAATGGATCAAATGTGTAATTATAAAAATTTTATTTAACAGTCATGTTAGTCTTAACGATTGGTGACTTGATTGAAACTACTTAAATAATTAGATGTGAAAATGGAAATTTTCCACCTGAGGTTTCTAAAAAGATATTGAAACTTCGAAATAAATATAGAGAACATAATGCCAATTAAAGAATTGTAGGATTAGGTTAGAGAATATAAATAAAATTAAAGATAAACTATATGGATAATAATTTTTTTTTTGGATAAACTGTTGTGTTATTCATCCAAAAATTAATTAATAGAACTAACAATTACAACCATAGTAGTCCTATACAAATATGTTTAATTACATAAAAAATTCCAGATAAAAATCAAGAAAGAAGAAATAATTCTGGATCAACCGTTCAGTCTTATATTTACAATTTTTTGATTTGAAAAAATAATACTTCAATAGGCCGAGGAGATTTCTCATACAACCGAAAGTCCTTTCCTATCAAATCAAATAATTGAAACAGTTCCATACGATCCGTATAATCACAACAATCAACGTTTTTCCCTTTGCCCTTTACATACAGCAAGTCCTGCAGCTCAACCCAATAATCATATGCTTGTTGAATGTCTTATGCCCTTATAATCAAAACAAGAAATTTTCGCACGTATCCACAATCAACAAATATAAGATTCCTTGTCTCCATGCCTACAAAGCAAACATCTACTATCAATATTATAGCCTTAAAAGCTAACAACCTGCAACGAGTAGGTAGCCTTTCCAAAATAATTAGCCATGTAATAAAGGAGTATTTAGAAATACAAGGTGAACTTCATGCAATCTTGACCCATGGCACCTTCCTTTGACGATGGAAATAATTTAACTATCGGATTGATATCAATTTTATTATTATACTTTTAATTTTAATAATTATACCACATAATTATTTAAATAGTTATCTGTGTAGTTTCACAATAAAGTTTATTTTATAAAAGCAATTTAGTGAAATCTTCGTTTTCTTCATGCAGATTTTTTTACAGTCTGTTAAGATACGTCATAAAGTAAATACATATTACAAGAATTAGTTCAGATGAAAAAAAATGTATGTAATTTTTATAAAATACGAAGTAATTTAATAGTCTATTCATTATGTTTTAACAATCGATGGTTTTATTGAAACCATTTAAATAGTTACATGATATAATTATTAAAATTAAAAATATAATAATTAAAATTGAGAACAACTTTCGTGTAATATATACAAAAAGACATAAAAAAAAGATAGAAGATTTATTTATTGTTGTTCACCTTGTAAGTTTGCTATTCAGATTGAATGTGCATTTCCAATACCCTTTATTAAGGATAAACATCATCAATTCTCATTTACTTTATTTTGGAGACGAGTTACGTTCATTTGTGATGCGTGTGGCATTGAGGGATGAGGATTTGTATTTATAGTATAAAATAAAGATGAAGAATCTCTTGATATATCTTCTGTTAATTCTATAGTTAATGTCCATGAATAGAATGATGTCAGGAAAGCCACGATAATATAATATTTCAAGCATATTCATTACTTAATGTTAAATGACAAAGTAAATGAGTATGAGAATAAATATTGTGATGGGTTTTTGTTATTGGTCTCAACTTTATTTTATTATTTTTTATTATGTAATTTTTTTCTTCATAAAATTTGTACCGAGAGTTATCGAAGGTAAAGCATAGTTGGTACCATGGTTGTAAAAAACCATTACTCCTCACTTTAGATGGAGGAAGTTTTCAATTTCTAAAATATTTTTTTTTTTTGTCTAATGGTTTTATCTAATCATTACTCCTCTCACCATTAAAGTCAATCAGGAAGCCGAAATGAAAACGTAAAGATTTTAATAAAAAGGTCGAGTGTTGATCTAAATTTTTAGAAAATTGAGAATGTAAAATGAAATTGTTTTTATTTTTTAATTCTCACAAAGTGAATTGAAGCTTCATTTAAACCTTTGGCTAATAATTTTTTTTGTTAAGAATGATTATTGTAAAAATAATACTTACATTAAAAGAAAATAAATAGAGAAAAAATAAAGATATTGTTTTTTATAAAACTCTGAAGTTAGAAACAATTAAGAATAGAAAATAGGCATAAAGATAATTTTCACTCTTAACGTTTATAATTTTTTTCATGTTGTCCCCTATTCTTTTTTGGGGATAAATTTAGCCCTTGACCTATGTCTTTTTAACAAATAACTCATTTTTTAACTACCATGATAACTGAACCGTTAAAAATTTAATAATGATAACATGTCATATATATGCGATAATATATTTTAAATGACTTAACATCTAGTATATCAAATAAATACACGCGGAATATAGTTTTATTCCAATCTATAAATATAAAACAATTAAAATTCAAATAAAATATTAAAAATTAATTTTTTATTCATTAAAAATTAATTAAATTTAAAACAAAAGGCTACTAAACATTCTCAACCTTAACTATAGTAAAATCAAAATTTTATCTAAAAAGGTATGAACATAATCTGAAAAGAAAGGGTTTCGTATAGTTTGTTACCGGTGAAATCAAAGATAAAGGATTTTGATAATAATCAATTGGATTTTTATTATTTTAATTTAGAATTTAGGTATTTTAGTTTTAATCTAAATCGGAGTTTTAGGGTTTTATAAATATATTTTAGTTTAGTTAGGGTCAAGAATATTTAGTAAATTTTTGTTTTGGATTTAATTAATTTTTAATATTTTATTTAAATTTTAATTGTTTTATATTTTATACTGGAATAAAATTATATTCTATATATATGCATATATTTAATAGGTTAGATTCTATGTCATTTAAAATATATTATCACATATATATGACATGTTATCATTATTAAATCTTAATAGTTCAGTTATCATGATAGTTAAAAAACGAGTTATTTGTTAAAAAGAAATAGGTCAAGGGCTAAATTTATCCCAAAAAAAGAATAGGAGCCAAAATGACAAAAGTTATAAACGTTAAGGGTGAAAATTATCTTTATGCCTAGAAAATAAAAGATGAAGTGAATTGTGCTTACTCCAAATAGGGTATTTAAGTATCCTAAAATAACCTAAATTTAATAAAATATAAATCATAAATTATTTGAATTAAATCCTAAAAGAGAAAATTTAAGTTTGAATTTCATATTCAACTAATAAGCTATCCAAATGCACAGATAAACTATTTGGCCGTGTTGATGTCATCTTCTAGAAGCTTGTTGACTTTGTGAAATGTCAATTTTCATGACAAATGTAACGCCCAAAATTGGGCCTAAAAGTTAGTGGACTGGTTTAGCCGGTTAAGCCTAGTTCGGGAATAAATTCTTAAAAATTGTTTTTTAATGAAAATAAATTATGAAAAAATATTCTAAAATCCTTATTTTACACATACTTGACTTTGGTCAACTTAATTTCAAAAATTGACCCTTTAATCCCTAATATTTTGAAATTAGTGACTATTTTGTAAAAATTGAAAACTTAAGGAAAAATTTATAAGCTAAGCCAAAATTTTGAATCTTTAAGGGGCTTTGATCCAATCCTAATTTTAATTGATTTAAACTTCCATGAGCTTATTTAAATAACTCAACCCAAATTTTAAAACACAAAACCCAAATAACTTTAGTTAAAACTCATAAACCTTATTTTATATCAAAACATAAACCCTTATTTTATTATTTTCATTTTTCCTTTTTCCCAAGGTAGAGAACAATTATCTTTTCAAGTTAAATTTGTTTTCTCTTCAATTAAATTCGTTCTAATAAATATCTATAACCTTTTCTTCTTCAAAAATCTTGTTTTCACTTGTTTTTCTTCTTCAAAAACCATGGAAGTTGGTTGGGTTAGAATTCAAGATAAGAATCATTCAATCCTATGATTTAAAAAGGTTCTTTAATGAAATTACCAAGTTATTGGCTTGGTAAAAACGTTTTTAATCTTTTGGTTCAAGAAAAATCGGTTTTCGGTCAAAAAACCATAATTTTTGTTCAAGGGTTTTTACTCATTGTTTTTGGATCCTAAATGGATGATTTTTAAATTTTTAGCATGTTTATAAAGTGATTTTAAATTCCCTAATCCTGTACTAAAGGTTTAGGAGAAGTTTGGATGGTTTTTAAGGGTTTTCGGTTAAGGTTTTGATAGGTTTTAAGGACTGTTGTGAGGGAGTCCGACTTGGGGTTTATTGTGTGCGATTAGGAGCACTAAATCCTTAGTTTTTGATACTTAAAACAGGGTAAGAAGTAGGTGATCTTGTTTGAAATGATCGAGTGAAGTTTCGGTGACTTATCGGACAAGTTTTGGTTATCGGTGAGTGGATTATGAGGTTTGCCAATTTGGAATGATTTTAAATGTGTTTTCAAAGGTTTGGGGGTGTAGGGAAGGTTTGAAAAACTTCCCTACACTCAGAAGTAAGTTTTAAGTATTGCTTTCTTAAAGGTCTCCATATTATATCGTGTTTTACTACGTTATTTGTCATTCTCTTATTGTGTTGTGCATATTTGATTATGCATGTTTTTTAAATGCTCATGAGATTTATTTTACAAAGGTTTTTATATCCCTATGATGCTCCCACGGTTTTGTTTTGAAAAAATGAGAAAAATAGTTTTTACCGGTTTATACATTTAATGCATGTATTGGTGGGATGCATTAATCTATTTCACTATTTTTTAACTCAAAATTTAAGCATTGGTTTTGTTTTTAGTGTTGGTATTAAAGATAATGAAACGTGGATAAGTTTATCGATCAATAGGATGTATAGTGCACTATAAATAAAATTCGTACGTGTGTAAATTCCTTGAGAGATGCATTAGATGTTAGCCTAGTGTTGTATGATATAACAATCATCTTATCACATTCGGGTATGGAGAACTATCCCGGACACCAAGGTGGGATCTTTAGATTGTGATAGTTAATCTGTGTGAATTCGTGTACGATGTCATTCGCATGTGTCCGTTTATCCCAACGATTGGAGGTAAATCCTTTCGTGTCACTTAACCAACATGTGAAAACGCAAGTGTAAACGATTTCTTGTTTTTGTGCAATTTGTAAATTGCATGTGTTTTATTAAAGAGCTCAAAGGTTTTGAGAACATTGCTTGTGAAGCATGTAAGACTTGTTTTGTGGCATATGCCATGTGATGAACACTTGTTGATTTTTTTTTATTAGTGACCTTGGTTGTCATAGGCTATTTTCTTTAAGCATGACTTGTTTTTATATTGATTTTCATTATAATGTGGGCTTCATTACTAGTAGTTTAACTTGTTTTATAATTCATTCACTAAGCTTCGGCTTAACCCCTCTCATTTCCTTGTAATGCAGAGAAATAAGTGAGACGATCATCCCAACAAAGCAAGGAAACTATTAGTCCTTTTAATTCATATTTAAGCTCAAGTATGTTATTTTTATGTTAGAACCTTAGGTAGTTTAGGAGCAATGGCAATGAGGAACCTTACGGTATTTGAATCGGTAATTGAGTTTGGATATTGAACTACTTGTTGGTATGCTTTTTATGAAAATACTTTTAGAATTGATTTATATCCCAATTTGGTTTAAGCATGTTGAGTTATGACTTTGATGAATATTTATTTCAATTCGTGTTATGAGCATGGAACTAGGTTGGAATGCATCTAGAAATCATGTTGAATATATTTGTGTTGTTCTTATATGTGTTTATGTGATTGTTGATGTTGAATCATGCTCTTAAGAGTTGGATATATTGTTGTTAATTAGGTTGAATTGCATCTAGCTAATATGCCATTATATGAGCTTAAAGTGTTTTTAGGGGAATTTGCATATAGATAATGTCTTGAATCCTTTGGAGGATTGAAATTTGAGATGCAAGCAAGTAATGAACCTAATTAAATATTTGTAACTTTAATTTCACAATTAATCCCTAAATTTCTAGAAAATTACATTTTGGTCCTTGAAGCATGTCTGTCGTTTTAGGACTCGTTCCTTATTTGTTTCCACTTCAATTGAATATAATCTATGCATGGACATGTAGGATCAAAATAAAGCATCTAGATTAGATTTTAAAAAATAGCACTAAAACTTAGGGTTGTTTATCGGGGCGAGTCTCCGAATTAGCCTCGATATTCCCCGTGTAGCTCGTTCCAGTCAGGTGGTGTCTAGATCGGGTCAAGGGGGTTACAACCAAATTTATGCCCACAAATCTAAACTTGAATCCAGACAAAAATTTGCAAAGCTTTTTATTCTTTTAAGAGTATTTTCTAGAATTAAAGTCCTACACACACAAAAAAAAAATTATGCCCACAAATCTAAACTTGAATCCAGACAAAAATTTGCAAAGCTTTTTTTCTTTTAAGAGTATTTTCTAGAATTAAAGTCCTACACAAAAAAAAAAAAACATTTAAAAACATCTGAATCAACATCATAAACTTACCATTAAAAGCATAATTAAAGATAAAAATATATCCATTTAAACCACTTATCACCAGACAAGATGTTTAACTCCAATAATAATAAGAGAAGATAAATTACGAGAATTAAACTAAAAGAGCTTAACGCGTTTCATAAATTATAGATCTAGAATGATAGATGAAAAGTTTTAGACAACTGTAGAGTTTATACAAGGGTAAAAGATGAAAAAGGAAATTTTTTATATCTACCCAACTACTCTCCAATTGTACTCCAATACGTAGTTCTAGGTTACTGCGTCCATAAAGTTTTATCCTTAGGATCATAGGGATAATTATTAATTATTTATTGAATTCAGAAATCTTTTAGATTATCAAACTTCTTATTCGAATATTCGATCTTGTCCACGTTACTCTTATATTTTGTAATAGATTTGACTTAACCATAGCTAACAATAAGCTTAATCATGATGGTGTATGTATTAGCCAAATATTATCATATTTCATATAGCATGCAAGAGGTAATAAAGTGCTACCTCGGATCAGTTTTACATCAGTCAAAGAGTTAAAGTCAATATGTTAAAATCAACTGAGTTAAAGTCTATTTACTTTTGAGCTCTCACTTAACCAATGGTCTAGATCAATTTATATGGATTGCTAGGATTAGTTTGAATTAAATACAATATCTTCTATCTAAGGAAATTCTATCGCACTACAACAAAATAGGTTTTCAACGACATTTTTTTAGTCTTATAGCGACGTTTTTCAGCGCCACTAAAAACTTTCCGGCGCTCAGAAAAATGCCACAAGAAACGCCACTGAAACCTACGTAGCAAAATTTTGCGGCGTTTTTGACAAAAAATGTCGCAAGAGATCAAGATATATAGCGGCGTTTGTAAACAAAAACGCCGCTGATAATTATTTTTTAGCGGCGTTTGTAAACAAAAACGCCACTAAAAACCTGTTCTTAGTGACGTTTATAAAAGAAAACGTCGCCAATTACAGTTCTATAGTGGCGTTTTCCTTTATAAACGCCGCCAAAAATATAGTACTTCCAAAAAATATATATTTAGTTCATAAATATCATATTTTTAATTTGAGTCCTATCTTATAAAGCAGAACCTAGAAATAAAATTATAAAATAATGAAATATTACATAGTTCTTAATCCTAAGATTTATAATAAAACCTATTATAGTTATTCTATACCTATTATAATACAACATCATGCCATGGTCTCTCCTCAGTGCCCAATTATGTGGCTGCAGAATCAACAATCTTTTTGAAACCATGATACGTCCTATTCTTCAAATAAACTCATCTTTTTTAGCATAATATTTATGAAGATGTTTGGAAAGCATAACCCGTATTAACTAACTGCTTTCGTCCATGAATTTAGCACAAGTTTTAGCAGTACATCTTAAATTCATGTTTATTCTGAACAAAAAAAAGATCAATCTTACCCGCAAGAAGTGAAAATGGTATCGTGTTGTTTAATGAATGATTTCAATGGCAGCCAATTTTAAGAGTAACTCTTAAAAGTGCTTTGCACCAGAAATCACACCTCCACCAAATTAATATGGCATTAAAATTGTCAGTGTGAAAATGTATATAAAGGGAAATACGTTTAACCATCATGTTCTGATTTCACATAATCAAGCCATATCAACCTATCATATAGAAGTATCTTCTCTATATAATACACGACATTTAATAGTTCTTAACAGTAAAAAGTTTGTCAGACTGCAGCTCTTTACCAATCGAGAATTAAGTAGAAGAAAGGCCTAATCCTACTACCAAGGATCAACACAGAAAAAGAAACGAGAGACATTCATTTAGAAGAGAGGTTATTATTAAGTAAGGTAGTTAGCCATGCATGGCCCACATGAAATAACAAACTAAACTATGAGTGGTAGTTTGTTATTCTCTTGAGGCTATATAAAACCTATTGAGGGATGGCATAGAAAACATCTTCTTTTGCCTACACTGAAAATTATCCTCCCTAGTCGTTCCAATATGGTATCAGTTGCCGAGCCGATCTTGTGGCCGTAACTGTCTTTCTTCTTTGCCATCATTCTTTACTGTTCTTTCTTTTCTCTTCAGTTCATGGAGTCTCTTGCCTCTGAAAATCTTGCCCTCGCCTTTGCCAACAAGCAAGTTAGCGTTAAACTCGATGACTACAATTTTCTGTCATGGAAGCAGCAGGTGCTTCTTCTTCTTCGTGGTTTAGATCTTGAAGAGTTTCTTGATGAGTCTACACCGATTCCAGAAAAATACTTAACTGATCCTTCTGGTACTCGTACCATTAATCCACAACATAAGAAGTTTGTGAAGCAGGACAGTTCTCTCGCATCTTGGCTCTTGTCGACGATCAGCCCTGGTGTTCTTCCACAACTCGTCGGTGCGGAGACAACTGCGGCGATCTGGAAGGCGGTCTGTCAACATTATTCGACACTCTCTACAACTAAGGTGATGCACCTTCATTGTCGCCTTCGATCAATCAAGAAAGGATCACTCTCCATAAGTGAATATACGTCTCAAATCAAAGAGATCTGTGATTTATTGACGTCGTGTGGAAATCCAGTTCCAGTTGTGGAACACATTGCAACAATTCTCAACGGTCTTCCTTCCGAGTTTGATCCGTTTGTTGCAGTTATCTCAGCTAGTAAAGATCCTTTCACCCTGGATGGTGCCATCTCAGTGCTTAAAGATGCTGAGTCCAGGCTTGCTGATCCCCTGCGAACTCCGGTGGGAATCAATGTTACCAGGTATGCTCCCACTGATAACAATTTTAGGTCTCAATCCAGAGCCCCGATGTGTCCAGAGGTGCCCCTGGCAACAGATCGCGTGGTCGACTTCGCCCTCAATGCCAACTTTGTGGCAAGCTCGGTCATCTGGTCGAACGATGCTGGTATAGGTTTGATCACTCCTACAAGGTCAATTCCAACTCACGATCTGTACCTAATGACACTCAAGCAAACATGGCTCGTGTAACATCAGATGGTGTTGAACCCAGCTACGATCCTTTTGTGTATTCCAGCGTGGAGCTTACAGAAGGTGGTGATGCTAATGTCACACCACAGGTCAATTCCCTAACTATGGCTGCAACTCCTGTAGGTAGTAGGTGGTATGTTGATTCGGGAGCCACTCACCATGTTACTGGACAAGAACAAAATTTGTTGAATACTCGTCCTTACACAGGTAATAGCCAAGTTTTCTTGGGTGATGGCTCTTCTATTTCTATTTCATATGTAGGATCTAAGGTTGTTTCCATTGCCTCGAGGAATCTTAGTCTTAATTCGTTGTTGCTTGTACCTTCGATTAAGAAGAATTTAATCTCGGTTTTGAGATTCACTAAAGATAACGGTGTTTACTTTGAGTTTTTGTCTAATACATGCTTGGTAAAGGATGAAAGTACAGGAGAAGTCTTGCTTCAAGGGAGCAGGAGAATGGGTTATATTACTTTGATCTGTCCTCTTCAGTTGCTGTGGCCCTCACTGCTGCTGCTGATTCCAACTACTGGCTATGGCATCAAAGGCTAGGCCATGCATCCACTGGAACTCTCAGTTTAGCTTTGAATAAGTCCTTTAATTCCAATAAATTTGTTGTATGCTCACCATGCCAATTAGGCAAGAGTCACTGTTTACCATTTTCTGATTCTACATCAGTCTATAATAGACCTTTTGTGTTGGTTGAAGCTGATGTATGGGGACCAGCACCCGTTAAATCTGCTGGCTATCAATATTATGTTTCGTTTGTCGATTTGTTCTCAAGAAATTGTTGGCTGTATCTACTAAAGTCTAAAGGAGAAGTTGCTAATGCTTTTTCTATGTTTCATGCCTTAGTTACAAATCAATTCTCCACTAACTTGATTGCTCTTCAAACTGATGGCGGTGGAGAATTTCAAGCTTTAAGAGGTGAGCTTCAACGACTTGGAATCCAACATCGTATAACTTGTCCCAAGACATCTCAACAAAATGGTGTTGTTGAGAGAAAACACCGGCATATTGTTGACACATCTCTAACTTTACTAGCTCAAGCGTCCATGCCTCTTTGTTACTGGTCACATGCCGTTCTTTCCACTGTCTTCATCATTAATAGACTGCCAACTGATGTTCTTGGAGGTATGTCACCTCATCAAAGGCTTTATGGAAAGGCACCAGATTATGATTTTTTCAAGGTATTCGGCTGTAAGTGCTTTCCTTGTTTGCGGCAATTCAACAACATAAATTCAGTTTTAGGTATGCAGAGTGTACATTTCTTGGTTATTCTCCTCAACATCAAGGGTATAAGTGTATGGATAACTCAGGAAGGATATATGTGTCTCGGCATGTTAAGTTTGATGAGACTTGCTTTCCATTTGCTATCACTAAACAAAGATCACCTCAGTCAGCTGCTGAGCCATACCTATCAGCTCCTCTCCCATATCTTTCACCGGAAGAAGTGAGTCCACCTCCAACTATGTTTGATCATCAGAATGTCTCGATGACTTCCCCTTCAAATCAAGGTCCTTGTAACAGACAAGTCACTCCTGTGACATCACACTCCTCGGGTCATTCAAACGTGAACACTCAACACTCAGGTACGTCGTCTATTGGGTCAGAACCCTTAAGAGCAGCTGACCCTTCACAAGGATCAGTAGGTCGTGCTTTGGTTAGTTCACCTGTAAGACCTGCAGTTTCTGAATCTAGTCCAGCTGCAAGCCAGCCGGCTGTGTCTCCAGTCCTACCTGAGGAAGTCGCAGTTCCAGTGCCAGGCAATGCTTCCCCACCCTTGGTTCCTGATCTCCCTCTTCCAGTAAACTCACATCGAATGTGCACTCGGAGCAAGAGTGGTATTTTAAGCCTCGAGTATTTCAAACCGAAGTGGTTACTATTCCAGTTAATGTTCATGAGGCTCTTCAAGATACTTCTTGGAAAGCTGCTGTTATGGCTGAATATCAGGCCATCATTGATAATGGCACTTGGGACCTTGTTCCTTTACCTACTGATCGAAGGGCAATCGGGTGTAAGTGGCTGTTTCGCATCAAATATAATTCTGACGGCTCAATCAGCAGATTCAAGGCCAGATTGGTTGCTAAGGGATATGCTCAGGTCCCTGGGTATGATTTTGTCGAAACATTCAGTCCAGTTGTAAAGTTCTCTACTGTGAACATTCTTTTTTCTGTGGCTGTTACTAATAACTGGTCCATTCATCAAGTTGACATAAACAATGCTTTTCTAAAGGGTGATTTGTATGAATAGGTGTACATGAGTCAGCCTGAAGGCTTTCAAACTCGTGCATCTGATGGGGCTACCCTTGTGTGCAAGCTCAACAAGGCTCTATATGGACTCCGTCAAGCACCCCGTAATTGGTTCTTAAAACTCAAAAGTTTTCTGCATGAGATTGGTTTCACAGCCTCCACTGCAGATGTGTCATTATTTGTTCGAAAAACTGAAGCTGAAACTACATATGTTGTCATTTATGTTGATGACATTCTCTTGACTGGCTCATCCGAAAAAATGCTTCAGAAGATTAAAAGTGAACTACATGACAAGTTCTCCTTAAAGGACCTTGGATTGGTTCACTATTTTCTCGGTCTTGAGGCTTATAGAACTGAGCAAGGGCTCAAATTGACTCAACAAAGATACATTCATGAGCTTCTCGATAAGGTTAACATGTCCACCACTAAACCAGTGGACACTCCCATGGCAGTCACACCGAAACTCAGCAAGTTTGATGGGCAATCCTCTGTAGATCCTCAGATGTATAGAAGTATAGTGGGTGCTTTAATCTGCATATGTCACACCAGACCTGATGTTGCACATGCCGTTAACAAGATTGCTCAGTTCATGCAGCAACCTATGGATGTTCATTGGGTTGCTGTGAAGAGAATCTTAAGATACTTGAAGGGTACGATTAACTATGGACTTTGGTTTTCTACACAACCTTCTATAGGCTCTCTTCAGTCCTTTGCCGATGCGGATTGGGGCAGTGATATGGATGATAGACGATCCATATCTGGCCAATGTGTGTTTCTGGGAGCTCATTTGCTGTCATGGGCTTCCAAAAAGCAGAAGTCTGTCTCCCGATCAACTGCTGAGGCTGAATACAAGAGCCTAGCAGATGCCACGTCTGAAATTATGTGGATCTAGGCTGTTCTTCATGACATGGGAATCAAACCAATTGAAGTGCCAAAATTATGGTGTGATAATACGAATGCTGTTGCCATGGCCGCTAATCCAGTTCTTCATGTCAAAACAAAGAACGTAGACCTTGATCTTCATTTTGTCCGTGAGAAGGTAGCACAACATCTTATGGAAGTTAACTATATACCCGCTCAGCACCAGGTTGCAGATACTCTAACAAAACCCTTACCTGTTGCAAGGTTTCAGGAACTCAGAAGCTTGTTGAAAGTGTTCCCGGTCAATTTGAAATGAAAAAAAAAATTTGAAGAAGGCGGGTGAATATTAAGTAAGGTAGTTAGCCATGCATGGCCCACATGAAATAACAAACTAAACTATGAGTGGTAGTTTGTTATTCTCTTGAGGCTATATAAAACCTATTGAGGGATGGCATAGAAAACATCTTCTTTTGCCTACACTGAAAATTATCCTCCCTAGTCGTTCCAATAGTTATGGTTATAATGAAAAGAATGCGAGCAAAATGCAAAATGTGACCTTCACTATATTAGACATTCATTCAGCTTGAAATGCATAATCAAATTATTGAGTAACATCTGAACCGAAGAAATATTGCAGAAAGGTAATTTACCTAAGATCTTGTGGGTGCAACAAAGGGACATTGGATTCATCAATCATGTTAGTTTTCTCATCGGCATCGTGAACATGCCCAAGGGGAGAAGCCAGCATCAATCCATGGTTTGATCTTGAAGCACATTTCCAGTGAAGTCTCTGCATTTTTTTTGTTAGTTAATTTCATACGTAGGAAAGAATAATGGTGCACTTTGAGGCATAAATAGTTAAGAATGTAGAACTAGTTAAATTTGATGCCATTGATCTAGGGTCCTCCACACATCTTCCATTGAAAATAGCGAACAAGCTGTGTCCTGAAGTCACTTTGAAGAGTTACTGCAGAGAGAACAGTAGATGTTAAGTGCATTTAAAGTGACCTTAGGCACCTCCGAATGAGGTTTATATTCAACATGACAATTCTTTATCTTAGGCACCTCCAAATGAGGTTTATATACAACATGACAATTCTTTATCTTTGCCAGAAATAAAATTTCAAGATTGAAGTACCTATGTCCCTTGAAGTATTTGCTCCAAAGAATCACAGTCTTCCATCTCCAATGGGGAAGAAATATTTCTCCTTTCGTTCAGGAGAGAGAGAGCTTCCATCTCTCGGTTTAAAGACATGAATGTCGTGTCTTTCGTAACAACATAAAGTAAAGCCTACACCAAAAGATATCAAACAAAATAAAACTTACAACTTACATATCAAAAGCATCTCACCCCTCACCAGTCATCGATATACAATGTCAGGGAGTCATCTGGAGAAGACGACCGTTGGAAGGGTTATTTGAATAATTATTAATTATGTTTTTATTTTCATTATTGAAACGGTGAGTTTAACTAAATCAATACGGGGTGTTTTTGCCACCCTATTGTATTTAGGGTTTCATTGGTTGTTTGCTAGAGTATCGTTTGTCTGAATGAAAAATCTCTTTCTTCCTCTTTTCCTTCTTCGATCTCTCTAAATCTGAATTCTTCTCTCCCTTACTCTTAATTCTAATTCTCAGTTCGTTAATCACAGTGACAAAGGTATCAGAGCCTTACGTTCCTCGGAAGCATGGTTGAAACACGACATCAGGCGGCTCAGCAGGTGTTGGTAACCCAGGCGGCGACTTCTGAACCATCCAATCCTACAACTGGTGTGCCGCAGTGGCAGGTAGTGACAGATAAGCTTCAAGACAATGTGAATCGATTAGAAATCACCATTGAGTCTCGATTCTTGGATATGTAGACTGTAATGCTCGTCAATATGAAGAAGATGTTAGAGATAGCTTTGGGAAAGACCATAGATACTTCGGCGATGATGGCTCCACAAGCAAGAGTTCTGGGAACCCCTCCACCGATATTGAGAACGCCAAGGAAAGAACCAGTTGTGGCTGGGACAGTGCAACAATAACCCATTCAAGGACCGGGGGTTATTGATCTGGAACAACAACATCCCAACATTCCAGCACGAGTGGAGGATGTTGACATGTCACGAGAGCCCTAAGCCCAGTTCCACAATTTCACTTACAAGCTCATCTGTCCAAAATTTGATGGGACGGATTTTCGCGGCTGGTATTGTAAATTGGAGCAGTACTTTGAAGTTGAACAAGTGCCAGAAAAAGCAAGGGTGCGAGTGGTGATGCTCCATTTGGAAGGGAGAGCACTTCATTGGCACCAGTTTGTAGCAAAGACACGCATAGGTATGCACTCAATCCTTTGGCCTGATTATTTAGCTTTACTTCGAGAGAGGTTTGCACCAAAGGGTTTTGAGGACCCCTTTGCCGAGTTAGTAGCACTGAGGCAGGTTAACTCAGTAGAACAATATTATGAAGAGTTTATCCAATTATTGACTCAGGTAGAGTTACTTGATGATTACGTTTTAAGTCTGTTCAAAAACCACCTTCGGCTAGAAATTAGTCTTATGATAAAGTTGTTGCAACCGAAGTCTTTGATGGATGCATTCCATTTAGCTCGTCATGTGGAAGTTATGGTGGGGTTGGGAAAGAAAAGGCAGTGGTCACCACCTACATGGAAAACTTCCAACCCTTTGTCTGTCTCAATTCCTCCTAAGGGGAGTAGTGGGCAAGTTAAGGGAACAGGGGAATCCGGGACTAATTCTGGTCCCTCATCCACTAGGCAGACAACCCTTTTGCTGATTAGCCCAAAAAAAGTAAGCTAGGAGGGGCAATGATATAAAAAAGGAAAACTTTGTCAGCTAGTGAGGTTGAAGAGAGAAGAAAGAAAGGGTTGTGCTTCTGGTATGCTGCCAAGTATGCACCAGGGCATAGGTATGCCCGAAGTCAGCTATATCAAATTATGGTGGAAGGTTTTGAGGAGGAAGCAGAACCTGAGGAGTTCTTAGATTGTGAAGAAATGGCAGAGCTAGAACAAGAGCCATCCAAGGAGGTACCAGTGTTGTCATTAAATGCGATGTAGGGAGCAACCAATTAGGAAACCATGAAGCTGAAAGTCAATCTTGGTGGGGTGACTTGTATAGCATTGGTAGATTCGGGGAGTACCCATAACTTCATCAACTTAGCTGTAGTCAAAAGGATAAGATGGCCTATGAGTAAGAAGAGTCAATTGAAGGTGAATGTGGGTGATGGGAGAGTGATGACTACTTTGGGTCATTGTGAAGGAGTCGACTGGAAGGTGCAGGGAAGGACTTTCATAACAAATTTTATGGTTCTGCCTCTTAAGAACTGTGACATTGTTTTAGGAGTTGAATGGTTGACTCAACCGGACATAATTACTTGAGATTTTTCAGTACTACAAATCAGGTTTACCTACAAGGAAACAGAGATTATACTTCAAGGATTACAATGGAGAGGACTGCAAGATATGAACACTAAGGAGTGTGAAAAACCTTTTGAGGAATTCACAAGGACCTTGTACTGCTGGTTTATGGATGATGAGCCCACAGTTAGAGATGAAAAGAATGCCAGATCAGTTACAACTAGACATACAAGATTTATTGACCAAGTTCAAGGAGGTTTTTGAAGAACTGAAAGGGCTTCCCCCAAAGAGAGGTCATGAACACAGAATCGAATTAGTCAATGAAAATGTGGTGGTGAAGGTACAACCTGATAGGCATCCAACCTTACAAAAAGATGAAATAGAAAGACTAGTAAGGGAAATGCTGGAATCTGGAGTGATAAGGAATAGCAGCAGCTCTTTTTCTTCTCCTATTGTCATGGTGAAGAAAAAATATGGAGGGTGGAGGATGTGCATTGATTATAGGAAATTGAACCAACTAACTATCAAGGATGGTTTTCCCATGCCACTAATAGAAGAATTACTTGATGAGCTTGGTAGAGCTTTGTTCTTTACAAAATTAGATCTTCGAGCTGGTTACCACTAGATTCGAATGAGAGAGGCAGACATCTACAAAACTGCCTTCAGGACCCATGAAGGTCATTACGAGTTTCTTGTAATGCCCTTCGGGCTTACAAATACTTCGGCCACGTTTCAGGGACTAATGAACAAGGTTTTTAAGCAACAATTGAGGAAATGTGTACTGGTATTCTTCGATGATATTTTAGTTTATTCCTCGGATTGGAAGTCACACCTTGCCTACTTGGAAGAGGTCTTACAAATATTGAAGGGGAATCAGCTGTATGTGAAGCTGTCAAAGTGTTGTTTCGGGGCCAAGGAAGTTGAGTATTTAGGCTATGTTATAGCTGGTGGAAGAATTTTTATGGATAATGCCAAAGTGGATAAAATTTTAAAATGGCCTTCCCCAAAATTTGTTAAAGAAGTGAGAAGCTTCCTGGGCTTATCAGGATACTACCGAAGATTTATTCAGAATTATGGCTGCATAGCAAGGCCATTGACTGAGATCTTGAAGAAAGGGGGATGGAGGTGGGGAATTGAAGAAGGAGATGCTTTTTCTAAGTTGAAAAAGGCTGTCAGTTCTACCTCTGTCCTTGCATTGTCGGATTTCAGTGAAAAATTTATAATTGAAACCAATGCCTCTGATTTGGGAGTGGGAGCTATATTGGTACAAAAGGGAGGCCTTTAGCATTTTTTAGCAAGGGTCTAGGAGTGAAACACCAAACCTTGTTTGTGTATAAGAAGGAGATATTGGTAGCATTGATGGCTGTCAAGAAATGGTCAACATATTTAGTTGGTAGACCATTTGTGATAAAAATCGATCATCAAAGCATTAAGTTTCTGGCTAGCAACCAAGCTATTACCCCTTTTCAACAACGATAGGTGGTGAAGGTGATGGGTTATAACTATGAGGTGCAGTATAGGAAGGTCTCCAACAATATTGTAGCTGATACATTATCAAGGAAACCAGAACTAGGGAGTTTGTTAGCTATGGGTGTGAGTAACATACAAACTGAAATGTTGGACAGAATTAAAAGTTCTTGGTTGACTGATGTGAAGATGAAAAAGATTATTGAAGATCTGGAAGGGGGAAGTGATAAGCATAGGAAGTATAAATGGGACAAAAGGCTGTTGTGGAGGAAAGATAGGTTGGTAGATGGTGAAGATACTCAATTAAGGAAGGAATTAATACAATTTTTCCATGGTAGTTCCTTAGGAGGACATTCGGGGGCTTAGGCTACCATCAAAAGAATGAGCTCTGTAGTTTACTAGAATGGATTAAGGAGGGAGGTTCGCAACTTTTTGAGGGAATATATGATTTGCCACCGATTCATAGGAGAGTTGAATCACCCGAAAGGTTTATTGCAACCTCTGCCTGTGCCAGAGACAGTTTGGCACTCGATTCAATGCTTCCACAGCTTATCATCCACAATCGGATGGACAAACGGAGAGAATGAACCAATGCCTAGAGTGTAACCCCCTAGACCGGCTTATGCGAAAAGCCCAACCTAGAGTGGTCACATTTTTTTATAAATAAATCAAGTTTCAAATAAAATCAAATAACCTGTAAAGATAATAGTTCCATCACAAGTATAGTTTCGAACACAATCAACTTAACCTGTACTGGAAAATATTAAATATTGATATCATCATCTAAAATAAAATACAATATAAAATCGTCAATCTCCAAAATAAATTACGTTTAAAACGTTGTTCACAAAATAATACACATTTCCGATGATAAAATATAATAAGTTTAAACCAACCAGTAATAAAATATAGGCACATCAGTAGCAAAATAGAGGCACATGTCACCTTAACTGAAATTCTGAATATCCAAACATTACATCAAAATATAATCGGGAAGGTGTAGATCCTCCAAGTTCCAAGTCCAGGATGCCTATCTACGGATATCTGAATGGAGAAAGAAAATGGGTATGAGCTATGAAGCCTTGTGTGTTCCAACACTGCATACAAAACACAAGTAAAATCAATAAACAATGATAATAGAAAATCAGGTCATGTATATGCATGATATGCTACCCTCCATCCGTACTCATGGATACAGTTCCCCAGAACAGTATCTGATACATGCATTAACCTAAGCCCGATAGGGCAAAAGTACCGGCCTAAGGAATTACCTTAGGGAACGGGCAGAATTACCCTGGTTGTAGCACGGGAACCGATATCAGGCGAAATTACCCTAACCGAAGCTAGGAACCGTAAACAGGCGGAATTACCAGCTGGATCAGGGCTGAACCGAATCTCAGACACAACACACCATCCCAATCCTAAAGTAGCAAGCATGCAGAAATGACAGTAATCATGATAAAAGTATCGGAAAATAGTCAAACATCAGGTATTCACCAAATCAGGAAATATCATACAGGATGTATCAGGCATACAGTAAAAACATGATATGATCATTCTTAAAGTTTAAAATAAATGTCTATGTAAATCCAGGAAAACAATCATGTGCACACGCTAGGTTCGTTTAAAATGTAAAACAGTAATATAAGGTCATCTAGCATACAATGAACACACCTCAAAATGGCAGAACAGACAGGTGGTCTACTGGGCGTTCGAGCCTCACTCTGCAGCAGTACTGGACCCTAAAGATACAAGATAGAATTTTATATTAATACCGAAGTTTAAATACTAAATTATTTATTCACTGGGTTTTAATTACATACGGGTTACGATCGGATCTCGGGATTGATCGAAACGGGAGGAGCTGGGTTTTAAATACATACGGGTTACGATCGGATCTCGGGATTGATCTAAAATTAATCAGATATCAAGATTAGACATTAATTTAAAAACACTGGACTTAACTTAACTTAAAAGAAAAGTTTGACTCGAGACTTTAAAGTCAAATTTGGAGGCTTTCGGGTTCGAATTTTGAGAAACGGACTTCACGGATGGACTCAGGACGTCGAAAAACATATAATAGGGGTTTTTGAAAATTTTGACCTTTTGGTCAAAGTCAACGCTGACGTCAATGGTTAACGGGTCGGGTCAACGGGTCAGATCGGTCAACTCGGATTGACCGGTTCGGGTTGGACCGGTTCGGTCCGGTTCAGGACCGGTTTGACTCGGATTTGACCGGTTCGGACCGCTCGGCTCCCGGCAGTCGTCCACGGTAGCCGAAAATCGCCTCCAGCAGCGCGTTGAGGCCACGCGCGGCCCATTTCGGTCGAAAAACACCTATAAATCCATATTTTTCCAGATCTAAACTCAACAACACCAAAATCGAGCCAAGATCCCAGAAAAACAATTCGAAATAAGGGTAAAAGCTTACCCGATTTACCAAATGGAGAACTCTCCGACGAAGGCCTTGCCGGCAATGATCGGAGACAAAACCGAAGGGGTTTTGTTCGTCTCGACACGGTGAGCACGGCGGAGTAGGTGACGCGCCTGAACAACGTCGACAGCTACCAGATCGAGCGAATTTCAGAGGGGTTTAAACCCTAGGTTCACCGAACCTTTCGACTGGAATTACCGGCGGTTGCGGCGGCGGCTCGGCGAGTGGCTTGGGGGGTTTTGGTCGGGGGACGACGGCCGTTCGAATGGCGATGGAGGTGACGACCACGGCGCGGTAATGGAAGAACGACTGTGATAGATTTGGATAGGGGGTAGGTGAGAGAGATAAGGGTTCGAATATGGTGGAAGGTTCCAGATCTGATATGGGTATCCAATATGATAAGGGGATTTATTTTTAATATATTATTATTTTTAATATCATTTCATGATGCCTTAAAATTATTTTAGGGAGAAACAAAACCCAAGAGCTATTTAGCTCAGTGGTTGGCTTCTAGTCAAACATACAAGGGGTTGTGGGTTTGACACCCCATAACCTCAATTCCTTTTATATATATATATATATATATATATATATATATATATTCATTAGTGGTTGCTGTGGACATAAGCCTTCAACAGAGAGAGACAGCTACTATTCAAATGCTACGATTTCACATGAAGCGTGCTCAGGACAGAATGAACAATCAAGCCGATGAAGGTAGCTTATCCAGCTCAAATTATCAGTAGGATCCAGAGTACACCCTGTCTTCCACATATCTCAACTGAAGAAGAGAGGATTGGATATGGAAATTATCACCTTGTCTGGATTGTTGAAAGGAGGATGGTGAAGCGTGGGAACAGAGTAGTTACAGAAGTGCTAAACACATTCCCAGAAGATAATGCCCATTGGGAGGTCCTTCATGATCTGTTGCAATAGTTTCTTCAATTCCATCCTTGAGGTCAAGGATTCTTTGATGGAGAAGGCATTGTAAGGGAGTCATCTGGAGAAAAGACGATGGTTGGAAGGGTTATTTGAATAATTATTAATTATGTTTTTATTTTCATTATTGAAACGGTGAGTTTAACTAAATCAATACGGGGCGTTTTGGCCACCCTATTTAGGGTTTTGGGGTTGTTTGCTAGAGTATCGTTTGTTTGAATGAAAAATCTCTTTCTTCCTTTTTTCCTTCTTCGATTTCTCTAAATCTGATTTCTTCCCTCCCTTACTCTTAATTCCAATTCTCAGTTCGTTAATCACAGTGACATACAATGAATTAGTGAAACATATTCGACAATAGGTTGTCCTGAGTACCTTAGCAAGAGAGATATCTTTATCCTTGGACTGGAAGGAGATCTCCCAAGTAACTTGTCCCTTGCAATCTTAGGGACAAGATTATAAATAATCAATCTCATTCCCAATGAAATCAAGGTTGTTTCAAAATGGTTCAAATTAGGATTGAATTTATTTTCACTAGCAAAGACAAAGGCCCCACGCACCAAAGCCGAATGATTCATTAATGAAAAAGATAAGAATAAATATAATCAATATTGACTGTAAAAAAAAAAGAACGGGCAGACCTACGACTATTATTTCCACTTTCTTACAAAGAACTGAATTGAGTTACTATTATTTTCTAACACAAAGAAAATAATTGGGCAAATAATACTATAAATTCCAATAAAATTATACCAAAAATGGCAACTTGCAGAGAATTTATAAAGCAACGATCCATATACCTTAATGAAGACAGAGACGCGAAGACGCATGGGAATTAGTTTCGGCGAAGTGACAACTTTGATTCCGGCGAGGAATAACTGGGTGGACGACCGATGCGGTGATAACTTTGATTCCGAAGAGGCAAGAATGACAAGAAAACGATGAGGCAGAGAGAGGGTTGCGGTGGAATTGGGGGGAAATGGTTTCAGTCGGGGATCGATATAACCAAACGAGTTCAGTTTGGGTCATTTGATATGGTTCAAAACGTTCAGAATTTGTGTGTTTTAATAATATTGGGTATCAAATATTTGTGTCGTTTTTATGACAAACGCCATTATAGAGTCATATTTGTGGTGTTTTTGGAGAAACGCCACTAAAATGTTATTCTCTTGCGGAATTTGTGATAAAAACAACACTACAAGGTTATTCTTTTGTAGCGTTTGTGATAAAAACGTCAGTAAAAGGTTGTACTTTTGCGGCTTTTGTAAAAACAAGCCACTAAAAGGCACTTTTTCCGGCGTTTCTCATAAAACGCCACTGTATGGGACATCTGTTGTGACGTTTCTTCTAAAAACGCCGCTAATATTGTCGATAAAAACTTGTCATATCTAATTACATCAATTCATAAGAAATTTTCTTGGATAGTTGATATCTCTCGAGATGGCAAGATTCTCCCTTATCCGATAAGTTGTTTCTTAGCATTTCTAAAACGGACTCTCTAGCATTCTCTAAGTGTTGGGTCAAGTCTGGTGGTCTCAACAAACCTGATGAAACCTCTATGTCGGATTTGTGCGCGACTATCAAGGACCCAAATATACGGGACGTGACACATACATGATAAATTAATAATTAAGGTATATATTTTAGACTAGATTAGAGAATGTAAAATAAAATTTTTAGCAATTGGAGCTAGTGTATTATTATTAAAAGAAACTAGAAGGTGATGCGTGGAAGCCGGTGAAGACAACTCATTGAGTGTGAAGTTTTTGCTTAATTAGTGCAAGTTGCAAGATCAGTAGGTAACAAGGAGTTGACCTTTGGTTCATTATAACCAGGAACATCACCCTTCCATGTTTCTCACAACACCCAAGTCGAGTTTAGTCTCCTCGGTTCATTTCCTTTTTTGTCTGGGCCCTGAATGCTGAAACGTTGTTGTAACGCCTCCGTTCAGCTGTCCTGCTTTGTTTTCTTCTGCTACTTGGAAGGAGAATGGAGGAGTCTAAGAATTATGGGCACCAGCATCCATTGCTTCTACTGTCGACTGAAGATCAGCTCATTAGCAATCCGAAGGGAGAAGTAGCTGACTGCTCCAGGTGCGGGGAGATGGTGTCTGCTTCATGTTTCCGCTGTGTTGACGACTGCGGGTTCTACCTTCACAAGGCATGTGCAGAAGCACCTTCGGAACTCAATCACCCTTTTCATCAGTATCACCCTCTTGTTCTTATGGAAAACGCACCTTATTCATCTGGATGATGGATTTGCGATTTTTGCGATAAAGAGGGTAAGAAGTTCGTTTATCATTGCTCTTGTGGTTTGTTTACATTTAATTTGGCTGAAAATAATTTGAAAGAGCTTGAGCATGTTGCCCTTCAACCTCCATTGATTTCATCTAAAAAAGAGGAGGATGAACAACTTGAGGATGTTAGAAAGTGCTTTGGGTGTTTGGAACCATTAGCAAATTATACATACTTCTCTACCGATTGTGGATTTAATCTGCATAAGAAATGTGTTGAATTACCTCTAAAACTGAATCATATGGGTCATGGCAAGCATCCTCTTGTTCTACAATTTAATAGATTCTCTTGCGCGATATGCCAAGTGAACAGAGAAAGGGGCATGGGATTTGTTTATGTTTGCTCACTTTGTAAGTTTACTTTCCACATTGAATGTGTATCAGTATCACCCTCACCTATTGTTGAAGATAAAAGTCATCCACATCCATTTACCTTCCTTTGGAGACGAGTTCCATTCATGTGTGATGCGTGTGGCACGGAGGGATATCATGTTGCATACACTTGTGGTACATGTGGCATTATGATCCATAGAAAATGCATTTCGTTGCCCGGTATCATTAAAAGTAAATGGCATGACCATCGTCTTTTTCATAAATATTACTTTCATCCAGAAGATTTTAGATGTTTGGATTGTCTAATATGCCACGATGAGATCAATACAGATCATGGAAGTTATTCTTGTTCAAAATGCAATGCAATATTCCATGTGAATTGTGCATCGAAAGACAAAGATTTGTATTCTATAGTAGAAGATGAAGATGATGAATCTCTTGAGGTATTTGTTAGTTCTATAATTGATGTCTTTGAACGGAATGATATCAGGGAAGCCACAGTGATACAACATTTCAAGCATATTCACCGCTTAATGTTGAATGACAAAGTAAGTGAATATGAGAATAAATGTTGTGATGGATGCATGCTACCAATCTCTGCTTCATTTTACTATTGTTTACCATGTGATTTTTTTCTTCATAAAGTATGTGCTGAGATATCACAGGTAAAGCATGTTTGGCACCACCGCTGCCAAAAACTATTACACCTCACTTCAGATGAAGTTTTTAGATGCATAAAATCTGATCATTTTTCTAGAGCTTTTGCTTATAAGTGTGAAGAATGTGGTGACTATATATGCCTTCGATGTGTTTTTGCTCTTACACCTGGTCCTCAAGCATGTGTAGGACATAAGCACCCCCTTTTGTTTTATAAAAACTATAAAGGGCAATGCAGTTGTGGTGACGTTGACATAGAAGGGTTGTTCCGTTGCAAGAAATGCATTTTATCTTTAGATCTCAAGTGTTTTTCATTGCCCATTACAGTTGAGGACAAATGTGATGAACATCTTCTTTCCCTTACTCCTATTGATAATAACAGTTATTCAGAAAGTCATTACTGCGATGTATGTGAAGAAAGTAGAAGTTTAAAACTTTGGTTTTATCATTGTGCAACCTGCCGTACTTCAGCTCATGTTTAAAGTTAGTATTCAAACTATGACTTGTTTGTTCCTGTACTGTAACTGTGTTTTAATTTGTAGTTTGTGAACATGTGATTGTGTTTTTTTATTATTCAAACTATGCTATGCTGGTTCCCTGTGTTTAGTTTTCTCTGATTCCAATCTTAAGCAGAGAACACACTTTAACAAGCTGAGTCATAACACTTGTTTTAAAGAGGTCTGAAATTCCAGGTATTGAGTATGCAAAACAATCAGAGGCATAAGCTGTTTCAAAATATGGAAATCAGCATAGAAAAATATGCTTTCATCATCTACAAGCAAACAGTGTAAAGTAACTGTATCGAGCCTCCTTTTTTTTTTTCTAAAAATATTTAAAGTCGAAATGAAATGGAGGTAGAAATTAGGGTCGTTACTAAACTTATTTGTTATTGAAATTAGGGATTTGAATAATTTTAGAAAATTTATGGTTTAAAATTGAGGATTTGTTTTATTAAAAAAAAAATATGAATTTGGGGATTTATAAAAAATGAGGTTTAATTAATAAAGACTCAAAATTAAGTTTTAATTAGGAAATTAGGGATTATCAAAATAATTTGGGATTTTATTAAAAAAATAGGGTTTTAAAGAATTAAAATTAGGGTTTGAAAATAAAATAATTTAGGTTTATTTTGGAGTATAATTGAAATTAATTTTGAAAAAAATGAAGTTGCCACCGTCACTTTGGTAGACCAGGCACCGTTGAAACCAGAGATTCTAAAAAATAGGTTCGGGAGTCGGTTACGGATGGGATATAAAAATATCTCACACCGCCTAAAAATTGGTATCTAATCGAATATAGTTGCCCGAATTGGAAATTTGCAAGTTCGAATTTTTATTAATTTATTATCCGTTTAAGAATGCAAACATATTTTAAAGACCTCAATATTCAAAGGTAAGCGCCTGAACCGCCACCATTACGCCTTGTGTCGGCCTAGCTACGACCGAATATTGAGCGATCCAATAATAAACCGTATTTATTATTAATTAGGTGTCATATGTTGGGCAAATAAATATACAAATTTACAAGTATGAACAAATATAAGAAAATAAAGATACGAGAAAAATAAATGTGCGAAAAATAACTTACAACACACACACACACACACACATATATATATATATATATAATATATATATATATATATGCGAGAAATTAAATATGGAAAATTTAAAACGATAAAATAAATTGCAAGAAAGTAAATGCGATAAATAAAATTGCGATAAAATTAAAAACGAAAAAAAAATAAATGCAATAAAGTAAATGTTAAATTAAACCAACGGGTCATAAATAATAAGGATCCTTTCCCGTGAAGGATCACCGTAAGATCGACGTTAGTAAGAAATAAATAAAATAATAACAAATAAATGGATAAATAAAATGCTTATATGATATATGGTATATAACCTATAGTATGTATAATATAAAATATGATATAATATATTGTATATAAATATAATGTGTACATTACAATATAAGTTAGGGACTGAAAAATAAATAAAATAAAATTTCGGTTCGAAACTATAAATTAGAAATTAGAGTGGGGATTAAAATGGGTGTAACTGAAACAAAAACAAAATTCAAAGGTAAAATCGAATGAAATTAAAAGAAAAGGGACAAAATTGAAATGAAGAAATAAGCTCGAGGGATCTGAAAGGGGATTAAACCGTATCCGAAGTCGAATAGCCAAAGAAGCTGAGTGACCATTCAGATAATTAACCTTTTTTTTATGAAAACGCGGATCCTTCCCCTGAATCGGGTCACCACGCGGGTTAAGAGGACCAAAACGACGCCGTTTTGAACAACGTATAAATTAAAAACGAAAGGCCAAAAATAGTTTTAACCTTCATTTGTTTCTTCTCAACCGAAAATCAGAGAGAATTCTCTCTTAAACTTAAGAACTCTACCTCTTTTTTGGTTTAAACCCAAAAATCGGTGAGCAAACTGTCACCTCGGCGGTCAGCGACAGTGAAAAATATTTAAAAATCCTTTTAAAATCCAAATCGAACACTCAAATCGGTAAACGAAACTCCTTTCACTTCGAAACCTTAAAAAATAGAGGCCATAAACTCCTTTCATCGTTTTGAAATGGTTTTGACACTCGGTGAAAGGAAGAACAAAGACGGTCGACGACGAAAAGCAAGCTAGACTTCGAAGGTAAGACCTTTAAATCTGATATTTTTTTATTCAAAATATAAGAAAGAAATGCTCAGGAAAAATTCGAAATACCTTGTATTGATTTTTGTTAAAATCCCGTCCCTTTTTACATTTGATATATGTGGTTTTTATAACCATTTTTACATTGAAAATGGAAATAAAATTGATTGGTTTTTTATGATTGTCCTTTGATTTGTTTTTTTTTGTGTGTGCTTGTTGGAGTTATTTCTGATTCATTCTTGCTGGCATGTACGGCTGAGAAGGGAGAGAGGGACCATTGTCTGGCTCCATGCTGGCCATATTCGAATGAGGGGGCCTTCTTCTTGTCTCTGTTTCTGTCCGAGTTCTGCAGAGGATGTTAGTTGATAAGTTTAGGACTGTTATTTTTAACTAATTGTTATTTGTGTGTTGCTTAAGTTTAGGAGAAAGTTGTTCTTTGGTTGTTGCTTTTATTTAGGAAAGTTGTTTATTTTATTTAGTATAAATTATGGTTGATGTTGAATAAAAGAATATGTTCAGTTTCTTTTATCTACCGTGTTTTCTTTTCATTAGAATTCCAACAATTGGTATCAGAGCTTTTTTCTTGAGGGACCTGTGTTAGTTATTGCACATGGAAAGCAAAAATAATTTTTCTTTGATAGCGCCTCCTACATTTGATGGAGACAATTATCCAGTTTGGGCAGTACGTATGGAGACTTACCTGGAGGATGTAGATCTTTGGGAAGCTGTGGAAGAAGACTATGAGATTCCTGTATTGCCGGCCAATCCTACCATAGCACAAATCAAAGCACAGAAAGAAAAGAAATCAAGGAAAGCAAAAGCAAAAGCCTATTTATTTGCTGCAGCATCACCGACGATTTTCACCCGAATCATGTCTCTAAAGTCAGCAAAAGAGATACGAGACTATCTCAAGGTTGAGTACGAGGGAGATGAAAAAATTCGTGGGATGCAAGTGTTAAATCTTGTACGTGAATTTGAGCTGCAGAAGATGAAGGAGACTGAGACAGTCAAGGAGTATTTGACAGACTCATAATCATAGCCAATAAAGTCAGACTGCTAGGTTCGTCTCTAGCATATTCAAGGATTGTGCAAAAAATCCTTGTAACGATACCTGAAAGGTTTGAGGCCACTATCACCACCTTAGAGAACACGAAAGATATATCAAAGATGAGTTTGGCGGAACTCTTAAGTGCTTTGCAAGCATAAGAGCAAAGACGTGTAATAAGGCAAGAAGGGGCCGTTGAAGATGCTTTACCAATTAAGCATCAAGATGATGGAAAAAACAGGAAGCCAAAGAACAAAAAGTTTCACGATGCGAGTGGAGAAAATTCTGCATTTGGGAACAAAAATAAAGCTTGGAATAGAAGACCAAGAGTAAAAAAAAGATTATCCTCCATGTCAATATTGTGGAAAGAAAGGTCACCCACTTTTCAAGTGTTGGAGAAGACCTAATGCAAAGTGTAACAAGTGTAACCAGATGGGGCATGAAGCTGTTATTTGCAGATATAAAAACCAACAACAAGATGAAACACAAGTAGCAGATTAAGATCAAGATCAAGATGACCAACTTTTTGTTGCAACTTGTTTTACTAGTCACGAAACGAGTGAAAATTGACTCATTGACAGTGATTGTACTAATCACATGAGCATGATAAAGAATTATTTAAAGAGTTGAAGAGTACCGAATTAAAAAAAAAGTCAGAATTGGAAATGGTGAATACATTGTTGTCAAAGAAAAAGGGACAATAGCCATTACAAGTTGTTCAGGTACCAAGTTTATTAATGACGTTCTTTATGTACCTGATATTGATCAAAATTTACTTAGTGTTGGTCAATTAATTGAGAATGGACTCAAAGTGAAGTTTATGAAGAAGAAATGTGTAATAGAGAATGCTGCATGCCATAAAATATTTAAAGTTAAGATGGCAGGGAGAAGTTTTTTTCTCAACCCGATGCAGGAGGAGCAATCAGCTTTTCTAGCTGATAAAAGCAACATAATGATGTGGCATAAAAGGCTCAGACACTATCATCATCAGGGGTTGTTAAAGATGAAGTCAAAAACCATGGCATTTGTTTTTCCAGAACTTGATGATCATATATTGACATGTAAGGCTTGTCAGTTTGGAAAGCAAAACAGAAAGTCATTTTCAAAGACTGCATGGAGAACCACTTGTAAATTACAGTTGATTCACACAGACATTGTTGGACCTCAAAGAACTCTGTCATTAGCAGGTAATAGATATTATGCTATCTTTATAGATGATTTTACAAGGATGTGTTGGATTTTTTTCTTGAAATTCAAGTCAGAAGTTGCTGGAGCATTTTGAAAATTCAAAAGAAATGTGGAAACTCAAAGTGGCAATCACATTCAAATATTGAGGTCTGATAATGACAAGGAGTATACATCAAAAAATTATAATGCATTTTGTGAAGAATCCGGTATTGAGCATCAATTAACAGCTCCTTATTCGCCACAGCAAAATGGAGTTAGTGAAAGACGAAACAAATACATCTTAGAAATGACAAGATGTATGTTGCACGAAAAAAATCTACCTAAGAAGTTCTGGGCAGAGGTAGCTCATACTGCGGTTTTTCTACAAAATAGATTGCCCACAAAAGCAAACAAAGATCGATCACCTTACGAGGCTTGGTACGGTCGTAAATCATCTTTGCATTTTCTTAAAATATTTGGTTGTTTGTACTTCACTCATGTTCCACAGATTAAGAGAGACAAGTTAGACAAAAGAGCACTTTCAGGAGTTTTTATCGGCTACAGCAATGTTGCAAAAGCTTACAAAATTTTCCAACCACATAATGGGAAAATTATTATAAGCAGGGATGTTCATTTCGTGGAAGATGAAGAGTGAAATTGGGATGAAAAAAATGATCCAACTACTGCAGATTTAAAGCTCAAATTACCTGCTTCAACCACAGATAAAGATGAAAATTGGTTGAATGAGTTGGAGGATGATGTTCCAACAAGGGGTACTAGATTACTTACTGACATCTATGCAAGATGTGATGTAGCGGTATGTGAACCTGCAGATTTTGCTACGGTAATGAAAGACACAAAATGGGTGAATGCAATGAAGGAGGAGTTGTCCATGATCGAAAAGAACAAAACATGAGAGTTGATTGATCGACCCTAGGATAGAAAGGTGATTGGAGTCAAATGGGTGTACAGAACCAAGCTTAATCCCGATGGATCAATCAACAAGCATAAAGCAAGGCTTGTGGTCAAAGGCTATGCATAAGTTTTTGGCGTGGACTATTCAGACACCTTTGCACCAGTTGCTCGTTTGGACACCATAAGACTCTTACTTGCTATAGCGGCTCAAATGAACTGGAAGGTATATCAACTTGATGTAAAATCAACTTTTTAAATGGTATTTTACATGAAAAAAATTATGTTGAACAACCTGAAGGTTTTGTGAAGAAAGGAGAGGAAGACAAGGTGTTTCTTCTAAAAAAAAGCCCTTTATGGATTGAAACAAGCTCCAAGAGCTTGGTACAGCAAAATAGATGATCACTTGTTGAGTTTGGGTTTTGAAAGAAGTTTATCTGAGACTACTCTATACGTCAAACGTTATAACAATGATGTTCTGATTGTGTCTCTTTATGTTGACGATCTCTTGTTAATGGGAAATAATGCACAAATGCTAGAGCAATTCAAGCAAGTGATGATGAAGGTTTTTGAGATGACAGATCTCGGGTTGATGTCTTTTTTTTTGAAATAGAGATTAAACAGTCTGAGTGTGAAGTGTTCATATGTCAAAAGAAGTATGTTAGAGAAATCTTAAAAAAGTTCAAGCTTGAAGAATGCAAGGAAGTAAAAACTCCTATGAATCAAAAGAAAAAGCTTTGCAAAGAAGATGAAGCTGATAAAGTTGATGAAGGATATTTCAGAAGCTTAATTGGTTGCTTGATGTATCTTACAGCAACACGCCCTAATATTTTAAATGTTGTAAGAATTTTATCTCGATTTATGCATTGTGCTAGTGAATTGCATCTCAAGGCTGCTAAGAGAGTAATTCGTTATATCAAAGGCACAAATAATTTTGGTGTCAAATTCAAAAAAAAAGGAGTTCAAGCTTGTTGGCTTCTTTGATAGTGATTGGGGAGGTTCCATTGACGACATGAAGAGTACTTCAGGCTATTGTTTCACTTTTGGATCAGGAGTATTTTCATGGAGCTCGAAGAAGCAAGAAACTGTGGCTCAATCCACTGATGAAGCAGAATTTATTGTTGCAGCATCTGCTGTTAATCAAGCGTTGTGGTTGAGAAAATTGTTATGTGATCTTAATCTTGAACAAGGAGAAAGCACAAATATCTTCGTTGATAATGAAGATGCCATAGCAATTTCACACAATCCAGTGTTTCATGGAAAAACAAAGCATTTCAACATTAAACTTTTCTTTTTGAGAGAAGTGCAAAAGGAAGGTGATATTGTACTTATTCATTGCAAAACAGAAGAGTAATTTGTAGATATCTTCACCAAACCAATTTCGGTAAATAAATTTGAAGTTTTAAGAACAACACTTGG
The DNA here is from genome assembly GCA_035048815.1 of Abelmoschus esculentus. Lineage (NCBI taxonomy): Eukaryota > Viridiplantae > Streptophyta > Magnoliopsida > Malvales > Malvaceae > Abelmoschus > Abelmoschus esculentus. The sequence continues at coordinate 14,370,225 of JAUCBN010000043.1, read as the reverse complement.
TGTTTGCAGTTCCTAAAGCAAGGAGGAGTGTTAGTTGATATGTTTAGGACTGTTATTTTTAGCTAATTGTTATTTGTGTGTTGCTTAAGTTTAGGAGAAAGTTGTTCTTTGGTTGTTGCTTTTATTTAGGAAAGTTGTTTATTTTATTTAGTATAAATTCTGGATGATGTTGAATAAAAGAATATGTTCAGTTTCTTTTATCTACCGTGTTTTCTTTTCATTAGAATTCCAACAGAGGAAGGAGAGATGTTGATGAGTCCTATGACACGGAAGCTGCTGGCTTACGCGGAGGTGGCATTGATTTCCGGTGAAGATGAAGGGTCGTCAGGAGTTAGACAGTCTATAATTTGTTTTACAAATAAAAACACACTTGAAAGTTGGCTTTTGGATAATTGTTATACAAATAACATAATATATGATCAAAATCTCTTTAAAAAACTTGATAATATAGTTATTTCTAAAGTTAAACTTAAAATTGGTTAGTATACTCTTATAAAAGATAACAGATATATAAAATCAAACAAATTTAAAGCTCATTCTATACTCATTAAAAATAGATTTCAAGGACATCTTTAAAAACATTCTTTGATCAAAGATATAGAAGGTACAAGATATTTAACATAAAAATGAAAGGTAAAATTTTGTTTTAGGTATAATAAAGGATGAGCAAGTTAGGTTTCTTTCAAAGACAAGAGTTAGATTGAAGCTTACATTTTCTAAATCAATGAGAAGTGTTGAAAATATGACTTAAAATCTATCAAGAATCAAGTTAAAGATATGCAATTGGAGTAATATTTTTTTAAGTTTAAATTTGAACTTTTGAAATAATGTTAAGATAGATTTTTTTATATTTTAAATTATATTTTTATCCGTGGCCTTTCGTCCCACATTGCACCATGGGTATGTTTTGCGGGTGGTAGAACGGGGATGAAACTAAAAATTAACCTCACTTATTAAGGTGGTGGGACAAACATGAATATGATATTGTATCATCTCATCTTTAAATAAAAATCATCTGTCTCTTCTTAAACGTGGCACGGGGTTACTTAATCTTTGTAGAAGCTTCTTGTTAGTTTCGGTTGGGGCTGCTACCCGGAACATCTAGTTTGCAAGAAATGAGGTGTTCAAACACAAACATACCAGTCTTAAAGGACTTGTTTTCTTCTCAAAATTACGTGTTCATTTCTAGATTAAGTCTTCAAAGGATGCATGGTCCTAGATATTGATGAGTGGTGGATTGACCCGATGAGAGGATTTGAAAATATCCCGATCTATGGGGACTGTGTTGTTGAATGGAAACCTACGAAAAAAGGTTTGGTTAATTCAATGTGGATGAGGATGCAAAGGATAAAGAGGCAGCCCCAACAAACTTCAATGACCATGATGTTGGTTGACAGGGGTGAAACTAGAAAATTATTTTAGAAGTATCATTTTTTTTAAGTCATACTTAAGGGGTGTCAATTGTTTATAAATTGATGTTATTTATTATTATTTTTTTAAAAAAATTATATATATAAATCATATAAAAATATTAATCCAAAAATTTTGGGTGTTATTTAACCACCCATTGACAAGGGTGGTTCCGCCCATGTGGTGGATGATCCTAATGGAGATCGACAAATCTCAATTTCTGTTTCAATCATTTCTTTCCGAACAACAAAAAATTTAATTTTTTATGTAAAATTGATATTTATTTATTATATTTTAAAATTTAGATAATTATATACACGTAATTATATATATTTATATTTTACTCTACCAAAGCACCTTGGAGCTCAATCTCCCTTTTCATCAGGAGCACCCTCTTATTCTTATGGAAAATGCACCTTATTCGCCTTTTGGGTTGCATTGCGATGTTTGTTATCGAACCTAACCATTGAGATACTTATACTCTTCAAAATTTTCTTGACAAGATTCATAATCTATGCAAACTTCTTATTATAAGACAAATATGATCTCATATCAACTTTCGCAATCTAAATAATAAACTGAAATTTGAGTGAATTTATTTTAACATAGATATATAAAAAATATCATGAATACATTTAAGTTAGGAACAAGGATTTAAAAAGTCTGTGTCGAGTTATTAAAGATAAAGTACGATGGAGAAAGTTCTTAATGTCTAGAATATTTTTGTGTCCAATATTTTTGCTATAAGTGTGAAGAACGTTATCGATATGTTATTGCTCTTACACCTGGTATACACCTGGTACTCGAACATGTCTAAGTCATAAGTACCCTCTTCTTTTCTATACTGACCATACAAGACAATGCAATGGTTATGATGACGATGAAATAGAATGGTTGTTTTTTGCAAGCAATGCAATTTTTCTTTAATTTTAAATATTTTTTATAGTCTGTTATTTGAGGACAAATACTATTATCTTCTTTCACTCGCACATTATAATAATAACAGTTATTCAGAAAGTTATTTATGTTATATTAATAAAATATTTAAGCTATATTAATATTATTTAGAAAGTCATGTCATAGAAAAATACTAATAAAATAAGTCAAATTATCTTAGAAGGGTCAAAATAAGAGTAATTTAAAAAATTAAGCAATTAGATTAAAATTTTTAAATTTTAGTAATCAAAATTAGAATGAGAATAACGTTAGGGATGAATGGTATAATTCACCCCATATATAATTATAGCCACCAACCCACCAACTCCGAATTCCAAGTGACTCTTAAATTAAATTAAATTAAATAGCTGATCCTTATAGAAAGGATAAGATCAAGTATTGACCATTGTTTATTCAGAAAACCTCAGTTTCTCTGTCTCGATCACTTGTTGTGTTTTCCCATTCATAGTTTGCTCCCAAAATCAAGCTCCTGCTTTATTAGTAGTAGTATTAATTTGGGTAACACACAGGGCAAGAAATAAGGAGAAATGGAGGAGTCTAAGAAGTATGGTCACCAACATCCTCTGCTTCTACTATCCCATGAAGATGAGCTCATCAGCAATACAAGTGGAGTATCTGCCTCAGCTCACTGCGCAAGATGTGGAGACAAAGTCTCAGCTCCATGTTTCCGCTGTGTCGACGACTGTGGGTTCTACCTTCACAAGGTATGTACCGACGCACCTTCGGAACTCAATCACCCTTTCCATCAGGAGCACCCTCTGCTTCTTATGGAAAACGAACCTTACTCATCTGGAGGATGGATTTGCGATTTTTGCGATAAAAAGGGTGAAAAGTTCGTTTATCATTGCTCTTGTGGTTTGGACTTTCATATTAGATGTGCTTTGTTTACTTTTAAAATGGCTGAAAATAATTTGAAAGAGCTTGAGCATGTTGCCCTTCAACCTCCATTGATTTCATCTAAAAATGAGGACGAACAACTTAAAAATGTTGCTAAGTGCTTTGGGTGTTGGGAACCTTTAGCAAATTATACATACTACTCTCCTGATTGTGGATTTAATCTGCATAAGAAATGTGTTGAATTGCCTCTCAAAATGAATCATATGTATCATGGAAAACATCCTCTTCTTTTGCAATTCAACAGCGATCGGCTCTCTTGCAAGATATGCCAAGAGAACCAACGAAGAGGCCTTGTTTATGTTTGTTCACCTTGTAAGTTTGCTCTCTACATTGAATGTGCATCACCCTCACCCATTGTTGAAGATAAAAGTCATCCACACCCATTTACCTTTCTTTTGGAGACGAGTTCCATTCATGTGTGATGCGTGTGGCACGGAGGGAAATCATGTAGCATACACATGTGGTACATGTGGCATTATGCTCCATAAAAAATGCATTTCATTGCCTTACATCATCAAAAGTAAATGGCATGATCATCGTCTTTTTCATAGATATTTCTTTTATCAAGAAGATTTTGGATGTTTGGATTGTCTAATATGTCACGATGAGGTCAATACAGAGCATGGAAGTTATTCTTGTTCAAAATGCAAGGTAATATTTCATGTGAAATGCGCATTGGAAGATAAAGATTCGTATTCTATAGTAGAAGATGAAGACAATGAATCTCTTGAGGTATTTGTTAGTTCTATAACTGATGTCCTTGAATGGAATGATGCCGGGGATGCCACAATGATACAACATTTCAAGCATATTCATCACTTAATGATGAATGACAAAGTAAGTCAATATGAAGATAAATGTTGTGATGGATGCATGCTACCAATCTCAGCCTCATTTTATTATTGTTTACAATGTGATTTTTTTCTTCATAAAGTATGTGCCGAGATATCACAGGTAAAACATGTTTGGCATCATAGCTGCCAAAAACTATTGCTCCTCACAGTGAAGTTTTTCTATGCGTAAGTTGTGATCATTTGTCTAAAGCTTTTGCCTATAAATGTGAAGAATGTGATGACTATATATGCCTTCGATGTGTTTTTGCTCTTACACCCGGTGCACAAACATGTCTAGGACATAAGCACCTGCTTCTGTTTTATAAAGACTATGAAGGGCAATGTAGTGGTTGTGGAGGTGATGATGATGTAGAAGGGTTGTTCCGTTGCAAGAAATGTGATATTTCTTTGGATCATAAATGTTTTTCACTGCCCATTACAGTGGAGGACAAATGTGATGAACATCGTCTTTCCCTTACTCATGATAATAATAGTTATTCAGAAAGTCATTATTGTGATATCTGTGAAGAAAGTAGAGATTCAAAACTTTGGTTTTATCATTGTGCAACCTGCGGTACTTCAACTCATGTCGATTGTGTTCTTGGGAAGTTGCCATTCCTCAAACTTGGGAGTATTCTTAATCTAAAAGAGGAGACTCATGAGCACCCTGTCGCTCTTGTTAAGAAGATTTATTACTACCCAGATTGCAGCGATTGCGGTAAGCCCTGTGTAGATTTGTCTCTCGAATGTACAAAGTCCGGATGCAACTATATTACGCACGTGGAATGTCTATGATAACTAGCAGTTCAGAACGGATGTGCTGCTGGTTCCTGTGCTTGGAAACTACCACTGCTCTTTGGGGAAAACACAATCTATGATTCTGATTTTATTACTTGTAATGCTTTGCTGTGTTTTATTATCCAAACTTGTTTTTGTTATTTAATGTTAGTATTCAAACTATGAAATGCTGGTTGTGTACAACAACTATGTTTTATTTTACTCCTATTTATAAGGTGATGTTTTTCTTCATAAAGTTTATGTCGAATTACTAAAGATAAAGCATGTTTGGCACCATGGTTGCCAAAAACCATTACTCCTCACTTCAGATGGAGGAAGTTTTCATTGTCT